>OY821519.1:27030612-27630612 GCA_963682025.1 Cordilura impudica | reverse complement strand
TTGAATCTTTCTAAAGTATAGTTGAATAATAAAATTAAGTTTTTTATAGTTTTCTTTTGCTAAAATAGATTTTTAATTAAACAAGAGGGTTAAATTCGGCTGTACCCGATCTTTGATACCTTCCACCTGTGTTTCAAATTCAATATTATAACTACTGTTGGGTATGGCTACCATTTGAATACATTTGCTGATAATTAACGTTGAAATTTAAATTGTATTAAATTTAAAGTTAATTTTTTGAACAGTATTTATTATAATATCTTATTTATAGTTTTTTTTTTTTGTATAAAAACAATTACGGTTTTTTATACAAAGTACCTGAAAAATTTCATTATTTTTATACTATTAGAGTAGACAAACAATTAAGATCCCTTCATAAGATCTGTCTTGAATTACGTGTCCGTATTTTTCGATATACAATTTCTTATAGATTTTTTATCGCATTGAGATCTGGTGATTGTACTGGCCATTCCAAAACACCAACTGCATTATATTGTAGCCATTCAAAATCAACTATTTATAAAAGTTAACCATAAGATTTGTATATCAGTTTTATTGGTATTTCTACTTTATAGGGTTAATATATCGTATTTTTTTTTTGAAAATGTACATTTGTTTAAAGCCATTTTCTAAAATAAATAATAATCTAATCCATAAAAACAAAGTTTTTATTAAAACTCTTTCTTTCCTTATGCATATGAGTTTTGAGTATCTCCGTGAATGTGCGTGACTGTGTGTGACTATCTTAAAATAAATCTTTGGCCACAACCAGTCTATGGACAAAGTTTCAGATCCATCGGATGAGGGGAAGTAGGGTTTTAATCTCTCCGTGACTGTGCGTGACTAAGTCAAAGTTAATCTTTTTTCACAGCAAGTCTATCGACCAAGTTTAAGATCGATCGCATAAGGGAAAATTGGTTTTATATCACTCCGTGACTATGCGAGACTATGCGTGACTGCACGTGATTATGTCGAAGTTGATCTTCCTTTACAGCAAACCAAGTTTCAGATCAGTCGGATGAGGGTAAATGACATTTAGATCACTCCGTGACCGTTCGTGACCATGCGTGACCATGCGTGACTGTGCGTGACTAAGTCGAAGTTAATCTTTTTTCACAGCAAGTGTATGGACCAAGTTTCAGATCGATCGCATGAGGGGAAATGACATTTAGATAACTCCGTGACTGTGCGTGACTACGAGTGACTGTGCGTGTCTAAGTCAAAGTTAATCCCTTTTTCACAGCAAGTGTATGAACCAAGTTTCCGATAGATCGGATGAGGGGAAATGACATTTAGATCACTCCGTGACTGTGTGTGACCACGTGTGACTGTGCGTGACTACCCCAAAATTAATCTTTAGTCACGACAAGACTATGGGCCAAGTTTCAAGTCAATTGGATAAGGGGGAATGGGGTCCACCCATGGCAGACAGACAGAGAGAGAGTATGAGTTAAAAGAAAGAGTTTAAAAATCAACTGATAAAATCGAATTCACAAGATATCCGTGAAATAATAGAATGCGTTACTTACATACAATAATAAAAGAGTTAGAGAATATATGTATATATATATGTAATACATCTTTGTTAGATTTGAGGTGATCCTATAGGAAAAATATTAGAATCTGACAAATATTAAAGAACAACCTTTAAACATACATATTTAAGAGGAAGTATATTTTAAAAGCTTAAAGTTTTTAATTTTAACTAGCAGATCCCAGCTCTCGCAATTCGAGTGTAAATTCTAAGAAATTTTATTTTTTCATTTAATAAATATTTTATAAGACCCTAAAGGTATGCTAATCAATTTCAGCCAATTCACAATTCAACATTTTTTATTGTCGTATTGTCGTTATTGGTTTATGTCCAAAATATTTTTCAATTCAACATAGATCCCAGCCTTCGAAATTCGAGTGCAAATTCTAAGAAATTTAATTTTTTCAATTAATAAATTATTTTATAAGATCCTAAGGGTATGCTAATGAATTTTAGCCATGGAACAATTCAAAACTTTTTTTGTCGTTATTGGTTTATGTCAAAAATTATTTTTTTTTCGTTGTTCTCGTTATTGGTTTATATCCAAAATTATTTTTCAATTCAACACCGAGCTTCTTGCAAACACTTTAACTATTTTAATAAACACACACACAGCATTGTATAATTTTATATATGTGTTAGTAGCAATTTTAAATGCATTTTACTAAAAAAAAATGTGAAAATGTAAAAATCTGTAAATCTTGGGGACACCTAAAAAGAAATACTTTTCAATTGATGGATGTTTGGTCAAAATAGGATTACAATTGACAAACTTACATCGGTCACACAAAATCGCCTTGCCTATTAATATTATAGATGCTGTCCTTTAAAACAAATATCTTGAATTCATCGAAACACAATAAATTGTACAAAACAAATTCTAAATTTTTTCAAATGAAAAAACTTGTAATATGAACACTTCTATAAGTTCCAATTTAGAGTTCTTTAGGAAAGACGGCTTACATCTACAATGTTGCCAAACAAAATTATAAAAATATGATTTATTTTGATTTTTATTAAAATCTAGAAATAATTATATTATCTATAATATTAATAGGCTAGGCGATTTCTTGAGACCGATGTTTTGTTCTATCGTTTTATCCCGATTTTGACCAAACGTATATTATTTGAAAGGTATTTCTTTTCAGCCGGTTTGAAGATTTACAGATTTACATTTAAAGTTTCTGCTAACACATACATAAAATTGTACATATGCTATGTGTGTTTTATTAAATTTGTTAATGTGTTTGTTACCTTCATTCGCAATAATAATAACTATAAAAGTGTTGGTTTGTGAATTGGCTAAGTTGAAAAATAAAGCTGCCTAGAAACTGTACTCGAATTCCGGGTGCGGGAATAGGTACTTAGTTAAGAATATTAATTTTTTTTTTATTATTATAATTTTTCTTTCATATTTGGTTTACATATTTTATACTTAGGCCATACCAGCCTCAAGTAATATGACACGTGAAGTATAATGATACATAAACTAACTACGACTACAACAACAATTACAGATTTGATACACAAATTTCAGTATTTAGAATAACAGCAATAGCAGGAAAAACATAAAAAATCATATAAATATAAAAAATCATATTTTGTTACATTTGAATTGAATTATCGGGACTTATTGGACCGAATTTGGTAATTTTAAATAGCAACCTGGTCAGGCGGTCAATAAATCATTTTCACTCAAAATTAACAATCTAGCTAACGTATTGGGGGCGTGATTATAATTTCCACAGACGGACAGACAGACATCGCTATATCAATTGCCGCAATCATGCGAGTTAACGCCGTTCGATTTCTTTGTTTTGTTTTTTTTTTACAATCTCAGGTATATGTGAATAAACCACAAACAATTCTTCAGCTAGGGACGAGGTCGAACGTGAGAAACAGCCCCATCTTTGTCAAAATGTCATAAAAAATTTCATGAAAAGAGCAAAGGGCCTGTGTTCGCGGGGGTCATATGCCGGATATTTTATTCCATACATAATGGGAATAAATTTACTTTACACTCGCTCAAAAAACATGGGCTTCATTTTAAAATTAAATCGTGCACTCTTATTGGGTCACCCTTTATATATCATCTGCACACTGATGTTGAGAATATAAAGACAGATAAATTTTGAGTCTATATACATAGACCCCAAAGAGTAATAATATGATATAATCAACTGTTAAACAAAACTTTTATTTAAAAAATGTGTTTCTGACAATATGACAACAAACAAGATTGGAATTTTAATAGTGTTTTGTTTGTTCATTACAAATGTTTTTAAGTCATTTCATTATGAACATACATTTGTGATTTTCTTTAAAACTATTTAATAATTATTACCACTGGCTGAAATTACTTTTATTTATGTTGATTGAGAAATCAATTATCCAACAATTCAAATTAAAAATAATTAACTTAAGAATGTAAATAAAGAGAGAAGGGCTTTGAACGTTTGTTTTGTATAAACTTGACATATTTTGTTAAATTTAATATTTCAACTTGTTGCTAATTTGTGAAAGAAAAAAATCTGTTAAATAGAGAAATACTTACTCATATTATGAGTATTATTAACAAAGGTATTTAAAAAAAAAGCTGCACAATGAAAGACAAACAATAAAAACATTTGTTTTTATTCAATTAATGGAAAACCTGTTCACCTATTAAATCAGTGCTGGCCAACATATATTGGGGGCGGACGCTTCACATAAGATTTTAAATAAATATATAGTGTTACACATAGTAAAAAACACATTTTAAATTAAATTATAATAACAATAAGATAGACAATTGTTTTTTTTTTTATTAATATTACTAAAACTATTACAAACTATTGCAAAATAAAAATCTAATCATCCAAGAGGAGCATGTGAAGCAAAAGCTAAAAAAATGGATATGAAAAAAAAAACACAACTAATGCTTAAAATAAACAACAATTTTCAAATGCTGAAATTATAATTGAGGCATAATATTTAGGTTTTACTAATTTTGTCAACCGGCTGGAACGAAAAATCACCAATCCGTTATTTGTGGATTACTAAGGAAGTATAGATCTATAAATGTCATAAAATGTCATAAATCGAATAAATGTGATGCAAAGGTTAAAACAGCTAAACATTAGATTGGTTCAAAAAAAATTTTTTTTTTCAGTAAACACCAAGACACCATCTACTTTTTTTTATTTACTAATAATATCACTCTCTTAAAATTTCTGCTTTCTACTCCTATTGGAAAAGGGTGCTCAATGACTTGCCATTTTATGCTTTTTAGCAATTTCAGTGAATTTTTTAAGAGCAACTAAATCAGTTAGATGTGCTAGTCATATAACAACTGAAGATGTAATGATTGCGTGGCAAAAAGCTGGCATTCCTACTATTCTTGTAACTCATGCAATTGAAAAGCTTGAAAAATTCATAACAAATGGCTTTTGTTGAAGGAGAATATAGGTCGTATCTAAAATTCCCAAAGAAAAAGAAAACTTCTTCTCAAAAATGACTCTCTGTTTGATGCTGCTCATGCTAATGCTTTGAATCTTTTAAAAAGTAAGGAAGACTGTGATATCCCAGTGGATCAGAGAAATAAACGTAAAATGTACTTCGGTGCTCAAGATAAAGAACTGATAAAAAAGCAAGAAAGATTTCTTGATAGAAAAAAGAAAGAAGAAGAACGAAAGAATAAAGCATTTTCTGAATTATCAGCTGCATCAACCTAAGCTGTTAGTCCAATTGCCGATTCAGAAAACTTAATTTCTCAATCCGCAATAAAAAATCAGATCGGGAAGCACTTCGCATAATTGTTCGAGTTGTTGCAGCTTTGGGACATGATCCTTCTATCCTTTCTTTATCAAGAAGTACAATTAAACGATAACGAAAAAGAGCTAGAAAAGAATTTGTTCAATTAGCGTTGACAAAATCCAAGCCCAGCCATTCAATTTACGACTACATTGGGATGGCGCACTGCATCCCGAATATTTATCGAATATATGTGATCGACTATTTGTATATGCCGAAATTAGATGGTGGAGGTACAGGGCAAAACTTTGTAAAATCTGTATTCACACTATTAAAACAGTGGAATGTAGAAGGAAAAGTTCAAGCTATTAGTTTTGATACAACGACTGTAAATACTGGTCATTTAAATGGGGCATATGTTAATTTAGAACGACACATTGGTCATGAACTGTAGTGGCTAGCCTGTCGTCACCATATCATGGAACCAATTTGGGCAAAAGTATTCACAGTATATTTTGGACCATCGTCCTGACCAGAAATTCCTCTCTTTAACAGATTTAGAAATGTTTGGCAAGGAATTGAACAGAAAAACTTTCAGGGAATTGAAATTGAAGAAAGTGTTGAAGAATTTAAATCGTCTACTGTAGATTTTTTTTTATCTGTAGATAAATCTTTAGTAATCAGACATGACTATAAAGAGGTAATTGAGTTGACATTAGCTTGAGAAAATGCATTGGAAAGCACCAGGTGCAATTCACCAGGCTCGTTGGATGGCTAAACTTCTATTTGCTTTTAAAATCTTCCCACTCAGGGAACAGCAAATTGTTTTCAATACTATAAAGAAAGAACAGATACAACTCCGACGATTTATATAGTAAAGCATGGATTGAAGCTCCACTTGCTGCCGAAGCCCCTGAAAATGATCTGAAGTTATGGAAAGACCTAAAAAATATGAGGTGATTGAAATTGGAAAAGCTGCAGGAAAAGTTTTCGAAAAACGCTTGTGGTATATTTCTGATGAATTAGTAGGTTTAGCAGGTCTAGGTCTAGATAAATGCCAAATTATTCGAGGAATGAAAAACGCAAAAAATTCGCGAAATGTAAGAAGACCAGGGCAATTAAACGTATTAAAAGATAATGCCAGCCTTGAAGATTTTCTCGTTTTAATATTAGTGACTCTTTCTTAACATTATCGCCAAGAAAATGGGAAGAAAATAGCAACTATCAATTAGGGAAAAAATAATAAAAGAACTAAGAGTAGTTAATATATAGCTGAGAAAGGTGTTCAGCTAATGCAAGATTTAAACAAACTGTTACAAGCGGTTGCAGCAAATCGAAAAGCAGTGCCTTCAGAAGCCACAAAGCGAGATATTGTTAATAGCCTTGCAAATACAAATGAATAAAGATATTAATAAAGCTAATTATTTTGTAATACATCATTAATATTGTTATCTACTGAATTCAAAATACATGTATGTCTGAATAAATTGTTTTTATTTCAACTTTTAATAATTTTTCTGTATGAATACCTGAAAACAGTCATAGAGCGCTTGTAGGTGACAACTGTTTGATCAGAAACAATCGTTATTATTTTGAATTTTTGAATATTTTACGAAAACTGAGAATAGTGGAAATTAGAAGTATAAATGCAAAAAATATTCAAAAATTCAAAAAAATAACGATTGTTTGTTTGGACAGAGTTGTATCTTCTGAAATTAATACAAAGTAAAGCTGTATGGTACGAAAACTGAAAACTAACCACACTGCTCGTAGGCCTGACTTTAGGTGAGTGTGTTAAAGCGCTGACCAAAAAGTGCAAGTACGAGTGTATGTGAAGGTTCACGGTTCAAAACCTCACGGCCGCCCTAAGTAGAAAAAATTTTCTTATAGAAACAACCTATTCAATTAAAACATAACAATTATCACAATGTTCAATAAATCGCTGATGAAGGCTGAAATGCCAGAAACCGGTCCGATTAAGAATACAGTGCAGTTAGGAATTTTTGAAATATATGCTTTCTTCTTCTTTACCACGCACCATTTAAAAAAAATAATTTTACCCATGTATTTGTGAACCACCCAACTGAACATACCATAAGCATGCCACGGTCACGTACGGATAAATTCAGCTATTTTTAAACTCTTTCTTTTAACTCATACTCTCTGTCTGTCTGTCCGTCTGCCATGGGGCAACCCCATTCCCCCTCATTCAATTGATCTGAAACTTGGCCCATAGTCTTGTTGTGACTATAGATTAATTTTGGGCTAAATACGGATAGTCACGCACAGTCACGGAGTGTTTTGAAACCTATTTCCCCTTATCCGATCGATCTGAAACTTTGTTCATAGACTTGTTGTGGCCAAAGATTAATTTTAAGGTAGTCACTCACAATCACGCATAATCACGCACAGACACGAAGTGATTTAAACCCCATTTCTCATTATCCAATCAATCTGAAACTTGGTCCACAGACTTGTTGCACCAAATATTAACTTAAAGATAGTCACGCCCAATATTGGAGTGATTTAAACCCCATTTCTCTTCATCCAATTGATCTGAACCTTGGTCCATAGCCTTGTTCTGACCAAAGATTAATTTTAAAATAGTCACGCAAAGTCACGCCCAGTCACGGAGAGATTCAAAACTCATATGCATAAGGAAAGAAAGAGTTTTAATAAGAGAGTGTTATGAGTTAGATTATTACGTGCTTATATTACATCTATTTAGTTCTAGAATCATTCATTATTGGTCTAATCTCTTTCTTTAATTTCATAGGTTACACACTAGTCTTTGATACTACATACAAGTTTTCATTAATCATTAACATTCTGAATTGTGATCGTTACATTCCAATTTCAGCAAAATAATTAAACATGGATAAAGAATCTAAGAAAAAAACCCATAGATTTAATAAAAAAAGTATGGTTATATATTTTGTCACGTACAGACAAATTGTTTCACAGGGCCCAAAGAGTCGAACTTAAATATACAGAATTAATAAGTAACCCACCGGTTCTTTACAGACGAACCGATTTTGACCAAACATACCGCATTCGAAACGTATTTCTTTTTAGCTCACACCAGATTTACAGATTTGCACCACCTGGAACATTTTTTTTGGAGTAATGTTCATTAAAAGTTGTTACTAACACATACATTAATCTCGTACTGTGTGTGTGTTTATTATATATTAAAAAGTCCTGTGTTGAATTGTGAATCCGCTAAAATTGATTAGCCTACCTTTAGGCTCCCTTAAAATTTATTATTATTTATTATTATTTATTATTATTTATTAACATTTATATATCTTCTGTGTGTTCAACAAATATTTATACAGAAATTTAATGAATTTTATTTAAAAATTCACAATATAACGAATTTTGTTTAAAAAGTGTTGAATTGTGAATTGGCTAAAATTGATTCATTTATTTATTCAATGCAAAAATAAAATTTCGTAGAATTTACGCTCGAATTTCGAGGGCTGGGCTCTGCTAGTATTCTATTTAATTGGATATTTTGTCGACAATTCATGGTATTAACGGCCTAGACTGAATCTAAATTCGATACTTGGACACCCCTGCATTCCAACAGCAAAATTTATTTTTAGTGATTTATCACTTAACGACAAAATGAAAAAAAAACTGGTACCATATGCAAATTTGAACACGTGCGAAATGTAAAACTGGCTAAAGCTTATAATTTATGCATACATAGATATACATATTTGAATTGTTAGTCAAATGTGAAAAAAAGATCTATTAAATAAATGAAATAAGATCTTATAGATTAAGAAGGAAATAACTGGAGTTCAATAAAAAATATGTTTTCTTTGGATTAAAGACTTTATTCGTACAATTTATATTCACAAAATGTTCGCATACGAGTATGAATAAATATACCAAAGTCATGCCAGCAAAGAAAGAGCTGTTCTTGGGATCTGAATGAATTAATTAAATATAGGCATGTATTAGGGCCAAATTTGGATCTTACATTTTAATAGTGTTTCAGATGTCTTGATAAATCAGTTCATCTGTTTAGTTTCTTTTTAGAACCATTTTAATAAATACTCTGAAGGGGTATGTCTCAGTCTGTCCAGTTTCGCTGAAGTTCTCCTTCTTTATTAGAGGATTTGGAATATTAACAGACTAACTTTGAATTTAATTGATGAAAGCAGGCTTTGAAACTATTTTTATAGGATGGACAATAAGCACAGGCAGATTTTCAAATTAATTGACGATTAGCGGAAGTAGGCTATGGCTTTTGCTTTGTAGATGGACAAAGAAAGGGTATATAGTTTTAGGAAACAGACAGACAAGAGACTCGATATAAATTGTGTTAGAAATGAATTTTGATTGGTCCCTACTCTTCATTGAAGGCTCTATTTTTTCCAAAACCAATTTAAATTCCGTGTTTTTTTTTATCCAAAATATTCAACAAATCTGTAGTAAAGATTAATATTAACACTTTCCCGGATTGCTAATGATCTTAAAGTTTTCAAACCAATTTCAACACTTAGAGATATTTCTGATCTTGAGGATGACTTAAATAGGCTTATATTATTGTCTGATTGTAATGGCCTTCCTTTTAATATTGGAAAATGCTTTCATATGACGTTTCATAGATGTTGTCATATTCTTCCTTCTCAATATATAATGAAGCATCATGTTTTATCATCTGTAGATGAAATTTTAGACTTAGGTGTAATTTTTGATCCTAAGCTATCATTTGGTAGTCACTTAGATTATGTGTTACCAAAATCATATTCAATGGTTGGGGTTATTCGTCGAAACTCAGATAATGTCTTTGATCATTACACTAAGAAAGCATTATTTACTTCTTTTGTTAGATCAAAGTTGGAATACGCTTCATTTATTTGGAGTCCTGATGCAGCTATTCACATAAATCGTATTGAGAAAATTCAAGTTAAATTTATAAAGCTTACATTGTTAAATTCTGTGGTTTTCTAGAATAACCGCGTATGTCATAAAATCAAAATGTTCAGGGGAGCCAAAAAACGTTATATTTGAAATTATGGGCTCGATATAATGTTTTTAGAGCTTTTTTTTTAACAGTCCTGTAGATATGGTCAATAAATACTTTATGTAAAATTTTGAGTTAAAAATCTTCAGAGGAATAGATCCTAGAGAAGGACGATAAAAACAATATGTAAATACCACTTAAAGTGTGTGCAGATTAAACAACTTATGGCGACAAACGTCGTTTTCTTTGAAAAAGAAAATTGCCAATGCAACCACCCATGTAGACATAAGTTGTTGTTGCTTGAAAAATAGATTTTTTTTGTTCATCACTTTTTGTTGATGAACAAAAAATCCATCCGGGACTTAGGATGAGAATATAACAACGTATCAAGAATAATAGGGACAAAAACTAACAAAAAATAAACACAAAAGTTGTTATAAGTGGTTATAAACTGAAAAATAATCCAAAATTATTTTGCATTTTTTTCAATAATAACAACGTATGTCGCTATGTGTCGTTTTCTGAGAAAATAATTTGTCAGCGATCAAACGTAGGTTGACATACGTCGATAGTGCTGCAAATTAATTTAATAAACATATAAGTTACGTCGTTATTTAAAGAAACAACTCAGAAATGGTCAATGTTTTTTTTTTTAAATTTAACACATGTAAAGAGCGTTAAAAATTAATATATATGGCATCGTTAGCTCAAAACTGACAAAAATTGACATACGCGGTTATTCCAGAAAACCACAGAATTTTCAGTCAGTTTTATGTTGATATGCATAAAACAGATTATGCATTAAATGAACCGCTTACAAAGGCTTGCAGATTATTTAATAATTATTGCAATATTTTGAATATTACTATTCCCCATACCCAATTTAGACTTATTTTAAATAATGTTAAGTTCTCTTAATCAATATATTTTTACGTTTTCTTGCTAGTCTGTAAGGATAATATTGTATCCATAGACCGAAAATAAATAAATAAACATTCAATAGTTTTAAATACAGTTAATCATAATTACTCAGTAGTCCAAAAATAAACCTTATGGGCCAATTCGTACTTATAGCCCCCATATGAAGCTGTTTCCCGATCTTTACTTAAATCTATCAAAAAACAAAAATATTGCACAGTTCTTTCTCAAATTTAGTATATATATAAAGGGTCCGCCAAATAACGTTTTTTTTTGAAAATGCTATAAAAAAAAACTACTGAATATTATCCCAAATTTCTTTTTTTATTTGAAAGTACAATCCTTCCGGGTAATAATGGAAAATAACTTCATTCAAATGGCTGCCTCGGCTGGCCATGCAGTAGCCTACACGATCGGTCCAATTGTTAAGCACATTATCGATTGTGTGCAGCTGTATTTCACCAATGGCTTCACGAATATTGTCCTTTAAAGCGTCAATTATTTCTGGCTTGTTGGCGTAACACTTATCTTTGAGGGCACCCCACAAGTAATAGTCCAACGGTGTCAAATCGCAGCTCCGAGGTGGCCAAACGACATCAGCTCTGCGGCTGATAATGCGATCTTCAAAAACAGGGCGCAAAACATCGAGTGTAGCTTCGGCTGTGTGGCACGTAGCGCCGTCCTGTTGAAACCAAATGTTGCCAATATCCTCCTCTTCAATTTTTATGAACAAAAATTCGTTCAACATGGCTCGATAACGATCGCCATTGACTGTAACGGCCACTCCTTGCTCATTTTCGAAGAAAAATGGCCCAATTATGCCTCTGGACCAAAATCCGCACCAAACTGTGACTCGTTTTGGGTGTATCGGCTTTTCAATGTATGCTTGCGGGTTTTCTGTGCCCCAAATGCGACAATTTTGCTTGTTTACATACCCGCCAAGATCAAAATGAGCTTCATCTGAAAAGATGATTTTTTTTTTGGCAAAATCGGCATCTTCTGTAAGTCGATCGCAGGCCCACTTAGCGAAGCAAAAACGCATTGGATGGTCAGTTGTATTCCCCTCCTGAACCAATTGGACTTTGTATGGCGTCATACCAAGGTCTTTATGCAAAATTCGTCTCAATGATGCCTCCGAAATGTTCAATTCTTGAGAACGACGGTGAATTGATGTTGATGGCGCTTCACGCACACTTTCTGCCACAGCAGCAATATTCTCGAGTGTACGCACTGTTTTTGGCTTTTCACGCTTTGGTTTATAGATGAGGATGCCAGTTTCTTTCACTTTTTTCATAAGATAACGAACATACGGAGCTGACGGCGCTTCTCTTCTTCCAGAATCCGTACGCAATTTTTGCACACATTCTGCAACATTACCATGATTTTCAAAGTAATGTCGCAATATTTCCCAGCGTTGTTCAATCGTATACACAACCATATTCGTTCAGCGGAAGGATAAAACTAATTATCTGTCAAATCAGGCATGAGCTAAGTTTTACCATTCACGAAATAAGCACTAGTTGAAAAAAAAACGTTAGATGGCGGACCCTTTAGATGTTTACACATCAAAAAACAAAAATGTTTACAAACAAATTTAACTACCTTAATCAAGTAAATGGATAAAATTATATAACAGAAGTAAGTGTAAGTAAATTGAGGAGGAGGATGATATTGGCAACATTTGGTTTCAACAGGACGGCGCTACGTGCCACACAGCCGAAGCTATACTCGATGTTTTGCGCCCTGTTTTTGAAGATCACATTATCAGCCGCAGAGCTGATGTCGTTTGGCCACTCGGAGCTGCGATTTGACACCGTTGGACTATTATTTGTGGGGTGCCCTCAAAGATAAGTGTTACGCCAACAAGCCAGAGACAATTGACGCTTTAAAGGACAATATTCGTGGAGCCATTGGTGAAATACAGCTGTACACAATCGATAATGTGCTTAAAAATTGGACCGATCGTGTAGGCTACTGCATGGCCAGCCGAGGCAGCCATTTGAATGAAGTTATTTTCCATTATTACCCGGAAGGATTGTGCTTTCAAATAAAAAAAAGAAATTTGGGATAATATTCACTAGTTTTTTTTTATAGCATTTTCAAAAAAAAGGTTATTTGGCGGACCCTTTATACGCGCAGGGGGGAAAATTTCTATTTAATAATACAATCACAAAGCATAACATGTAAGACGTAAGACAAAATCGGCGTGACTTATGATTGTATTGGTGATGATATGTAATAACCTGTTTGAAAATGAGAAATAAAAAATTAAAAATGAAAAATAAATATGAAAAATGAAAAACGAAAAATGAAAAATAAAAAGTGAAAAATTAAAAATGAAAAATGAAAAATAAGAAATGCAAAATGAAATGAAACATAAAAAATGAAAATAAAAAATGAAAAATGCAAAATAAAAAATGAAAAATTAAATATGAAAAATGAAAAATAAGAAATTAAAAATGAAAAATAAAAAATGAAAAATAAGAAATGAAAAATTAAAGCTGAAAACTAAAAAAAGAAAAATGCAAAATAAAAAAATGAAAAATTAAAAATAAAAACGAAAAATGAAAAATGAAAAATAAAAAATGAAAAATAAAAAATGAAACATGAAAAATAAAAATTAAAAATCAAAAATAAAAAATGAAAAATAGAAAATAAAAAACGAAAAAGGAAAAAGGAAAATGAAAAATAAAAAATGAAAAACGAAAAAGGAAAAAAGAAAATGAAAAATGAAAAATATATTAAAAATTAACCGGTTGAAATACTAAAAAATAATAAATATTTTTATATTAGGGGAGCTTTTGGAGTTGTTTGCTATAAGGCAGTGATGGGCAAATTTTCGGCTCCTAAAATACTCAAAGTGCAAACGAGTGCTGGACAAAGGGCACAACTACTTGCGGGGAAAGGGAAACGAAAAAATTTCTACATCCATCCATGCATGATGTTCATCGCACAAGAGTTGCGGAGAAACTAACATTGACAACAAATTTTCTTTCAGCAAAGACTGCAATAGGGTTACCGCCTCCCTCAATTAATGAATAAAAATTTTAACTGCAAATATCAAATGATAATTATATACAATTATTTGTTTGAAAATTACAAATTTTACATTGACTTTACTTTTAAAAAATGTAACTAAATTTTCTTTTTTTTTTAATTACAATTTTTAAGCTAATTTTAATAGATTTTGCAAATGTTGAAACTGTTCTATATATAAAGCATACAATTATGTGTAAGCGGCAACACTTTTCATTTTCGACGTCGCTCAACCAAGCACTGAGGTCAATAACATGTTTTTAAATCGTAAATTTTCAAATTTTGTTTGTATGAAAAATTTTGTTTAACTTTTGTTAGAGTTTTTCTTTATTTTAAATATTTTTATTTGCAGTATTTTCATAATTTAATCATTCCTATATATTCTTTAAGGTTGCAGTATTTGAAATTCCATATTTGAAAGGTAATCTTTATTTGGCAGACATATTTTTATATGAGAATATACCTTTTTTAACCAGTGTATGTTTTCGAGAAACGCAGCGTTGATTCTTTATAATAAAGAAAACACTTTACCACGTGTCTCATTAAATTTTCTTTGAAAATAAATTGTTTTTACGATGGCATCAGAAAGTAATTTTAATGAAAACCTTTTAAAAAGAAAATCGGGAAATTTTAATAGTGAGTGGAGTCATAATTATTTGTGTCAGTTAAGTGGACGAGAATCGCAATGTTTAATATGCAAAAAACACATAATTTGCAAAGCGTTCAACATAAAACGACACTATGAACAATTCCATAAAGACTATGACAAGTACGTTGGTGAAGAAAGGTATGTTATTAGGAAAATGTGTTTGGAAACTTTATCGGTTCTTTACTTTTGTTTTAGGATATTGTTGTTGATAGTGTTGGTGCGACCCGGGTGAGCTATGCAATCGTTCAAAAAATGATTGTTAGCGGTCATTCTTTTTCTGATGGCGAGTTTATAAAGTCATGCATTTTAGAAGCGGTTGAAACCTTAAGTGCAGCAGAGGTTCAAAAATATTAACATTGGTTGAATAATTTGTTTTAATTCTTCATAAAGTTACTACTACACCTGATTATGCTCCTAAAATAAAATTTGAAGTATCAATATCTTTATGATTTGTTGAAAATAACCGTTGTCGGGATTGATAAAATGACTGAAGTTTAGAAAATATATTGTAAATCTATCTATGAGATTTATTTTTAATTATTTAACTTAAAGCCTTGATAATTGTAAAAAATATTGGCAATTATGCCAAAAATTTAAATAAATGATAATACAAGATACATTTTTTTATTGAAAATTGATTGAACATTATTCAAATTTGTCACTTAAATGTTTTGATAATTACTTCTTTAATTTCTTTTATTTGTATGTTAATAATACTATGATTGGAAAATATACGTAAATTTCTTAAATTCCAGTATATGTATTATTTAAATTTTATATTTTGTATTATGAGAATTTGGTGTTTATTCCACTGTACTTGTGGGCAAAGCATGTTGTCATGCATGAGAAATATGAGAGTAGAGTAAGTAGAGAGAGAGAGAGAGTAGAGAGAAATATGAAATATGAGAGTAAAGAATTTCATTCTGCTCTTGTATTCCTTCCCTTCATGCTGGCTCTTGACTGTCCCCTTCGTCTAGCACTCAAGTGCAAACGGCTGCTCGTAAGTGCAAAAGGCTCCTGCGAGCCAAATTGCCCATCACTGCTATAAGTGATACATAGATGACGCTTTATGTTTGATTTTAAAAATGTGTCATAAAAAATCTTTAATTAATCGGACTCACATGTTTTTTTTTAAAATATAAATATATGTATTAAAATATTTTTTAAGAATATTTATATAAATTTTTATTGTTGTTTTTGTTAAGAATATAATTCACTATAGTATACTTACTTTTGTGATTAACTGTATATATTGTCGGTATTATTTCGTCACAAAAATCTGTATATAATACAAAAAAAAAAAAAAATACTATACAAAATACAAAAATTTAAATATTTATTTTTAATAGCATTTTTTTTATTTATACAACAATCGTAATTTAAAAGAATATATATATCTATGTAAATATACATACAGATATGTGTGTAATTATGTAAACGTTATCATATCTATACCACAGCTATTTGTAGGACAGTGTATTGTTAAAAAAAATATTTTTACACGTCGCGCCCTCAAAAAAAAAAAAAAAAAAAAATATATATATATATATATATATATATATATATATATATATATATATATAAACTGTATATATAGTTGTACAGATTTGCTTTATTGAAAATTGTCTTAAAATTAATTACATAATTATAAAACTTGTTTGAAATCAAGCGATAACGTGTCTAGTTTTAACTGAATTTACATATTATTATTGAATTCATTAATTTTCAGCAATTTTTTTTTCTAATACAACACAAAATAACGTAGATTGTTTAGAAATTTATCTTCAATTAAAGATTGGCAAATAAAAGTCGAGTTTATTTGATTTTGAATTCAAAATTAAAAAAAAGACAAGAAAGAAAATTTTAGTTGGTCTAGATCCATTGGATCCATTTTTTTGTTATTAATTTTTTTTTTGCCTTTGAATATGAAAAAGTTCATAACGGATGCTTTATTTCTATGGGGACTAGTTCGAAAAATGGACCTATCCTGACCATATTTGGTAAGGTCACTTATTTTTTGTAAAAATATGTAAAAACCAAATTTGAGAAAAATCTGTACAATGTATTTAGTTTTTGATAGATTTAAGTGAAGATCGGGAAGCAGCTTTATATGGGGTCTATGACTAAGAATTGTCGTCTAGGGTTTATTCTTGGACTACTGAGTAATGGATGTAATAAACACATACAAACCCAATTTGACCGAGATCTATATGATAATTTGGATCTTATGACAATTTAAGTCGATTTCATAGGAGTCATTTGTATGGGGTTTAGTAAAAGAAGTGTCTAGGTCAAATATTTTTGGTACTTACAAACATTAGCACAAAGTCATTAAACCCTGACCACATAGTGGTGTAGGGTATAAAAATTTTACAGTTTACCATGCCACTTTTTAAATTAGTTTTATAATTGTGTAAAAATTATGCAAATTTATTAATTTATAAATATTCTATTATTATTAATGGCACTTATAAAAGTTTTACCAGTTAGAAATTGACAATGTTAATTTTATTTATTTTTATTGTTCTTTTTACCATTTTTAACTAGTTTAGCTATTAATAAACGTTGACAAAATATTTCAAGGTAGAATTTCAAAATAACTCATATTCACAAGGTACTGTTAGTTTTTTTTTTTTATACCCTATACCAATATGTGATTTGGGGATAATGACTTTGTGCTGCAGTTTGTAACTACCAAAAATATAGACCCATCTTTTATTATACCGAACGAATCAGAATCACTATCTGATTCGATTTAACGATGTCCGTCCGTGTGTCCGTTCGTCCGTCCGTCCGTCTGTGTGTCCATGTAAACCTTGTAATCAAACTGCAGGTCGCAAATATGAGTATATTTTGATGAAATTTGGTATATAAGCTTTTATCTGCCATCGGATGAACGCTATTGAAATTGGTGAGAATCGGTCCATGTTCAGACCTAGCCCCCATACAAATTACCCCTATGAAATCGACATAAATTGCCATAAGATCCAAATTGTCATATAGATCTTACTCAAATTGGGTTTGTATGCGTTCATTACATCCATCAATGAGTAGTCCAAAAATGATCCCTTTGGCCCCATATAGAGCTGCTTCCCGATCTTCACTTAAATCTATCCAAAAACTAAAATATTGCACTGATTCTTCTCAAATTTTGTTTGTATATATTTTTGCAAAATACAAGAGACTTTAACAAACATGATCGGGATCGGTCCATTTTTGAACCTAGTCCCCATATAGATATAGCATCCGATATGAACTTTTTCATATCTGCAGCCAAAAAAATTAATAAAAATCCCACTCAAATTTGGTTTATCTTATTTTCTATGTCCAGTTAGTTTGACTTAAAAGATAGGGTCTCTAAACGCATGGTATAGGGTATCGTATAGTCGGTCTAGACCGACTATAATTTGCTTACTTGTTTCTTTTTTTTGGAAACGATTATAAATCATCTTAATTTGCTGCTTGATGTAAAAAAAAAAATGACTTTGTAATTATGGTCTTAAAGCAGATAAAAAATGCTATTTAAATAACGATAAAAAATTTTGATTTGATCAGATAACAAGTTTTTGGTTAATTCCTTTATGAAAATCATAACCATAGCATATTTGAACATAACTATTAAGATGTGAATGGTTAGTACTTACCCTTTATGATGTAAAATGTGACCTTCGCTTCAAGTATGCGTAATTTTTCTAAAAGATAATGAAAAACATATTTTGTGGCAAAGAAATTGAGAAAAACACATAAAATTGATAAGAATAATTAAAAAAAATTTTTTTTTTTAAATTACTCGAATCTTTGATACCCTCCACTTGGGTTTTACGTTGACATCAATATCTGAACTTATTGCACTATTTATAGCAAATGTAAGCAAAATATTTGAAAAAGTAAACAATTTGATAAACTTAATACTAAAGTAAACATACTGAATTTTTAGCATTTTAGGCCATATCATGGCATAATGCTTCACGATTTACCCCATTTTTAATACCAACCTGCTTGAAAAAATGACAAACAATATTATCCTAAGATTACACAAGGGAACAAGGTTTTTCGCAGTATACCGTTATTTCCAAAATTAAGACACTTCCACTACATATATTATCTTTAAGCCGTGCTTACAATGGTTTTAAATTTGCCCAGCAGTTTCAGAGATATCGTGAAAGTTTTGAAATAAAGAACAATTTAAAAAATTTTTTTTTTTAAATTCATAAAAAATAAAAATGCGAAACAGATCACAGGATTGGTCTAAAAGTTAAATTTAGTTAAAGCATTTCGAATGAAATGAGCTTTATTTCATTGTAATCGATGTACAACTTTTGACTTTGTTCACAATTTACTGAGAAAACTCAATTTATGCGTACAACGATTTTTATGATCTATGCTGCTGTTCTATTTATGCGTTGATCGATTTTAATGATCTACGTCTCATTTTGTTCACAGGTTATGTTAGACATTGTTAAGACATTGCACTTTTTCCAGTTTTGGATTCTTCATGATTTTTAAATATACAAACTTTGAATTTTTTTTTATTTAATTATTTTTTTTACTTAAGCAACCATTACTCAGCCATTTTTTGGTGTTTTTTAAAAATTTGATTGTTTTCCAAAGATAGTAATTACATCTTAAAAAAAAAAAAAAACAATTTTGAAAATCACCAAAATATGGTGAACCGTTTTCAAGTTATTCCAATATATGTAGTGGAAGAGCCTTAAGTTTGGACATAACGGTATATCGCGAAAACTCGAACTGATAGAAAAACCAAGTGCAGATTTGGATTCAGCGTACCAAATAAGCTTAAAAACAACATTCAGTTCTTAATCAACAAAAAACCTGTTCTCTTAAATTATAATTTAAGAAAATCTTATAAAATCTTAAAATCTTATGGAGATCGCGATTTTTAGCAATTTAGTAATTGCAAACAAAATCAAAAGTTGTGCACCGATTGCAATGAAATAAAGCCCATTTCGTTCGAAATATGTTTATCTAAATGTTTTTAGATCGAAACTGTGACCTATGTATGTCGCATTTTATTTTTTATGAATTTTTAAAGAACAAAAATTTTTTTTTGTTTTGAAAATTGAACTTCCACTATATCTCTGAAACTGCTGGGCAAAATTAACACCAATGTACGCACGGCTTAAAGATAATATTGTCGACAAGTATCGGATTTTTTTAGCTGAATATTATTAACAGTTTTCAAGTTATGCCAATATATGTAGTGGAAGTGCCTTAATTTTGGACATAACGGTATATCGCCAAAAGTCGAGCTGATAGAAAAAAAACCAAGTGCAGATTTGAAATCGGCGACCTAAAATTAGTAAAAAATTGCAATAAAGTTCCATTCAGCACCAAAAAAGTTCAACTTTGATCCCTCGTGAATGGGCGTGATTTCAGCATACAGACGGACTTCGCTATATCTATTCGGAATGACAAACTGATATTTACCTGCTTATTAATAATGAGTTAATCGTGTAATTTAATTATTTCTGAAATCTCGCTAACAATAAGTGATCGACAATAGGTATTCGTAATTATTGAGTTTAAGCCAAATCGGTCCATTAGATCAACGGTTATAAGGAAAAATGTGAATAAACCCTTCACATTTTCGTAGGCCATCCCTAGTGGCATTTGGTGAAAAATCTCAATATCATAAATTTCCTTAAAAAATTGTTAACTGTAGTTTATTATTAATATTTTTAATTAATTTTCCCCTCCATTTTAAATTATTTTGCACACAAGAAATGTTTCGAGGAATATTTTTTTCACTATATGGAATTAATTTTTTTTTATTATTTATTAAATTTTTTTTATTGCTAAACACTTTTTTATATTTTTAGTAATTTTTTCGATTAAAAAAATTTATCGCAAATATTCTAAAGATAATTAATAAATTAAAAATTTTATTTAAAATAATTATTTCAACCCAAGTTTTTACATTTTATTTAAAATAATTTGTTCTTCCTACTTTTGTCAAATAAAAATATGTTCATCCCAAATTATATACAGGGATGGAGCCATTTAGTCGTTATAACCGTATCTATAATATTATTAGGTTAGGCGATTTCTTGTGACCGATGTTTTGGTCTACCGTTTTATTCTGATTTTGATAAAACGTATTTTTTTGAAAGGTATTTCTTTTTAGCTGTTCTCCAGGCTTACACATTTTTAATTTTTTGTCTATATATTGAGTAAATTGCATTTAAAGTTGCTACTAATACATACGTACAATGCTATGTGTGTGTTTATTAAATTTGTGAATATGTTTGTAAGTTTGTTTTCTTCATTCACAATAAAAACAAACCAAAAAAGTGTTGGTTTGGGAATTGGCTAAGTTGACAAAAAAGTTGCCTGGAATTTGCACTCGGATTTCGAGCGCTGGAGTTTGAATAAAAGTTTTAAATAAAAATTATGAGAAAAAATATTTTATTGCATAAGTTTTTATACATTTTCAAAGTAATAAAAAATATCATGGAACGGTTTTAATAACATAAATTTATTCAAGTTAAGTTATAAGTCTGTAAACAAATAAATCAATTATTTTTTTGTACTCTAATCTTTATTACATATTTCTCTTACAATTAAATTCTCCAAGTCCAATAACTTGTTATAAATATTTGTTGAGCTTTTTCAGCAGTTCTGCAAAAATCCTTGTCTTCAAAAATAAAACAACTGTCTTTATGTCATTTGAGCAATTTAAATGTTTTCAGATTGATTCAAATATATAATTTTTATTTTTTTTTGTTTTTCGTTATAAACGAAATAACGTGGCTGTAAAAATGTAGTAGTTAGTGTAAAAAATCGAACGACAATCGTTGTGACTGGAGAAAACAGTTCTTTAAAACCGGTGTTCGTTAAAGACGTTCTCAACTGTATGTACATATTACTCAAAAATTATAGAATTTTACCATTTAAATATAAAATAATTTTTTTCACTTAAAAATTTGTTTATCCTTAATGATATTCGACTTTTGAATTCACGTGAAATAAAACGATTCATCACATTTTCGTGTTCTAGCTTTCACTTTCGCATCTTTTCAACTTGTTATTTTCGATCAGAAGAAGCTAAAATAAATTAATAATATTGGATCTAAAAGAAGTCCCCCCAAAGTCAAACCATACTTAAAAGTATTTTTCTTACCAATTCCTTTTTAACCCAAAAAATTTAACAATGTTGCTTATTTAAATTTTTTTCACTCTAAATTAATTTTGATTAAAATTTTTCAAAATATTTGAACTAGTGTTAATTTTTTTATGTTTATATTTTAAACTTAATTTTTTTCAATTTCAATAGCAAACTATTTTTACAAATATAAAAAAACCTGTTTTTAATTTAATTTTTTCTTGGCAATCAATCATTTTTAAATTTTCGCATACAAATATTTTTATCTCATACTAGCTGACACGGCAAGCGTTTTTTGCCATATCACTTATTTCTAGTGAATATTTTTGTTGTTAATTATGATCATATGCATTAACCATGCCTGGGAGGTGCCACGCCCACTGGTTTGATCCCGACAATTTTTCACATAACTGCTCACACCCATTATTCGAGAACTCAAACCTGGTTTCAAGACTGCCGGGTTTATAGTACTCCAGATAATTTTTTTTTGTATGGGAGGTGCCACGCCCACTAATCCAATACCGCCCATTTTGATGTGCAGAAAGTTTCAATACTTTAACTCTAGATAGGACTCTAGATATTTACCATGTGTGGAAGGTGCCACGCCGACTGGTTCGATCCCACCCATTTTTTCCTAGTACTAACGTTGATAACTTATGAACTCACACTAAGTCATAAGACTTCATCTATTACAGTACTCTAGATATATGACATTAAATATTTACTTTGTATGGTGGGTGCCACGCCCATTGGCCCGATCCCGCCCATTTTTTTCACAACTCTTCAAATTTTTTTAATATGTACATATGCACAGTTTCAGAACTCTTGCTGTCATAGTACTCCAGATATATTTTAAAATTAGTTGTTAAAAATTCACTTTAACATCATAAAAAATCGAACCTATTTTTCCTTCCGGATAGCCAGTTACCTACTATAAAAATTTCAAGACGATCGGTCCAGTGCTGTAGTCTCCCGTAAAAGACAAACATACATACATACAAAAATACAAACATACATCTATTTTTATACCACTATTTGGTTTGGGTATAATGAGTTTGTGGTGCTGTTTGTAACTACCAAAAATATTTGACCTAGACCCATCTTCATTATAACGATGGACTCAGAATCACTTTCTGAGTCAATTTAGTGATGTCTGTCTGTCCGTCTGTGTGTCCATGTAAACCTTGTAATCAAACTACAGGTCGCAAATATGAATATATTTCGATGAAATTTGGTATATAAGCTATCATCGGCCATGGATGAACGCTATTGAAAATGGTGAAATTCGGTAGATGTTTAGACCTAGTCCCCATACAAATGACCCCTATGAAATAGACATAAATAACCATAACATACAAATTATCATTGATCTCAGTCAAATTGGGCTTGTATGTGTTTATTATATCCATTAATCAGTAGTCCAAGAATAATCCCTATAGCACAATTCTTAGTCATAGGCCCCATAAAGAAAAAATATTGCACAGATTTTTCTCAAATTTGGTATTTATATATTTTTGGAAAAAATAGGTAACCTTAACAAATATGGTCAGGATTGGTCTATTTTCCGACCTAGTCCCCATATAAATATATCATCCGATATGAACTGTTTCATATCCGAAGACAAAAAAATAATTACAATGCCATCCAAATTTGGTTTATGCTTATTTTCTATGTCGAATTAGTTGGATCTAACAGATGGGGTCTCTAAACTCATGGTATAGGGTATCTCATGGTATAGGTTGATCTAGACCGAATATAATTTTCTTACTTGTTCAAATTATGTTTATTTTATAATTTTTAGTGTTTCACTTTTTTTCCTACCGATTTTTAATCACTTAATAATATTTTCGAGCAAACTATTTTCACTCAAATTAATTTTATTGTATTTGAAATAATTTTTTCCAATATTTTTTTTCGCTAAAATTTTTTGATTGATATTTTTTAAATAATTTTTTTTACCAATTTTTTTTACTTATTTTAAGTTAAAATAACTTCTTTCGGTCATAGTAGCGAAATTGTCTTTTATCTATTCTGGAATTTCTTACCAAAATATTGATAAGAACTTGGCCGTTTTAATCAATTTATATATTTAATTTTCGATATTTTTCTTTCTTGTGCCAATATAAACATTTGTAAAATCAATAAAAGATCTTCCAATTTTAATATCAATTAGAATAGTCCTATCATATATTTCTATATAACTAGCAGAGCCCAGCCCTCGAAATTCGAGTGTAACATCTAGGAAATTTTATTCTCTCATTTAATAAAAAACTTTATAAGAGCTTAAAAGTATGCTAATCAATTTTAGCCAATTTCAATACTTTTTAAATAAAATTCATTAAATATTTGTTGAATCTATAATATTAATAGGCTAGGCGATTTCTTGTATATACAAATGGGTTTGCTAATAAATAATTTTAAAGGAGCCTAAAGGTATTCTAATCAATTTTAGCCAATTCACAATTCAACACAGGGCTTTTGATATTTATAATAAACACACTAATAGTATGTGTTTTATGTGATTTGCGGAGAATTTTTCGAAAACAATTGTTCTAAAAAAAATTCTTTAAATAACAATTCCTCGAGTAACAGTAACCATAGAGGTTTTCAACTATAGCGGGAAATAATCAGAGATTTTCAACTATAGCGGGGAATAACCATAGAGGTTTTCAACTGTAGCGGGGAAGAATTGTATTCGAAAAATTGTTATTCGAAGAACTGCTATTCGAAGAATTGTTTTTTAGAAGAATTTTTTTCGAAGAATTGTTTTCGAAGAATTTTCCGCCGACCGTTTTATGTATGTGTTAGTAGCAACTTTAAATGAGCATTACTCCAAAAAAAAATGTGCCAGACGGTGCAAATCTGCACATCTGGCGGACAGCTAAAAATAAATACCTTTCAAATGAGGTATGTTTAGTCAAAATCGGTTATTAACTACAGTTTTTATATCGGTCACAAGAAATCGCTTTGCCTATTAATATTATAGATTATTGAGTTATTAAAAGTAAAAACATTTTTATTTTTTATTTTTATTTCTTGAAAGATTTGAAAGATTTTTTATAAAAGCTTTATATTATTTTTGGAAACTGCTTAAGGGGGACATGACATTGGCCGTTTTTTGAAATTTATAATTTTGTATTTTTGTATTCTTAAGATTCTAAGAAAAAAAATTTTCATGGAAAAATTCCTACGGGTTCAAAAGTTACAGCCGGATTATTGAGAGCGCATTTTTAATTTTCGCGCTACCTACGTACGGCAGCTGGTATATACTTCAAAAGAAGCCCGAATTGCTAAACGATTACAAAAAACTGTAAGAAACAGCACAACATAAGATAGCGAAGGCATAGAGTACGAAGCAGGCATGGCAGATTGAAAGTAACCTTTTTTTTTTGTTCACAAACTTTGAACGCGTTTATCTCGAAACCATGTTTTTCGTACTGGTTGCGGCACTAGCGGGTTAATTTTTGGACGAATTTTTTTTTTGTATTTTTTTAAACTTGATTCGCTATCGTATGACACGAGGTTTTTTCAAAAATTTTTTTTTCGAGTTTTTATGAATTTTTAAATTCAATATTTTTTCGAAAAACACACTTTTAAATTTGGAAATCACCAAAAATTAAAAAAAAAAAATTTTAAAAAAGCTCGTGTCATACGATAACCAATTTTGTTAAGATTTAAAAAAGTAATTTTTTCCAGATCGGAAAATATTTGCGACTCCCAGCGCCGCAACCTCGAGGCCCCGTTTTTTTTCTCTGCCGTCAGTTTTAAACTCTATAAAACCATGTTGGAGTGAAAAATATATTTTTTTAATTTTTTTGTCTTGTAATTTGTTCAATTCTCTACAATAATAAAAAAAAATTTTGGGAAAATGTTTGTTTTTAACTGAGTTATGATTTTTTGAAAAAAGTTCTGTTTTCTCTGCCGCGAATGTAATGTCCCCCTTAAGACCTTATCCAAAGAAGTTGTCACTTTGAATACAATGCAAAAGAACATTTTTCTGAATGACTTTACAATTTGTTTTTGTCATGCTTTCACAATTGCATTGTAAATTTTTTATAAGAGATACAGAAAGTCTAACTATAACGCTGTTACTTGTTTCTTTTTGGAACTCCCTCCTATCGATCTTAGTTTATGTATCACACATGCAAATTTTGTCTAAATAATTTACCCACAAAGTGAATGACTCTAATATTGGGGATCTATTAATTCAAAATATGCCCTTAATTGTCTTGTTTTCAAAGCTTTTAATAACTTATCCAATCTATTTACTATGAATTGAGCTAAAGATATTGTTATGCCATTATATATATTATTTAAAAGTTTTATACATTTTGATTTAAAAAAAGATTGTCAACAAAAGAACTGCATATGTCAGTATGAAAAATCATAAATGCTTAAAACGATAATGACCTAAAAAAATTGTTCTACTCTAAAAAAAAATATATGAATAAAAAATAACTAGAGCACTTTACTTAACAACATTGTAAAGAAATCACATACAAATATAAAACACTTAATTGTTCAAGTCTGTATGTATAAAAATCAAAAGTAAAACCCACAATATTTGTACTTGTTTTTTTGTCTGGGGTGGTGGTATCGGATTCAACACCACAAAAACACAATACAATAGTTTTTTTTTACTTCTTCAAGCCAAACACATCATTATTGAAAGTATCCATGTAGATGATATGACAAAGAGAAAAAAAGAAACGAAAAAGTGATAAATTTCCGAAAAAAATGTGATGGCAAAAAAACCAGAAATATCTTTTAATTTTGCTTTACTTTCTTCTAGTATAAAAGCAAATAATAATAACTTAAATTTAGATCGTATCGAAAAACAATATTTTGCAACTAAAATTTTAAAATGAGGGGTCGAGAGAGAGGTTGGGGGTGAGCTGAAGCATTCATAACAACATTTTAAAAGAAATCGACAATATTCCACCATTATTAATAATGCTTTAATATTGTCAGTTTTTGAAACCTGATAAGGAGAAGAGGATCAACACATTTGTTTATTATGCCCTATACCACTATGTGGTTTGGGTATAATGACTTTCTGCTGCTGTTTGTAACAACCAAAAATATTTGACCTACACCCATCTTTAATTATACCGATCGAATCAGAATCACTATCTGATTCGATTTAACGATGTCCGTCCGTCCGTCCGTCCGTCCGTCCGTCTGTGTGTCCATGTAAAGCTTGTAATCAAACTGCAGGTCGCAATTATGAATATATTTTGATGAAATTTGGTAGTTGATCTTCTATCGGCCATGGGATGAACGCTGTTGAAATTGGTGAGAATCGGTCCATGTTCAGACCTAGCCCCCATACAAATGACCCCTATGAAATCAACATATATTGCCATAAGATCCAAATTATCATACAAATCTTAGTCAAATTGGGTTTGTATGTATATATTACATCCGTTAATCAGTAGTCCAAAAATAATCCCTATTGGACAACTCTTACTCATAGTCCCCATATAGATCTGCTTCCCGATCTTCACTTAAATCTATCAAAAAAAAAAAATAAAAAAATATTGCACTGATTCTTCTCAAATTTTGTTTGTATATATTTTTGCAAAATACAAGAGACTTTACCAAACATAGTCAGGATCGGTCCATTTTTGGGCCTAGTCCCCACATAGATATAGCATCCCATATGAACTTTTTCATATCTACAGCCAAAAAATTAATAAAATCGCACTCAAATTTGGTTTATGCTTATTTTCTATATCCAGTTAGTTGGGCCTATGAGATAGGGTCTCTAAACGCATGGTATAGGGTATCATATAGCCGGTCTAGACCGACTATAACTTTCTTACTTGTTTTTCTTTACTTTTTTGAATTTAAAAATTATATTAAAAAATTTGAAAAAAAAAAATTTAAGTTGTAGAATTTAAACTGAAAAAAAAAGCAATTCGAAATCACATTTGGAACTTTTTTAAACTCTTTCTTTTAACTCATACTCTCTGTGTGTCTATCTGTCGTGCGTCAACCCCATTCCCCCTTATCCAATTGATCTGAAACTTGGTCCATAGTCTTGTTGTGACTACAGATTAATTTTGGGGTAGTCACGCAAAGTCAGGCACAGTAACGGAGTGATCTAAATGTCATTTCCCCTCATCCGATCGATCTGGAACTTAGTCCATACACTTGCTGTGACAAAAACATTAACTTTGACTTAGTCACTCACAGTCACAGAGGGATTTAAAACGGATTTCCCCTCATCCAATCAATCTGAGACTTGGTCGATATTCTTGCTGTAAAGAAAGATTAACTTCGACATAGTCACGCACAGTCACGTACAGTCACGGAGAGGTTAAAACCTCACTTCCCCTCATCCGATCGATCTGAAACTTCGTCCATAGACTTGTTGTGACAAATGTTTAATTTTAAAAAAAGTCACGCCAAGTCATGCACAGTCACGGAGAGATTCAAAACTTATATACATAAGAAAAGAAAGAGTTTTAATAAAAACTTTGTTTTTATTGGTTAGATTATTTTGAATAAATTAAAATTTTTTAAAACGACGCCTTTGTTTATTTATTTTTACTAGCAGATTCCAGCGCTCGAAATTCGAGTGCAATTTCTAGGCTACATAATTTTTCAATTTAGCCAATTCACAAACGAAATTTTTTTTTGGATTATTATTATTGTGAATGAAGATAACAAACTCATTAACAAAAACATTAACAATTTCAGTAAACACACACTGAGCATATGTATAATTTTATGTATGTGTTAGTAGCAACTTTAAATGCAATTTACCCAAAATAAAGGAAGATAATTAAAAATCTGTAAATCTGGTGAACAGCTAAATAATATTCGTTTGGTCAAAATCGGGATAAAACGGTAGAACAAAACATCGGTAACAAAACGTCGCCTAGCCTATTAATATTATATATTAGTTTATTTTTTTAAGTTCAAAATTATAAAAAAATTTAAAAAAACAATATAAGTTGAACATTATAACTGGAAAAAAGCATTTGGATTTTTTAGATAAAATTTTATTATAAAAAAATTTCTTTAGTTTATAAAAAATAAAAAAAAAAATTCTTTAGTTTAAAAAAAGAATTTTTGTCACGCTTTTATTTCAAATAAATTTTAATTTTTTATAACGTGATGTGGGAGAAGAAGATCAACATCTTTGTTAATTTCGAAATCACATTTGAATATTTTTAAATATAAAATTATATTTAAAGCAATTTTAATTTTTTTTAATTTTATTATTATTATTTAAAAATTATATTAAAGAAATATATTATACAGTATAAGTTGTAGAATTAAAACTGAAGAAGAAGCAATTCAAAATCACATTTGGATTTTTTTAAAGATAAAATTTGATTTAAAACAATTTCTGATAATGGACAAGAAGAAAATCGACATCTTTGTGAAATTTTTATATATTTTTTTTAATTTCAAAATTCTAGTAAAAAAATTTAAAAAACAATATATGTGACCTTCTCCGAGAAAAGGGTGTGTGAAAATTAAGTTTTGAAAAAAAAAACGCATTTAAAATTTCTACACCCTTTTAGGTACCAGAATCCAACGTTTTTGATACAACTCGTTTTTTGACACACTATGTCCCTTTTCTCGGAGTAGGTCACATATGTAAGTTGTAAAATTAAAATTGAGAAAAAACGCAATTCAAAATCACATTTGGAATATTTAACTAAAACTGTATAAATATGAATTTCCCGCAGCAAAAAAAAAAAAAAAAAAAAATTAAAAAAATAAAAAATTATGGGAGACGATTTTTTTTTAATCTTAGAAAGTTTTTTTTTAATCTATATATATATACATATATATATAAATAATAATACTTAAATCAAATTCATTGAATTGTGAATTTTTAAAAAATTCATTAAATTTCATTATAAATATTTGTTGAACACACTGAAGATACATAAATGGGTTTGTTAATAAATAATTTTATAAGAGCCTAAAGGTATGCTAATCAATATTAGCCAATTCACAATTAAACACAGGGCTTTTGCTATACAATTTTTGCAAACACATTAACAAATTTAATAAACACACACAATGTGTTTAAAGTTACTTAAATGATATTTCTAAAAAAAAAAAAAAAAAAAAAAAAAAAAATTACCAGATGGTGCATATCTGTAAAGATTGTACAAATCTGCAAAGAAATACCTTTCAAATGGTATATTCTTTCTCAAAAACAGTTGATAACTAAAAGCATCGAAGAGGTCACAAGAAATCGCCTTGCATACTAATATTTAAATAAAAATTTTTTTTTAATGTAATAATTTTTAAACTTTGAAGTCCTTTAAAAAGAAATCCAAACATAAAATTTTAAACGTAGTTTTACTCCGCTTGTGGGTAAAGAAATTTTCTTTTAACTAAAAAAACTAGTCACACAATTTTTATTTTTTTATAAATATTTTTTTAAAAATTTTCATAATAAAACTAAATTTTAATTTAAATTAGATTTTATTTTTAACTACTAATAACATTGGAAAAAATCTTAACATACATAAAATAACAATAAGGTACCAGAACTGTGGGATACGACAACATCTAATAACAAAGGATGACATTGGTATTAAACGCAAAAAAACAAAAACAACAATGGATAACTGATAAAATACTTGTACTGATGGATGAAAGGAGAAAATACACAAATAGTGATAATATTGAATATAATCGTTTACAACGCTTTATCAGAATAAAAATCCGTGAAGCAAAAAGAGTGTGGTTAGAATAACAGTGCATAAAAATCGAAGTTCTACAAACTAATTATGGTGGTTTAAATCTACACAAAAAGATAAAGGAGTTGTGCAGTATCAGAAAAACATGTATTCATATATTCTCCTAAATGAATCTAATGAAATGATCTCAGAGGCGTGTGGTATAATAAATACATGTATGCAATATATATGAGATTTATATTCAGATGCATATTCGTTCGGATCTAGACGGTCCACCGATAACAAAGTTAAAAATTTTTAAGGCAATAATTTGTCCAAAAATAGAAAATCATTAGGCTGTGACGCACTATGGGGTATTTGTACCGAAAAGCTGGCATTAAATAAACGGGTCTTCCGATCCGCGTAAATATGTGCACTATTTAGTGTTCGGTATCGTTGATTTCAAATCTGAAGTCAAAATTTCGAAAATCAAAAAGGGCGGTCACAAAATGGCGGACCATTTTTTCAAAACCCAAGTGCATTCAAGATAATCGTGCAACCGAGACGTGGTAAACAGACTTTTGTTAACATCTGACCCATTAATATCGGGCTCTAGGCCAGAGCTGCAAATGAAAGGCAAACTATTTCACCCAGAAACAATAACACTTTTTTTTATCTGAAGAAGAGTATCGAGAAGAAAATGAAAAGCAAGAACATTATGATGTTAGTTATGATGATTATCGCGATGATGATGATGGTTACGGTTGTTTCGATGATGAAGACGATGAAGTAGACGATCTTCTGACGATGAAGAATTGCAGTTATAAAGTTGCTTAGTAACTTTTAATAAAAAAAATATCCACGCTTCCACGAGCACAAATTTGTGTGTTTTTTCTCGAATTGAAAGGTCAGGAACCCCAAAAAACTAAAAAATTAAAAACTGCGACCCCAAATTCTCAAATTCAGTTTAAAAAGCAGTTACCCCGAAAACCCGTAAAGACAAGATTTGAAGTGAATGCGTTTAATTTTGGTTTTTAGAACAATGGTCCGCCGTTTTGTGTCCACCATTTTGATTTTTGAAATTTTGAATTCAGATATGAGATCAGCGACACCGAAAACCCCTTAAGACAAAATTTAGTGGAAATGCGCTTAGGTTAGAGAAAAATGGTCCGCCATTTTGTGTCCGCCATTTTGATTTTTTAAATTTTGAATTCAGATTTGAGATCAGCGACACCGAAAACCCCTTAAGACAAAGTTTAGTGGAAATGCGCTTAGGTTTGAGAAAAATGGTCCGCCATTGCGTGTCCGCCATTTTCATTTTTGAAATTTTTAATTCAGCTTCGAATTCAGTGACCTCCAAAACCATTATATTACCAAATTTCCGACAAATACCATAACACGCTCAATTTGTATTAGCTTTTTTCCTTGCAAAACACCGTTTTTTCGAAGTCCTCGAAAACCATGAAGTGCAAGTTTGTGCAAAATGCACCTGCGAAATTTTGTTACAATATATGTCAAACTAAAAACTGTATCCATATCTTAATGGGGCGAAACGGGGCTCATAAACAAAAGTTCCAACATACAGGCATATTTTTTTAACTTCTCAATTTTTAGGTGCTCCTAAGAAAACCGGAATAAAACTTAAGTAAGGGTACAAAACAAAACGTTCAAAGAACGTAAACATTGCCCTTTTTCGATTCATCAAAAAATTTGATATCAATTAATTGGAAAACCGCAACTTCAACGGTTTCCCGGCTACGCAAAATTTACTATATTGTTATTTTATCGTTAGAACATGATTTAGTGGTCAATTAACTATGCGATTAAAATTATTTCATGGGTTAAAACGCAATTTAAAATTTTGATTTTTTGCCGAATAACCCTTAGTGTGACGATTAAAAATACATATGGGGGATTTCATGTCAAGTGCACCAACTTTTGAAACCGATGTCTTCCGATCGGGATGAAATTTGCACCAAGGTTAGTCCTATGGGATAGTAGTTTAGACACAATTTTTCGACAAGATCGGTCCAGATCTCTCTGAGTTAGAGGGGATAAAAATTTGACATTTTGGCCAAACAGGTGTTTTTTCTCATCCTTGTAACTTATTACCTATTGTTCTTAGAAAATTTTCTCCCAAAGAGTTTAGATAGCTATTTCTTCAATATTTCGGAAAAAAATACTTAAAAAAAAAAAAATTTTGTAGACTTTTTTTTTTGCTAAATTAAAGCATTTTTTGCTTTTTTTCAAAAAGAGCATTTTTTTTTTTTTTTTTTTTTCATAAGAAAGCTTAGGATTTTTCCTTTAAGAGCTTTTTGGTCGCTTACTGAGATGGAAGTGGGATATCTATCAAAATAAATGTTTTGTAACTCAAGACAACGGTTTTTCAATTTTTCACAAATGCACTATTTTGAATTTTTCCCGATTTGTGTCTAAAACCTTACAAATAAAACTTATACTGAGAAACTAGACAAACTAAACTTTCCGAAGGTATGTAACATACCTTCATAACATAACAGAAGAGAATGGTTATCTGTAACCTGAAAGAGTTATTTGCAACATTTCAATCTGAACACGAGGATGTTAGAATTGGCTTCACGAAATTAACCCAAATGAGGCCAAAATATTGCATTTTGGCAGAAAGCAGCGGAACTCACACAGTATGCGTTTGCATTTACCATGAAAATGTTAAACTGATGTTGAAGAAAATCAACTTAAAGTATTTAACAGATGATTCGGCAGAAGATTTACACGATTACCGCGATTGCCTTAAATTGACTATGTGTCCTAATGCAACAACTTCTTGCCAATTGCCCGAAAACCACATTCATCAAAGAAAATTTAATCAACTCTTTAGATCGAGAATATATAGAGGAGGTCAAATTTGATTCTTGGAGTCAGACTGACAGATGCACATTGAAAACAATCATTTTAAATGTGGATGATTTTGTGGAAGAAATGTGTACAGGATTGCTAAACTTGAGCAACCATGACTTTTTATTCAGAGAGCAATGGTCATTCTTCAAGCATTTGAAGATACATTTGAAGTCTGGTGAATTCGTTATTTCATATGATTTCGCAGAAAACTATAAATATGTTCTTCAGGATGCCATACAAGCATTCCACTTCAATAACGACCAAGCAACTATATTCACAGTAGTTATTTACTACATGAAAGATGAAAAACTGGAACACAAAAGTATGGCAATCATATCCGACGATTTAAAACATGATACCGTTGCAGTTTATGAGTACCAGAAGAGAATACTAAAATTTCTAAAATCTAAATTTACAGTAAAGAAGGTATACTACGTTTCGGACGGAGCTCGTCAACATTTTAAAAACAAAAGTAGCTTGACAAATCTTATGGCCCATGAAAAAGATTTTGGAATGCCAGCTGAGTGGCATTTCCATCCTACTGCTCATGGTAAAGGAGCATGTGATGGTATTGGAGCACCCCTTAAAAGAAATGCAGCGAAGTATAGCCTCCAGTGCTCTCATCCAGATCGCATCTTAGATGCGACTGCTTTATTCAATTGGGCAAAGAGTTATTGTAAAGAAACTAAAATAGTTTTTAGTAGCAAAGAGGATCCCCAGGGTACAATGAAAACACTGAAGAGCAGATTCGATGCTGCGGTAACAATCGATGGCACCGCTCAGTACCATGCTTTTATACCGCTTGTCGATGGAAGACTCAAGTTGAAAAAGTTTTCTGCCTCTATTCAATGCGATTTCTTTCCAAAGCCAACAAATAAACCAGCAGCGAAATCAACAGCTGAACCTAGTAACGCTAAGAAAGGATTGACAAAAAAACGCAGTAAATAAAGGCGACAAAAAAGCTGGATGAAAGACTGGGTATTTAAAAATTTACAAGACTTAAATACTTCATCAGCTACAATAAATTAAGTATAAAAATAGTTATGATATAAATGGATCTAATGCAATAAAGATTAAATTTTAATAAATTATTTATCTTTTTATTTTTAATATTATTATTATTATACATTAATTTAATTATTATTAAAAATAAATAAAAAATAATTTTTCAACATTTCTATAGAAAAAAAGCGATTTTTTTTCCTGGGGTTAACATATTCTGGGTATTACAGTATCGAGGGTATAAAATTTTAGTTAGGTATGTTATACACCTTCGGAAAGTTTAGTTTGTCTAGTTTCTCAGTATAAGTTTTATTTGTAAGGTTTTACACACAAATAGGAAAAAATTCAAAATAGTGCATTTGTGAAAAATTGAAAAACCGTTGTCTTGAGTTACAAAACATTTATTTTGATAGATATCCCACTTCCATCTCAGTAAGCGACCAAAAAGCTCTTAAAGGAAAAATCCTAAGCTTTCTTATGAAAAAAAAAAAAAATGCCCTTTTTGAAAAAAAGCAAAAAATGCTTTAATTTAGCAAAAAAAAAGTCTACAAAAAAAAATTTTTTTTTTTTAAGTATTTTTTTCCGAAATATTGAAGAAATAGCTATCTAAACTCTTTGGGAGAAAATTTTCTAAGAACAATAGGTAATAAGTTACAAGGATGAGAAAAAACACCTGTTTGGCCAAAATGTCAAATTTTTATCCCCTCTAACTCAGAGAGATCTGGACCGATCTTGTCGAGAAATTGTGTCTAAACTACTATCCCATAGGACTAACCTTGGTGCAAATTTCATCCCGATCGGAAGACATCGGTTTCAAAAGTTGGTGCACTTGACATGAAATCCCCCATATATATAATCTTGCGGCAATTATAAACATTAAATTTCAAAAAAAGAAAAAAGTTTGAGCTTTTTGTAGACTTCAAAGCCGTATTCGATCGAGTTCCAAGGCTGCTCCTGATGTATAAACTACATAAAATGGGATTATCTACAAAAATAATAATATTTATAAAAAACATATATGAAAACACAAAATCTGCAGTATGGACTGCATCTGAGTTATCACATTACTTTGATACAAATACTGGAGTCAAATAAGGATGTTTAATGTCGCCACTTTTATTCTCATTATATCTCAACGACCTGCATCACAGTCTAGCAAGTGGTATTATTATAAATAATATAAATATATGTGTACTACGAGTAATATATGCAGATGGTATCATGATTCTAGCAGAAGACGTTAAAGTGCTAACAAGGAATGATTAACAACTTAGAACTTTTGTAAAATATGGGGAATGGAAGGTAATTTAACAAAGTCGGAGATAATGTTGGTTGTCAAATGATACATTGCAATTTAAGGTAGAAAAAGTTAAAATTGTGTCGGAGTATAAATATCTAGGTATTTTGCTGATTTCTAGAATGTCATGGAAAAATTGTATTGGAAAAAAGGATGTGTCTGGCTGTTTGCAGGTCAATTCAATCTTATGGAGTGCAAGTGTGGGGACTTTCTACGTTTGAAAATGTTGATAAGTTGCAGAGATTAAAAAAAAAAAAATAAATTCTGAAATTGCAAAATTACGATTAGAAACTGGTCAGGTACACACACATTTTTATAACTATGGCTTACATTTGAAATATGTTTCCAGTATACTATTTGACTATGATCACGATAGTTTACCCTACAAAGAATTAATCTCCAAAAATATTTATTGGTATAAAGACTACATTGATCGTCTAAATAACTACAAATTAGATGCCGACAACATAAGCCAATGCACAGACGTGTGGCACAATGCAATACGTATGAAACTAATGTTTAACCAATGGAAAATCTTTTTTGCCAAACAAATTATTAACTTATGATTTTTGGTGACTCAACTCGAAATAGATGTCTTGCACACTATAGATAACTCTTTAATTATTATTATTATTATTATTACCATTACTTCATTCAGCTATTAGAATGTTTGTAAGACCCTTACTTAGAAACTACAATCTTAACAACTTACAATAAAAATATTATTACTAAACTACAATAATATTTCCCACCCATCAACGCATCATTCTTGAGCAATGTACATGTGGTACATAATCATGTTCTTTTTACCACATGTCCCACACATGATTATAAAACAGCATATTTCGGAATATTAATCTTGAGTTATTATCAAATCTAAATTTATTTTTAATTGAGTTTTTTAAATTCTATTCTCTTAAAAATTAATGTAATTAGATGATAAAAGAGCATGTTCATATTTGAATACACTTGACCGTAGAAAAACAATTCATTTCGCGCCACATTAATTTTTAGATAAATTTTTTCTTTAGCTTTCAGAATCAAAACTTTTTTTTAAATTATTTTGATTAATAATTTCTTTGAAATTAATTCGAACTTTTAATTCATAATTTTGTGTAATTGAATAATATTTAATAATGAATAAAGCTTACAAATATATTTAATTAATACTACAATTTTCTTTATGGGCACGAATTTAAATAATTTTTTAATTTAAACTATGAATTTACTAATTGAAACCAGATATTATTTTATTTACTTCTGTGTATAGAACCATGTTTTTTTATACCCTATACCACTATGTGGTTTGGGTATAATGACTTTGTGCTGCTGTTTGTAACAACCAAAAATATTTGACCTAGACCCATCTTTAATTATACCGATCGAATCAGAATCACTTTCTGAGTTGATTTAACAATGTCCGTCCGTCCGTCCGTCCGTCTGTGTGTCCATGTAAAGCTTGTAATCAAACTGCAGGTCGCAAATATGAATATATTTTGATGAAATTTGGTATATAAGCTTTTATCGGCCATGGGATGAACGCTATTGAAATTGGTGAGAATCGGTCCATGTTCAGACCTAGCCCCCATACAAATTACCCATATGAAATCGACATAAATTGCCATAAGATCCAAATTGTCATATACATCTTACTCAAATTGGGTTTGTATGCGTTCATTACATCCACTAATGAGTAGTCCAGAAATGATGCCTTTGACCCCATATAGAGCTGCTTCCCGATCTTCACTTAAATCTATTAAAAAACAAAAATATTGCACTGATTCTTCTCAAATTTTGTTTGTACATATTTTTGCAAAATACAAGAGACTTTACCAAACATGATCAGGATCGGTCCATTTTTGGACCTAGTCCCTTTATAGATATAGCATCCGATATGAACTTTTTCATAGCAGCCAAAAAAATTAATAAAAATCCCACTCAAATTTGGTTTTTGCTTATTTTCAATGTCCAGTTAGTTGGGCCTAAGAGATAGGGTTTCTAAACGCATGGTATAGGGTATCGTATAGTCGGTCTAGACCGACTATAATTTTCTTACTTGTTTTTTATTGTTAAATTTTTTTGATGAACTACTAATCATTGTAAAGTCTCTAGGTACGCCACCAAATATCTAAATTTAAAGTGTTTTTATTTTTTTTATTTTTATAGATTTTGTTACTCCGTTTGTTAGACATAGAAATATGAATTTGCGACCCCCATAAAGTATATATATGTTTGATCCATATAACAACTTGAGTCGGTATAGCTGTGTCCGTCTGACCGTCTGTCTGTTGATACCATTTACAAAATAAACCATATACCTGGGAGGAGTTAGGATAATATTGCTTATCATCATTTCGAGCAGTTTGTGGAGACACATCTACAAAATACGAAAAAAATTTCATACAAAACATTAAAGGTAGTGAAAACTGTTTATACTTAACTGAACATGTGCATATAGATATGAATCAGTGATGCAAATACACACATTTTTGTGCATGTTGTTTTGGATTTCAGTTTGCAACTACCAAAAATATTTTACCATCATTATCCGATCGACTCAAAATCACTTTCGATTCAGAATCACTTTCGACTCAGAATCACTTTCTGATGTCCGTCCGTCTGTCTGTCCATCTGTGTGTCCATGTAAACTTTGTAATCTAACTACAGGTCGCCAGTATGAATATATTTTCGTAAAATTTGGTATATAAGCTTCTATAGGCCATTGGATGAAAGCTATTGAAATTGGTGAAAATCGGTGCTTGTTCAGACCTAGTCCCCATACAAATGACCCCCATAAGATCCAAATTCTCACATAGATCTCAGTCAAATTGGGTTTGTGTATGTTTATTATATCCATTTATCAGTAGTCCAAACATAAACCCTATAGGACAATTCTTAGTCATGGCCCCTTTATAGCTACTTCCTGATCTTCACTTAAATCTATAAAACAAAAACAAAATTATTACACAGATATTTCTCAAATGTGGCTTGTATAAGTTTTTGCAAAAAATAAGTGATCTTACCAAATGTGGTCAGGATGTGTCTATTTTTCGACCTAGTCCCCATATAAATATAGCACCCGATAGGAACTTTTTGAGATCTGCAGGCAAAAACATTAATAAAAATACCACTCAGGTTTGGCTTATGCTTATTTTCTATAACCAATTAGTTGGACCTGAGACCCCTATAATTTTTTCACTTCTTTTTTTTTTAATTTTTTTGTGTACATGTTTAAATGTAATTGTATGTATTTAAATTTAAGCTGATTGTATAAAAAATTGCTTTCAATTAAAACAAGTAAGAGTGTTAAATTCGGCTGTGCCGAATCTTTGATACCTTTCACCCAATATTGGGGACGGCTACCACTTTAAAACTGTTGTCGCTACTGAAACATTAAATTCGAATACCAATTAAATTAAAAGTTAATTGTTTTTCTTGTTGTCCAATTTCTATTATAATTTCTTTTTATAAAAAACAATCATCATGTCTTCCATAGAAAGAATTAATTTCTATTTGAAAAATTGCATTATTTTTCTTTTCGTAGTGTAGTGTAGAAAACCTATAAGTTCCATAAGTACTTCATAGAATACCAACGAGATTCATTATTTAACGCAGCCGGCATCATAATACCCAGCGGTTGATCCCTTAGATGTCATACGATAATTAAAAACAAAAATTGAAATGATTCTTGGCTAAAAATATTATTAAAAAAAAAGCAAATTTCAAAATATTTTTATTTAAAACAGAAAAACAAACCTAAATTTTTATTTTTTAATTTTTAATTTTTAATTTTTAATTTTAAATTTTAAATTTTAAATTTTAAATTTTAAATTTTAAATTTTAAATTTTAAATTTTTAATTTTTAATTTTTAATTTTTAATTTTTAATTTTTAATTTTTAATTTTTAATTTTTAATTTTTAATTTTTAATTTTTAATTTTTAATTTTTAATTTTTAATTTTTAATTTTTAATTTTTAATTTTTAATTTTTAATTTTTAATTTTTAATTTTTAATTTTTAATTTTTAATTTTTAATTTTTAATTTTTAATTTTTAATTTTTAATTTTTAATTTTTAATTTTTAATTTTTAATTTTTAATTTTTAATTTTTAATTTTTAATTTTTAATTTTTAATTTTTAATTTTTAATTTTTAATTTTTAATTTTTAATTTTTAATTTTTAATTTTTAATTTTTAATTTTTAATTTTTAATTTTTAATTTTTAATTTTTAATTTTTAATTTTTAATTTTTAATTTTTAATTTTTAATTTTTAATTTTTAATTTTTAATTTTTAATTTTTAATTTTTAATTTTTAATTTTTAATTTTTAATTTTTAATTTTTAATTTTTAATTTTTAATTTTTAATTTTTAATTTTTAATTTTTAATTTTTAATTTTTAATTTTTAATTTTTAATTTTTAATTTTTAATTTTTAATTTTTAATTTTTAGTTTTTAATTTTTAATTTTTAATTTTTAATTTTTAATTTTTAGTTTTTAATTTTCAATTTTTCGTTTTCATTTTTAAATTTTAATTTTTAATTTTTAATTTTTAATTTTTAATTTTTAATTTTTAATTTTTAATTTTTAATTTTTAATTTTTAATTTTTAATTTTTAATTTTTAATTTTTAATTTTTAATTTTTAATTTTTAATTTTTGATTTTTAATTATTAATTTTTAATTGTTAATTTTTAATTTTTAATTTTTCACGTGCAGTATAATACGCACACACCTATAATGACTTCTAAAATATGAAGAAATACAACATATACCACATATCTTGTGAAAAACAACAAACACTGAAAATTTTTATTTTGTCAAGAGTTTTTTAATAGTTTCATTCATATCTCATGACCCTTTTAAACGATTTTGACGATTTTAAATAGCAACTCCTTTGGGATGTTAATGACTTTATACAAAAATGAACGGTCTAGCTTAGATTTTGAGGCTGTGATCGTGATTTCCACAGACAGACGGACAAACGGTCATCGCTAAATCAACTTCGCTTGTTATAAGGATCAAGAAAATATATCGCACCTGTGCCTCTAAAGTGAGTCAACTCAAAATTTAAAAATTTTCAGTAGAGGCAAAAAACGTTTTTTTAATATTTACTATAAAATTTAAAAACAGTTGTTTCGTTGTAAAGAATTGGAAATAATAAGTACCTATACAACAGATTTTTTCAATGATCATCGAAAATATCAAGTTTTTTGGGTGCACCTCAAAATATGTTTTTTAGTGGATTCTAAACTCTTATAACAGAAAGATTTTTACAGTAGATAGATATGACCACTGCATATCGTTTTCTTGCAAATAGTGAAAATTGAAAAACTTTGAGTTGACTCACTTTAGAGGTACAGGTGCGATATGGTTTTTGGGTCTGCGGAATTCATTTCGATGCGTTTCAAACGGAACGACAAACCTATGTATACCCTCTTCACAGTGGTGGGGAGGGTATAAAAAATCACGAAAATGTCTAAACTTTTTGTTAATTATCTTATTAATTTTAAACATCACAGTACAAATCTAGCCATTATAATATGAAATATAACCGTTTTTGTGTCTTAGTGTTGACAACCTTGGTTATAATAGTATGTTTATATTGGAGGGTATCAAAGATTCAGCACAGCCGTATTTAACGCTCTTGCTTGTTTTCTTTTTTTTCAATTAAATATTTTCACTACACCCTAATGGCAAATTCTCAATTAGTTTTAATTAATTTTAACATCATTTCTGCTCATAGTTAAAGTTGAAGTTTTTAATTAACACACTTAATATGACACAATTTGACTACCGCATAGACGACAGTAAAAAGAAAAACACTATAAAGTATGTATTAATTAGTGGTAAGCCACAAATAATGTCAACGCCTCGCCCCATATGCAAATTTATTATGTGACAAATAATTAAAAAATAAGTAAAAAAAAAAATACTTTGAAATATAGATCACTTTATTCATACGTTCATGTAGTTACTTGGTTTTTGTGGTATGGCTTACATGCAAAAACAATAGATTAATTAAGAAAAAAAATTTTTGTAACTAAGTAATATAAAAACATAAATAATATAAATACAAATTCTGAAATTTGCATAACAAAGTTTGTTTTTTTGTTTTTAAGTACAAGTATGAATCATTTTGTATGTTTTACATGATTCTCTTATAGAATTATAGGAATGTATTCTTTATACAAATAATTTCCAAATAAATATTATTCGTGTTTAAATTGATGTTTATATATTTTTATTAAACAAATTATTATTACGATTTATTTTACGGTTGAATGTCTGTTTGCATGCATCTGTTAAGGCCGTTTTACACTATCACATTTTGTAATACGATCTGTCAAAAAGTCGAGTTTTATGAAAAAGTCGTATCATGTAAAAAGCTTATGTATTGAAATTGAAAGTCTGTATGATTTTATTTTCATAGTAAGATGGTTTTTTCATTTTCCGAAACATTTCTAAAAACTTGTCACTTTCATTGGACCAGAGTGGTTCTTTTTTTTTTTTTGTAATATTAAAAAAAAAAAAATCATGTGAGTCCGATCACAGGGAAGATGTGTAAACATCTGGTAATAAATAAAATGCAGAAAACAGCGACAAAAAGGTTATTTCATATAATAATTTTTTCACCAAACAATCATAAGTCATACCGATTTGTCTTAATGGTCACATCTTACGCGTAAGATGTGACTCTCACATGTACGCTGTTTTTGTGATTGTATTGTGAAATAGAAATTTACCCCCCTGCGCGTATAGATGTTTACACATCAAAAAAGGTTAACAAAAACAAAGAAATTGGAAATAAAATATAAATATCAAAATAAATTTGTTTGTTATTCTAAACAGCTGTTTTCATAAGACTTGAGTGTGATAGTTTAAATGGCCTAAGTATGCAAAAATAATGTCGGTACGTCTTTATGACAGTCCGATGAATTTCATCGGATTTTTATGTCGAAAAATCATGTCGAAATATCATATAAATGGGCCTGTAGTAACACTTTTGTTTATTAGGGATACAATTTTTTTGTTTATTAGGGCTACAATATTTCAAAAAGTTATGGTAACTTGAAGGCCATATATTGAACGAAAAAAAATAAAGTTCTTTCTATAAAAATAAATGACGATATTTATAGATTATCTATAATATTAATAGACAAGACGATTTCTTGTGACCAATGTAAGTTTCACAGTTTTGCCCCGATTTTGACAAAACAATTATCATTTAAGGTATTTCTTTTTAGCAGTTACCCAGATTTACAGATTTTCATCGTCTGGAATATTTTTATGGAGTTATCATCGTTTAAAGTTGCTACTAACACAAACATAAAATTATACAATGCTATGTGTATGTTTATTAAATTTGTTAATGTGTTTGTGTTAATGTGTTGAGTTTGTTTTCTTCATTTAAAATGAGTTGAATTGTGAAGCATAACTCTAGGGTCTTTATTAAATGAAAAAATAAAATTTCCTAGAATTTGCACTCGAATTTCGAGTGATGGAATCTGCTGGTATACATAATTATATAATTATGTGCGGAACTGTTTTTGGATAATGTAAAAAATTTTTATATTTTTCAAAATATTTATCCCAATTGTTACACGATAAATAATAACCCAGCAAGAAAAAGAGAAATACTTGACAATTTTTTATTTTCTTTTTTGTATAAGGAAGTTAATTTAGGAAGTTAATTTTAACAATTTCTAAAAAAAATTTTCTACCAAAAAAATTTTATTGTAAATAAATTTAAGCTCTTCTAATTACAATTTTTACTTTGTCACAAGTGCATAAAATTAAAATAGAAAAATCATATATTTATAAATAAACACGCAAGAAAATTAAAGTTGGTCTAGACCGACCATACTATACCATACTATATACCATGCGTTTCGAGAGAGGGCCTCAGATCCAACTTTGCTGAGGCAATAATTGCATATAGAAAATAAGCATAAACCAAATTTTAATGGCATTGTTATTCATTTTTGGTGTGTAGACATGAACAATTTCTTATCTTATATTATTTACGAAATGTTTGATTTTTTGAATAAATTGTCTTTCATTAGCTTGGGGTCACATGCGACCCAATTCCAAAAGGGTTAATAGGGTCATATTATTTTTTTCAGAAACCCTTGGCTATTAAGATTAATTTTTGATACAAAGTATTAATAAAGAGTACATTTACTGAATATTTTACGAAAATCTCATTTTTCTCGAAATCCGCAAAAATAAAATCCTTGTCAAAAAAAATTCCTGCAAAGGGATTTACTTAAAAATTCATACAGTTAATCTGTAACATGTATTGAACAAAACCTTACAGTGCCAGATCCAATTTTTTAAAACTATCTTTAAGAATATTTTTTAAAACTTGTAGAAGGAATTTTCAAAATTTTATCAAAAATATTTCCCATTTTCGGTCTCATTGCGCAATAGGTTAACAACGTGGTAATAAATCAGTGCTTTATATCTAAGTACTTATAGGTATAGAGAACAAAAAAAAAAAATTATGACTTTAATCAATTTCTCAAAGTTGAAAAAAATGTCATAAAATTTCATGACCTAGTTTTTTTTTGGCACAAAAGTGGTCTGGGGCGTTTGCTATTTCTTGGCGACTTTTTATTCTCTTTTGAAGTTTTACATGTTTTTGAAAGGATAATTTAATACTGATCCCGAATTATATAACAATTTGTCGGAAATTTTAAACCATTGAACGAAATTTTCGTAAAATTTGAAAAAAGAGGTATATTTTCCCCATAAAATAACACTTGAAATTTTTTTATCGCGTTGAGCCACCTCCAAATGTTTTTTGATTGGCCCAAAACGTTGTATTTCTCAGTTTTTTGCTATTCGCATATTTCTGGGGGATGCGATCGAGAGTTTGAACACTTTTTTTTTATTAAGGGCCACCCTAATGTCCATACCAATTTTCATCAAAATCGATTAAGAATTAGGCATACCTCCCATATAAAGTCAAACTTCCCCTTAAAAATCGCTGGATCGAAATACATTTTAGACCGATAGTTTCTTCATCAAAGTTTCTCAGTATGATCCCTAGTTTATTTTCCACAGATACGATTTGTCCGTTTTTTCGGTCCCCTACAAATCGACCAGCCCTAATATATACCTATACCACTATTCGGTCAGGGTATAATGACTTTGTGTTAATGTTTACAATTACAAAAAATATTTGACCTAGACCCAACTTTAAGTATACTGGTCGACCCAGAATCACTTTCTGAGTCAATTTAGCGATGTCCGTCCGTCTATCCGTCTGTGTGTCCATGTAAACCTTGTAATCCAAATACAGGTCGCAAATATGACAATTTTGACAAAATTTAGTATATAAGCTTATATTGGTCATAGGAAGAACGCTATTGATATTGGTAAAAATCGGTTCATGTTCAGGCCTAGTCCCCCCTTTGCGATCGACTTAAAATGCTATAATATCCAAATTATCATATAGATCTCGATTAACTTGGGTTTGTGTATGTTTATTGCAACCATTAATCAGAAGACCAAAAATAAACCCTTCAGTACTTTTTTTAGTCATAGACCCCATATAAAGCTGCTTCCCGAACTTCACTTAAATCTATCAAAAAACAAAAACATTGCACAGATTTTTATCAAATTTGGTTTGGATATGTTTTTGCAAAAAATAAGTGACTTTACCAAATATGGTCAGGATGGGTCTATTTTTCGACCTAGTCCGCATATAAATATAGCATCCGATATGAAGTTTTTCATATCCGAAGGCTAAAAAATTAATAACAATGCCACTCAAATTTTGTTTACGCTTATTTTCGATATATAAATAGTTGGACCTAAGAGATAGAGTCTCTATACCGACTATAATTTTCTTACTTGATCATTTTAAATTTAGGTTCAAATATGGATCTAGCAAGTGATTGTTATAATTTTCGTTTAACTTTACACTTTTGTCTTCTACGTTATTTCGACTTGTACTTTTGTGTTTTATGTACGTTTTAGATATTTCTGTGGTCACAAGCGATAACCGCCTAAGTCGACTTAAGAACGATTTGAGTTATGTATGCTGTCATATTCTACTAAAACCGCTTTATATTTACGTGAAATCCCCATTTCTCTAACACTTTTTATTAAAAAGTTATTAATGAAAACATACTGGCCTAAGCCGTAACAAAGCCCCATTACATTTATATAAACAGTTATTTTTCTCGAAAGAATGATTTTCGCCGGTTTGAGTTATGTATACTATAATATTCTACTAAAAAATCTTTATATTTACGTGAAATCCCCATTTCTCTAACACTGCTTTTTAAAAAGATATTAATACAAAAATTCTGACCTAAGTCGTAATGAAGCGCTGTTACATTTATATAAAAAGCTATTTTTCTCAAAAGCATGATTTTCGAGTTAAGCGGTTATTGCTTGTGACCACAGATTTATGAGACTGCATTTTTTGATTTTCTTTTAATTTTATTTTCATGTTCTTTATCATTAATAAATGCTATAAAAAATTTTAAATGCATGTTTTTTAAATTTTTAGAGCAAATTTTTCTATTTTTAGTGCATGCTTTATAAGCACAAAATACGATTTTAATTGCATTAAAGTCCGGGCTCTAGTTATCAGTAAAAATGGTGAAAATCTACAATATACACAGAAAAGAAAAATTTCTTGTTTCAACCAAAATTATTGCCTACTGAAATAGTTGAATTATTTGATTATCTGATTTTTTATTGCCGCAAACAAAATTCGCTTGTAATAATTGAATATGTAATGATTTTGTTTTGTGTTATTTAAATCAGTCAAATCAGTTCACTGTATTATTTTAATTTGAAAAAAGTTTTTAAATATTTCCTTAAATTTTAATGTTTCTTAAGAAAAACACCTTGAACCAGTATCATAAAAATTATCAAAAACAAAAAAAAAAAAAACACTTATTTGTTAACTAACTGATCCTCTGAACTTTTTTGAAAATCAAAATATTATTACATGTTCGTGTGTATGTTATAGTTGGTTGATATTTCTTCAAATTCACATTGTATTTATGCATGTTGTAAATTATGATTTAAAAAACTGTCTAATTCTTATTTTTATGTTCATTTGACTATGAATGAAATGTTTCACAATACGTAGTATGTATTGCCGACAAACATTTACACAAATTTAAAGTTACATACATTTTCACACATATTGTACATAAATTTCAATTTATTTCAATTGAATTAAATCAAGAAAAAAAAAATATGATCATATATAATATTCATCATATGCCTGCAGAAATTTCAACCAGACAAACAAACGATACTACATGAAGTGTAACTAAAAAATAAAATAATTCTGCAAACAATTCACATGAATGAAACCTGTTTCATACAACAGCGATTTAAAGGAATGTAAAAAATGATCTTATCTGAAGGCATATTTACCATCTCATCCATAGTAAAATTTGAATACTTATACGAGTTTTATAAAAAAAAAATCATGTGAGTCCGATCGCAAACATCTAGTAATTAAAGATTTTTTTATAGCACTTTCTTAAAATCAAACAGAAAGCGTATCACTTATTATTATTATTTATTATTTTAACCGGTTAATTTTTAATTTTTAATTTTTCGTTTTTTATTTTTAATTTTTCGTTTTTCGTTTTTAATTTTTCGTTTTTCATTTTAAATTCAAAAATTTTTTTTTTAATTTTTCATTTTATATTTTTAATTTTTAATTTTTTAATTTTAATTTTTCATTTCTTATTTTTCATTTTTTATTTTTCATTTTTAATTTATTCTTCATTTTTCATTTTCTAATTTTTATTTATTTTTTTAATTTTTCAATTTTTATTTTTATTTTTCAATTTCCATCTTTTATTTTTCATTTTTCATTTTTTATATATAATTTTTTATTTTTCATTATACATTATTCATTTTTAATTTTTGTTTTTCATTTTTCATTTCTTATTTTTCATTTTTTATTTTTCATTTTTAATTTTTTATTTTTAATTTTTTATTTTTTATTTTTCATTTTTCATTTTTTTATTTTTAATTTATTATTTTTAGTTTTTCATTATTCATTTTTAATTTTTCGTTTTTCATTTTTTATTTTTCATTTTTAATTTTTCATTTTTTATTTTTCATTTTTAACTTTTAATTTTTTATTTTTCATTTTTAATTTTTCTTTTTTTTTTATTTTTTATTTTTCATTTAAAAATTCTTTTTTTCATTTCTAATTTTTCATTTTTAATTTTTTTTCATTTTTTATTTTTCATTTTTCATTTTTCAATTTTTATTTTTCATTTTTAATTTTTCATTTTTCATTTTTTATTTTTAATTTTTTGTTTTTAATTTTTTTTCATTTTTTGTTTTTCATTTTAAATTTTTTTTATTTAATTTTTCATTTTTTATTTTTCATTTTATATTTTTAATTTTTTAATTTTAATTTTTAATTTTTTATTTTTAATTTTTAATTTATTCTTCATTTTTCATTTTCCAATTTTTATTTTTCTTTTTTCATTTTTTATTTTTCATTATTTATTTTTTATATTTTGTTTTTCATTTTTCATTTTTTATTTTTTATTTTTTATTTTTTATTTTTCATTTTTTATATTTAATTTTTTATTTTTCATTTTTTATTTTTCATTATTCATTTTTAATTTTTTATTTTTCATTTTTCATTTTTCATTTTTTATTTTTAATTTTTAATTTTTTTATTTTTCATTTTTCATTATTCATTTTTAATTTTTCTTTTTTCATTTTTTATTTTTCATTTTTCATTTTTCATTTTTCATTTTTCATTTTTCATTTTTTATTTTTCATTTTTAATTTTTAATTTTTTATTTCTCATTTTTTATTTTTCATTTTTCATTTTTCATTTTTTATTTTTCCCTTTTTTTCATTTCTAATTTTTATTTTTTTGTTTCATTTTTTATTTTTCATATTTTATTTTTCATTTTTAATTTTTAATTTTTAATTTTTTATTGTTAATTTTTAATTTTTCATTTTTCATTTCTTATTTTTCATTTTTAATTTTTTATTTTTCTTTTTTTTTTCATTTTTTATTTTTCATTTTTAATTTTCAAACAGGTTATAATAATATCATAATTTCTACACCAATACAATCACATTTTGTCATACGCTGTTTTTGAAATTTACCCCTCTGCGCGTATAGATGTTTACACATCAAGAAAATTTTATTCATTAAAGATGTGTTTTGGAAAAATAAAAAAATGTTTGTGGTAGTAATATTAATATAAATAAGAGGACGAATCTAAGAAAGTTTTTTTTTTTGTGTGTAAACATCTATACGCGCGGGGGATAAAAATCAATTGCACAAATCAATCACAAACACAGTGTAGGATGTAAGACGTAAGACAAAATCGGTGTGACATGATTTTATTAGTGAAAATATTATGTTATGTAATAATCTGCTTGAAAATGAAAAAAGAAAAATAAAAAATTAAAAATAAGAAATTAAGAATTAAAAATTAAAAATTAAAAATTAAAAATTAAAAATTAAAAATTAAAAATTAAAAATTAAAAATTAAAAATTAAAAATTAAAAATTAAAAATTAAAAATTAAAAATTAAAAATTAAAAATTAAAAATTAAAAATTAAAAACTAATAATTAAAAATTAAAAATTAAAAATTAAAAATTAAAAATTAAAAATTAAAAATTAACAATTAAAAATTAAAAATTAAAAATTAAAAATTAAAAATTAAAAACTAAAAATTAAAAATTAAAAATTAAAAATTAAAAATTAAAAATTAAAAATTAAAAATTAAAAATTAAAAATTAAAAATTAAAAATTAAAAATTAAAAATTAAAAATTAAAAATTAACAATTAACAATTAAAAAATGAAAAGTGGAAATGAAAAATTTTAAATGGAAAATGAAAAATTTTAAATGAAAAATGAAGTGAAAAATTAAAAATTATAAATGAAAAGTTAAGAATTAAAAATTAAAAATTAAAAAATAAAAAATAAAAAATTGAAAATTAAAAATAAAAAAAAAATTATAAAAAAAAGAAAAATAAAAAATGGAAAACGAAAAATAAAAATGAAAAATTAAAAATTAAAAATTATAAATGAAAAATGAAAAATGAAAAATAAAAAATTAAAAATAAAAAATAGAAAATAAAAAAAAATTTTTAAAATACAAAATAAAAAATAAAAAATGAAAAATTAAAAATGAAAAATTAAAAATAAAAAATGAAAAATAAAAAATAAAAACTGAAAATTGAAAAATGAAAAACGAAAAATGAAAGATAAAAAATTGAAAATTGAAAATTAAAATTGAAAATTAAAAAATTAAAAATAAAAATGAAAAAAAATTTTAAAATAAAAAATTAAAAATAAAAAATTAAAAATTAAAAACGAAAAATGAAAAAATTTAAAATAAAAAGTGAAAAATGAAAAATAAAAAATGAAATATGAAAAATTAAAAATAAAAAATGATATAATAATAATTTTCATATTAGCATAGCCCCTGCAGTTGTTTGCTATAAGTGATACATAGATGACACTTTCTGTTTGTGCCTTAAAAAAAATCTTAAATTAATAGATGTTTACACATAACCCCAGTGATCGAATTCACACGATTTTTTTTATTTGATACCCTCCCTTTATCCTGCACAATAGTGTGAGGGGATACAAAGGAAATATATTTTTGGGTTGAATTCATGAAACCCTTCTTCAAGTGTCGAAAAGCGTTGATCTCACAATTTATTTGTAATTCCAATAATACAGTTAAAATAATTAATTTGGGATAAGGATTTGCAATTGCTTTCGACTCTGTGTTCATTTCAAATGAGGTTTTGTAAACTATTTTTAATTATGAATATGCAAATTAATATAATATTATTTTTGATTATATTTTTAAGCATATCAGATTGTTTGCTAGACCCAAAAATACTGGTTCTGGATGAATTAAAGGCGGTGCACTCGTCTAGAAATGTTTGGCGTTAAGTTATGTATTGCATGAGATACACAGAGGTGGCGTTGATCTTTCATAAATATATTTATGTGAAAATTTACAGTGTCCGATTCTAAGGCGTACTATTGTGCTGGTTTCTTTTCTAGTGCAGTTTTTCGGGTTTCCCAGTGGATTAAAAGTCTTATAATAGTGTTGATAGTTTAACCCTTTTTGTGATTTTGCGTTATTCAAACAAGAAGGGATTAGTATGTCAATCGTCGGAACCCCGTAATTTTTTTCGTGTTGAACTGTGTTAAAGGTCCCTTAACATATTCACTTATAGCTTTTGATTCGATAAACCGATTTTGCACATTTTCAGTATATAACTGTTAAGGATACCAACAAAAAGTAAACGCAATTACAAACAGATAAACATCTCTTTCGGTGAATTACAATCGGAATGAAAAACGCATTTCCTTCTGTTAAGAATAATTTTTAATTTTAATAAAACAAACTCTATTTTACCAAAGAGCATAATCTTGAGGAAACTTAAAATACTTGAATATATGTATCGTATCTTATTATTTTACAGCAAAAAACATGTTTTCTGTTTCATAACGACATTGAACTTGCTTTAAACAGTTTCCTTATGCTAAAAAGTTCATTGCTCTTATGACGAAAATTTCTTTCCTAGCAATATTTTTTTAATTTAACGTGTGGTTTTCTGGTATTATAGACATTATTATTTATTATTATTATTTTTTTTTTCTTTTTTGTTTGAATGATTATGTTGGCAGTTTGAATAATTTTCCCACAAAACTTTCACACCAAAAAAATCGAAGATTTCTTTTGATTTTCTCATAAAAGAAAAGATTAATTTTCGCTTAATATTAAACACACTATTACGAAATTACAATACAAAAATTTAAAAATGAAAAGTTGATGGTAAATTACTAAATAAATATTTTTACAACATTGTTGTTTTTTTGGTAATAGCAAACAGCTTACACTATTTCGTAGTAAAATTCAAATTAAGTGCGAATTGATTATTAAATGGGAAATTAAAAACAAGCATCGATCTACATTGATTACCTATTTTTCACCATAAAATCATTGTATTTTTAAGATTGTGCAAAATGAAAAGGTTTTTTTTTAAGTAATCACATATTGTTTTTATATAACTTAACTTAATCATAGAGTTTAGAGGTGTATCTAATCAAATCAAAAAGTGTGATAAAGATAAATATCTGTTAAGATTTTTAACAGAGAAGGTTAATGCTAACACATTCTGTTAGTACTTAACATGAGCAAACAAAAATCTTTATTTCTACTCATATCCGCTCTCTGTCCCAATATGAGAACACCTGTTAAACGGCAGGCAACTCTAAGGTCCAATTCAGACGACGATTTTTGACGATGCGATTTTTCTTAATTCTCTTTTGAAGCTGCTACCAAAAACCTATTGCATTCATACGATGATTTTTAGTTTCATGTCTTTTTATACCCTATACCACTATGTGGTTTGGGTATAATGACTTTGTGCTGCTGTTTGTAACAACCAAAAATATTTGACCTAGACCCATCTTTAATTATACCGATCGAATCAGAATCACTTTCTGAGTTGATTTAACAATGTCCGTCCGTCCGTCCGTCCGTCTGTGTGTCCATGTAAACCTTGTAATCAAACTGCAGGTCGCAAATATGAATATATTTCGATGAAATTTGGTATATAAGCTTTTATCGGCCATGGGATGAACGCTATTGAAATTGGTGAGAATCGGTCCATGTTCAGACCTAGCCCCCATACAAATTACCCATATGAAATCGACATAAATTGCCATAAGATCCAAATTGTCATATAGAACTTACTCAAATTGGGTTTGTATGCGTTCATTACATCCATTAATGAGTAGCCCAAAAGGATCCCTTTGACCCCGTATAGAGCTGCTTCCCGATCTTCACTTAAATCTATTAAAAACAAAAATATTGCACTGATTCTTCTCAAATTTTGTTTGTATATATTTTTGCAAAATACAAGAGACTTTACCAAATATGATCAGGATCGGTCCATTTATGCTTATTTTCTATATCTAATTAGTTGGACCTAAGAGATAGGGTCTCTAAACGCATGGTATAGGGTATCATATAATCGGTCTAGACCGACTATAATTTTCTTACTTGTTTTAATCTGCTTTAGTTTTTTTTTTTTTTTTGCATTAAGAAAAATATATGAATTAATGTAAATTCAAATTATCTTTTTTATTTTTCAATTCAATTTATTTATTTGTTAAATAGTATTTACATTATTTCATTATAATAATAATTTACACATAATAATTTATCACAATTTTTCACACTATATACAAAAACCTATTTAATATTTAAATTATTAAAGTAGAATCTTTAGAATATCTAATCAAATAGCAGAACGAATCAATATTTGAAAGTTTTAAGTTAAAACATTTTCAGTTTAAAGAAATTATGCATAAATATTAAATAAAATAAATAAAAATGTAAGCGATTCTTGATCTCACTGAAGTGGCCACTTCAAATTACGAAAAAGAATAAAACGTAACAAGAAAAAAAGAAATGAGTGTAAAGAGAAATATGAAAAAAGTTTTGAAAACAGAAATCGTGTCTTTTTGTTTACCCCTCTCGCTTCTCTGCCCCGTTTGCCTACAAACAAAAAAAGACGTCGAAAAATAACGTCGTCAAAAGTCGCCGTGTAATCACAGCCTAAGTAAAACCATTGTCTTTAAATGTAAACACTCATACCAGTTCTAGAAGCTTAACAGAGCTTGTAAACAAACGCACGTATTGCCAAAGAAAAAACAAGTGTTGTTTTTAGTGTCTTCAACGTCAGAGTTTGATACAGTTTTTTTTTTTTTTTTTTTTTTTTTTTTTTTTTTTTTTTTTTTATTATTATTATGTGATTTTCCATTACAACAAGACACAGTATCTTATAAATTACAGTAATGGAATCAAATAAGTTATTCACTATTAACACTATTTAACATCAGTAACTCTTAATCTAAATTCTAAATATAAATTACAATTTAAAAACATAAAAAAAAAAAACAAATAAAATCAATTAAAGTATTGGTATAGTAATTTTCTAAACCCTATTGCAATGAATACGTTTGAGATCATAATTTAGTTCTTGAGTTTTTGAAATAACTGAATCTTTGGTACTACTTAAATATAGCGAAATGTCATCAGCGTACATCTGAACCTTAGAGAATTTAATTTGTTGTGGAAGATCATTGGCACCTATCTAATAAAGTAGTGGTCCAAGGATTGAGCCCTGTGGTTACCCTCTTATAACTTGCAGTGAGTGTGAGATGAAGCTACCATTTCCAACAGATTGGAAATGGTAGCGTGATGAGGACGAAGGAAATGAAGGCGATTTTTTGTGTACAAATATGCCGAGCGATGTGCCGGGAAAATTTTGCTTCTCTCAAGAAAACAAAATGATGATTCTAATTTGGATTGGAATGACAGTGTATTGAAGACACTTTTACGACCTTATAGCACAACGCACGATATGAGTGATGCAGTTCGGAGTAGAGTTGATGACTTCGCCAAAACAATGAAGGATCATACCCCTTACGATACCGAGACAATAGACATAACTGCAGTCTCGACCTTTTTTTTTTTAATTATTGACCAACACTCAGGGGATGCCCCTACAGATGCAGTGCAGTATGTTGATCTCAGGAAAATAGGTTATGGGAAGGACGAAAAGGGGAGTATTTGTTGAAATTTTACTTAAATTTTATTAGATTATAACTGTCAGGAAAGACCTGTGCGGAGAGTTTGTTCCACTTACGGCTAGTTCGACTGATAAACGAATTTTCTCTCTAATGCGTTGTGCGGTCAACTGGATAATAGACTACAAACGGATGTGACCTACAAGAGAAGTAGGTAGAGCGAACTGAAATTCGGGCACTTGGAATAAGTTCGCTTATCTCAGAAGAACATTTGTAGAACAGTGCTGCACAACCCACATTCGGACGATGTTCCAATGAGTCAATAGAGTTGGATACCATACTGTCAATGAAGAGCGCCAACGCCCTCCTTTGCATATGGTCCAGTAGCTCCAAAATAGACTGAAGCTCCTGCTCATATATGGGAGTTGTATTCCATTTTCGATCGGATGTAAGTGGTATAGATTTTAAGGAGATCAGAAGGAGTGAAGTAATTTTTGCACCGTTTTAGAAAACGAGGACACTTGAATGCTTCTTTCGATACTTGAAAAACAAGCTCGTTCCAACGAACATCACATTGAATTCTCATGCCCAGAACATCAAGAGTATCCGATTCCTCAATACCTATGCCACCCATATATACAGATGACATTGTTGAATCCATGGCCCTATGGGTCAACAGACAACTGGGCAACAACAAGTTCATATTAGTACTGCTATTTTTTTTTTATGTTTATTAAGGCAAGTCAACACACGTTGCTACGAAACGAGTTGTTAGGTCCTTGCTAGAAAATTGCCAATTGTGCCAACAGAGGACCATTTATACTTTGACAACTTTTGAACAAACTATCACTTGTTGTGTAAAACGATTGAGATATAGAGCAACTGGTACAATTCGAGATAATAGAACAAAAAATGTCCAGTAACGCCCGTCAAAGATATGAGAAAAAAAATATGTCGAGCAGAATATGATTATCGTTTTGATTAAAATAACGAAGTACCAACAGCACGTTGGAAAGACAATAATGGCGTCCCGATGGTAACCAATTTTAATTTATGACCATCGTCTGGGAAAAGTGAACAGATGGTGTAAGAAACGAAGGGAAAATGTGGACTTAAGTATACCCAGAGTATTTGTAAATTATAACAAGGGAATGAGAAGTATTAACCACAAATAGATCAATCCATTAGCCTTTACACAGTGAGAAAAAAAATATGTAGTGGTGTATTTTTACATAATTTTTGGATTTGCCAGTAAGTAAGTAACGCTTGGCGCATACATATTCTACTATGCAAAGCTGAATGTATGCGCGGATGTGTTTGCAGCCTACAATCTCAAGAAAACTTTCTACAACGTCCGTACAATAAATTTTATTTTTTTATGGATTACTTTTATTTTATTGGCAATGAATTAATAAATAACACTGTCAGTTTCTTTTTGGGCGTTGATGTGTTCAATAAAAAATGAATATCTAAATATCTTAATATAATTAAATTTAGATTATAAATATATATCTGGCAAATAATTAATTTGTGGTATTTTTTTAAATGATCAAAATGAAATTTTTTTTTTCATATTCGTATCTTTTACAAGTAGTAAAAGCGTTCTGAATGGGTATTGTAACATATCGGGTGAAAGCCCCATGTGAAAAACTAAAAAAAAAAATGATTTTTTTTTATTCTACAAATCCAAAAAATTAGTTTTTTTTACTTCCCTTCTTGAACAAAAAAAAAAAAAAAAGTTAAAAAATAAGGAATATGTATTTTTTTTTAAAGCCAAGTTTCTAATAATGAGAACCGATGTTGTCTTAGGCTATATGATGAAGTTTTATTTGTGATTGACACACCTAATTTTATGTATTAGAAAAATCGAAAAATGCCACATTCATGTGCCAAAAAAAGGCAATAAACATCAATAATTATGAATCGAAACATCAATACTATCTTCCCTTAAAACGATGAAGACAATGACGGATCTGATGATGATGAAGAACTACATTTTAAGAAGTTGAAGTCGCACAAAGTTACGTTAGGATGGATTTATTTGCTGTAGATAAAGAGGAAGAGGAGCTGGTACACCAAATTTTTCTCAAAGATTGTTGTAATTACAAATACCAAACAATTATACCACGATAATACGAGAATCAATTGTTTAGAGTTATCAAAGAATGAACTTGATTTAGTCATATCGAGGCCGGAATGATGTTTAATACAGAATTAGAAAGTGTGTATTCCAAGCTTGCCGTACGGAAGAAATATTGACAAATAAGGGATAGAAAAGTTACGAGGTATAAGATCGATTTTAGTGGACATGTTCTCGAACCAGACCTGGAAGAAGGTTCATCTTCTTCTTCACAACCAACACGTAAAAAGATCTCAAGAAAAATAAAGGAATATATTGCAGACAATATAAAATTATATAAATTAATCTAACAGTTTCAACACAGACAAATTTTTCGTTTTACAAAATTAACTTTAGATAATAATCAACAAATTGTTACAAATCATTAAAGTCGCCTATCCTGATAACGTTGTGCTTCCGGTCAGAGGTAGAGTCCTATCGACGACCTCATGTAGTCGACATTAAGTAAACTCATGAAATGGGCAAGGTTTCTCTGAGTTCAATCCTCCAAGACTGGACGGGAAGACTCTGGTACTATCAATGGAGACGAAGTATATGGGTGTTATTCTGGTCTTTAAACTCACTTGGTCGAGTAACGTAGTGCTAAGAAGGCGCTATTTACCTTCTACACCTGCAGGATGACTTTTGGCGGAAGATGGGGTCCTTAACCACAAATCGTCCACTGGATGTATTGTGTGACTATTAGACCTATTTTGACATATGGTAATCTGGTGTGGTGGGAAGCTGTGAACGTAGGGGTCAGACGTTCTAGACTCGTGAATGCACAGACACTGGCCTATGTGGGCACCACCGTAGGCATTAAATCGACGCCACAGGTGGGACTGGACGAAATGCTGAACATCATGCCTCCACTTAAGGGAGTATTAAAAGCTCTTAAGGACACGGCACAATCCTACGAACAATGGGAGGGACACGAAAGGGACAATAAGCCTACTTATAGGAGTACTAACTGGACACTGTGTAATATGGCGGATGGCCGAACGCATAGGTGTTCCGAGTGCTGACTTCTGTAGGAGTTGTATGTATGTAGACGAGGAGAACTGAAACATGTGAATGACCAGGACTGAAGCAGCGGCGCCTTAGATATCTAGGGCAAAGATTCTTCTGTAACCTGGGCTGAATAGGAAATGTTCCACTCGGCGACCTTGCGGAAAAATAGCTCATTTTTTCCATACCCTTTCAAAAGTGTGGTGTATCACAATGGAAAAGAGATTTAAAAGTATAGATAGATAATGTAAGGAGTATGGAAAAGAAAAGAAAAAGTGAAAAAGAGCTTTTGCGTCCGCTATGCATCCCTCCTGAAGCATCCCTCCTGAAGCATCCAGATTGCCCAATAAAAAATCACAAAAGAAAAAAAATTAAAAATTACCCAAAAAAACTTTCCCTACAAAATTCTCTCAAATGAAAAAATTTGAAATGAACCAATTTTTTGGGCTATTTATCTTAATTTTTTTGCTCATTTTTCATTTTTAAAAGTGTGTCATTTTTTATATTGAAAAATCGCGCAGTTTTTTGTAAAATTTGAATTGATTTTTCAGTGAATTTTCATATGGAAAATATTGATTAAATTTTGGGCGTTTTTCTTTTTTTTTTCCTAACATTTTTCATATTTTTGGGCCACTTTTGATATTTTTGGGCAACATATTTTTTTTTTTTGTGATTTTTCATTTTTTTTTTTGCCATTATTCATATTGTTCATGTTTTTTATTTTTTTTAAATTTTGTGCTCAGCTGGCTGACATGCGGAACTCCTGAAAGAGTGGAAAATTCTAGAAAATTTAATTTTTTCATTTAATAAATAATTTTATATAATAAATAATTTTATAGCAGCCTAAAGGTATGCTAATCAATTTTAGTCAATTCATGGTTCAACACTTTTTAAATAAAATTCATTAAATTTTGATTATAAATATTTGTTGAACACAAAGAAGATATATAAATGGGTTTGTCAATAAGTAATTTTAAAAGAGCCTAAAGGTATACTAGTCAATTTTAGCCAATTAACAATTCAACACAGGGCTTTTGATATTTGTAATAAACACACACACAGTATGGGTTTTATATATGTGTTAGTAGCTACTTTAAATGAGTATTACTCCAAAAAAAATGTTCCAGACGGTGCAAATCTGTAAATCTGTGGGACAGCTAAAAAGAAATAACTTTCAAATGGGGATTTTTTTTTTGTGAAAATCAGTTTGTAAATAAAATTTTTACATCGGTCACAAGAAATCGCCTTGCCTATCAATATTATAGATATTTAACATTCATTAAACCCCAATAAATCAAATTTTTTAAAAGAAGTTTATGGGGAATGTATCAATCGGCTTACTAAAATCGGTGTTACTATTTACACGTCCTCAGTTGAGTAACCCTTTCCGAAAGCCATACTGAAACGGTGATATTAAAATGATAATGGCTTAAGTAGTCTGTGATGAATTTCTCAAAAAGTTTAGAAAGTAAACTAAGCTTTTTTATATCAGACTTACAACCGAATTTAAATAAAGGAATGACATTTGAATAATCTTTTAGTGAATTAAAAAAAAATTGGGAACACCCTGATAAAATGAAGTTATTAAATTCTTTAATTCACGTGTAACATCAGCAAGTTCAATAAATAGAAAATGATTTGAAGCCAGATCAAAAAAATAACAACTTGGGCATCTGAATAAGTTGTGGCAAAAAAAGTCGGCAACATACTTATAGCGCAATATCATCATCTTTAATCTTTTATCTTTAAAATCAATTTTTTTCGTATTTGTACTCTGCTTTCTTTCTCTGAATTTTAAGTAAACTTTTCCGCAAATTATGACTTTCTGGTTTGCATCTTGTGAAAGAGAGTTTCATACTTTAGCTGAATTGGCAAAAAAAAAAAAAAAAATGTTAAATGTGTTTTTGCTACCTAAACTGCCGCCTTTTCATAGACCAGTTCCCCTATATAAAGTCTATGGAATAATATATATTTACTTTTTGGAGAAAATCAGGATGATTTTTATACCCTATACCACTATGTGGTTTGGGTATAATGACTTTGTGCTGCTGTTTATAACTACCAAAAGTATTTGACCTAGACCCATCTTTTATTATACCGATCGGCTCAGAATCACTTTCTGAGTCGTTTTAGCGATGTCCGTCCGTCTGTGTGTCCATGTAAACCTTGTAATCAAACTACAGGTCGCAAATATGAATATATTTTAGTAAAATTTAGTATATAAACTTTAATCGGCCATAGGACGAACGCTATTGAAATTGGTGAAAATCTGTCCATGTTCAGACCTAGTCCCCATACAAAAGACCCCTATGAAATCGACATAAATTGCCATAAGATCCAAATTATCATATAGATCTTAGTAAAATTGGGTTTGTATGTGTGTTTATTGTATCCATCAACCAGTAGTCCAAAAATAATCAATATTGGACAATTCTTAGCCATAGGCCCCATATAGAGCTGCTTCCCGATCTTCACTTTAATCTAACAAAATACAAAAATATTGCACAGATTTTTCTCACATTTGGTTTGTATATATTTTTTCAAAATATAAATGACTATTAAATATAGTCCGCATATAAATCCGATATGAACTTTTTGATATCTGATTAATAACAATGCCACTTAAATTTGTTTATGCTTAATTTATATATCGAATTAGTTGGACCGAAGAGATAGGGTCTCTTAACCATTGTATAGGGTATCGTATAGTCGGTCTAGACTGACTATAATTTCTTACTTGTTTTTATATGTAAAAAATTTACTTTTCAGTAAAAATATACAATTTTATTTTGGATCCTCCTTTAACCAAAGAAATTTCATCACATTTCATAAATTTTCAGCACATAAAACTAATTACATACCTATTTAGTTTTGGATACAGTGAATAACAAACATGAATTGGAAAATTTGAGCATGTCCGATATAATTTGCAATAAATTTAAAAAGCTGCTTAAAAGCTTAACAAATATGATTACAACATTTTCTTTTTTATTTTTTTTGGCTGGATTAATGCATGTTTTATAACATTTTCAATTTTTAACCACCTTTTATTTTGCCTCTTTGTATAATCATGAGGTGTTTACTTTGTAACAGCCACAGGTTATTGCTAATTAGTAGTTAAATATTTCATGAAATTACATTCATGATTTTTGTGGAATAAGATTTAAGATTTATTGATGTTGGTTAAACTAAAGACTTTCACTTTTAAAAAATATTTATATTTTTATTTATTTTTTTTTTCCAAAAATTTTTAAACGTTTACGGCTGATTACATTCATTGAGTTCATCCATCTACACTTGTTGAGTGTGGTTGGATAAGAGACACACAAACAAAAAACCATAATTATGTTTACAATCATGATCAAATTATCATTACTTAAATTGTATACAACTACAAAACAAAACAAAAAATACTTTAAAAAGCTCACGTTTTTAAACAAATAATTTTTAAATTTAACGAGTGTGCCAACAATGACCCTTCAGGTCTTAACCCACTAAAAAAAAACAAGCAGTAAAAACTAAAATCTATTTAAATTCAGAATATAAACACAGATTTTAATATGTGTTAAATTTTAACGAACAAATTTCAAGCATTTAATGAAACTTTTAAAATTTATTTTTAAAATTTTAACTAAATGTTGCTTTTAGACAGCCTTGACAATTAGAGGGTTAACATTAAACAAGTGTAGTGTGTGGCTACAATGACCCTTCAGCTCTATTTTTTTGTTTTTTATTATTATTTTAAATGATCACCATAAAAATAATAATTAGTAACATTTTTTATATATTGTTTTTGTTCAAAACTGTGTATTATTTATTCATTTACACCTCAGCATGATCTTTTGTTTATTTATGCTCCTCTTAAGGTTTTTATCTTCTTTACATTTGTCTTCCTACTTTTACACACTCTGATGATCGCAATTATTTAACGGATTTCTAGCTGTGGGTTTTCTTTGAGAAAAACATGTATGAATTTGCGTTACATAGACAGAAAATAACAGCAAAATTAGCAGAAAAATGATGAAAAGAGTTCACATAACATGTTTTAATGAAAAAAAAAAAAAAAAAAAATGTTAGAAACACAACGTGTTACAACGTTCCTTACCACTTCGTTCATTATACGGCTGTCAATGAGAACTTTAAGTTAATGAAATTAATGATTGTTTGTAGTTTCTTATACCTTCATTCACATGGTGCGCCCATGAGATTTTAAGTCTATTATTATTTTTTGTATAGAAAAATCACAATCTTAAAAGAATGTTTTCTTTTTATACCCTATGTGGTTATACCAACTTGTGGTGATGTTTGTAACTACCAAAAATATTTGATCTAGGCCCATCTTTTAATATACGGATCGATTACGAATCACTTTCGGAGCCGATTTAGCAATGTCCGTCCGCCCGTGTGTCCATGTAAACCTTGTAATCAATATACGGGTCGCTAATATGAATATATTTTTATAAAATTTCTTCTGGCAGGAACGCCATTGAACTTGTTCACTTCGATGCATGTTCAGACCTAGTTCTCATACAAATGACCCCTATGGAATCGACTTAAATTGTCATAAGATCCATATTTTAATATAGATCTTAGTCAAATTGAGTTTGTGTGTGTGTCTTAAATCCATTAATCAGTAGTCCAAAAATAAACACTTCTTAGACATAGCCCTCATATAAAGCTGCTTCCCGATCTTCGCTTAAATCTATCAAAAACATAAATATTGCACAGATTTTGGTCAAACTTGGTTTTTATATATTCTTGCAAAAAATAAGTAAAGCCCTAAACACATAACGGCTAGTTGCGAGTGCGAGTAAAAACTAAGCTTTTTTCATGCGAGAATTTGTGCTTTTGTGCTTTTACAAAATGCTTTCGAGCAGCTGATTCTCCTACTATCAAACACAATTCAATTGTCAATTGTATACAAAGCTGTTCATATAATAAACAATAAATATAACATAATGAATAAAATCGAAATTATTAACGGGTTAAATAAAGTAATTACTATAGTAGGCATCGCGTTTAATGCCTATCAGCTGATTCTCCTGTCATCTGATTTTTCTCGCACAGAAAATAGAATCAATTATATTTCCCTTGCGAGTGTTTTTACAACCTAAGTTGGCAACGCCACACAAAAAAGCTTTACTATCAATCTCGCTTTCCACATATAGAAACAAGTAAGAAAATTATAGTCGGTCTAGACCGACTATATGATACCCTATACCATGCGTTTAGAAACCCTATCTCTTAGGCCCAACTAACTGGACATAGAAAATAAGCAAAAACCAAATTTGAGTAGGATTTTTATTAATTTTTTTGGCTGCAGATATGAAAAAGTTCATATCGGATGCTATATCCATATGGGGACTAGGTCCAAAAATGGACCGATCCTGATCATATTTGGTAAAGTCTCTTGTATTTTGCAAAAATATATATAAACAAAATTTGAGAAGAATCAGTGCAATATTTTTTGTTTTTTAATAGATTTAAATGAAGATCGGGAAGCAGCTCTATATGGGGCCAAAGGGATCATTTTTGGACTACTCATGGATGGATGTAATGAACGCATACAAACCCAATTTGAGTAAGATCTATATGACAATTTGGATCTTATGGCAATTTATGTCGATTTCATAGGGGTAATTTGTATGGGGGCTAGGTCTGAACATGGACCGATTCTCACCAATTTCAATAGCGTTCATCCCATGGCCGATAAAAGCTTATATACCAAATTTCGTATTCATATTTGCGACCTGCAGTTTGATTACAAGCTTTACTGGACACACAGACGGACGGACGGACGGACGGACGGACGGACGGACGGACATTGTTAAATCAACTCAGAAAGTGATTCTGATTCCATCGGTATAATTAAAGATGGGTTTAGGTCAAATATTTTTGGTTGTTACAAACAGCAGCACAAAGCCATTATACCCAAACCACATAGTGGTATAGGGTATAAAAATCATACTGCCTCATTTTAGTTTTTTCTCGCACTCGCAACTCGCCGTTATGTGCTTAGGGCTTAACCTTACCAGATATGGTCAGGATCGGTCAATTTTTCGACTTATAGAGCATCCGATATGAACTCTTTTACATCCGAAGGCAAAAACATTAATAACAATGCCACTCAAATTTAGTTTTTGCTTATTTTCTATATCCAACTAGTTGGACCTAAGAGATAGGGGTATCTAATTGCACGGTATGGGGTGTCGTAATTTTCTTACTTGTTTAAATCTAATAGTGCCGCAATGATAACTAGCTAGTTTCCAGAAGACGTTTATAAAACCATACAAAAGAAGGAATACGTTGTCAATTTTTTTTTGTACTAACCAACACTCAGGGGATGCCCCCTACAAATGCAGTACATTGCGTTGATTTCAGGAAAATAGGTTATGGGAAGGAGGAAATAGGGAGTAGTATTTGTGGATATATTACTAAAATTTTATTAGATTGTAACTGTCAGGAAAGACTTGTGCGGGGAGTTTATTCCAGATACGGCTAGTTTGACTTATAAATGAATTTTCTTTGTGATGCGTTGTGCGGATCAACTCTGATCTACTAGAGAAGCGGGTAGAGCGAACTGAAACTCGTGCTCTTGGAATAAGTTCGCTAATCTCAGAAGAACATATCCCATGGTAGTATCTATAGAACACTGCTGCACAACCCACATTACGACGATGTTCCAATAACTCAATAGAGCTGGATACCCTACTGTCATTGATGAGCGCCAATGCCCTCCTTTGCACACGGTCCAGTATTTCCAAAATAGACTTCGAAGCTCCTGCCCATATATGGGAGCTCTATTCCATTTTCGGTCGGATGTAAGTGGTATAGATTTTAAGGAGGTCAGAAGGAGTGAAGTAATTTTTGCACCGTTATAGAAAACCAAGACACTTGAATGCTTCTTTCGACACTTGAAAAACATGCTCGTTCCAACGAACATCACATGAATTATCATGCCCAAGACAACAAGAGTATCCGATTCCTCAATACCTATACCACCCATGTATACATTATTGAATCCATGGCCCTATGGGTAAACAAACAACATTGAGTCTTCTGCGCATTAAAATCAACCCTATTCGCTATTGTGATTTTTCAATTTCCCGGTTTTGATATTTTGCGATTTTGCGTTTTATGCTGTTTTAGATTATGCGTTTTTGCAATTTTAAAATTATGCGATTATTTTTAGATTTTGTGTTTGCGTTTTTTTTTACGTTCTTGCGTTCTTGCGATTTTGCGATTTTACATTTTTTGCTTAAATTAAAAACAAAGAGTTTTCGTGATTTGAATAATTTTATTTATTTAAAAAAAAATTACCTCTTTTTAATTACTTCTTGAAGATTTTTTCGGTTTTGATATTTTGCGTTTTAGCGATTTTAAGTTTTTAGCGATTTTAATATTGATGTTTTTACGTATTTACGTTTTTGAGATTTTTCGGTTCTATTTTGCGATTTTACGATTTGTACTATTTGAAATTTTTGCGATATTGCGTTTTTGAATTTGCTTTTTATTGCCATTTTGTATTTCTGCTATTTTACATTTTAATTTTTTTTATTTTGCGAATTTAGGGTTTTGTGTTTTTGCGGTATTACGTTTTTCGTTTTTACATATTTGCAATTTTACATTTTTGCAATTTTACAATTTTGCGTTTATGCGAATTTGCTTAAATAAAATTCAAACGAATTTCCATGATTGGTATAATTTCAGTTTTTAAATTACCATTTTTTTATTTTGTTGGTTTGCTTTTTTGCGAGTTTACGTTTTTGTGCGGTTTTAAAATTTTACGTTTTTGTGATTTTAAGATTATGCGTTTTTCGAATTTTTGGTTTTTATATTTTCGCTTTTGCGATTTAGCGTTTCTGCGATTTAGCGTTCTTGCGATTTTTGGCTTATGCGATATATATATAAATTTTTGCAATTTTACGCATGTTCGATTTTTCAGTTTTGATATTTGGCATTTTTATAATTTTACGTTTTGTGCTATTTTAAGATTGTCCGTTTTTTGCGAATTTAAGATCATGGGGTTTTAAGATTTTTAGTTTTGCGACTTTACGTTTTGTGCTATTTGAAGATTGTGTCTTTTCGTGAACTTAAGATTTTGCGATTTTTCATTTAAGCCATTTTTGCTTTTTTGCAATTTTACTTTTTTTGATTTTAAGATTTTTCGATTTTGCATTTTTCAGTTTTTACGATTTTGCTTAACACAAAATCAAACGGATTTGCGTGTTTTGGATAATTATGATTTTTAATTGATTACGCTTTTGCGATATTTTGGTTTTGATATTTTGCTTTATAGTGCGTTTACATCTGAAGAAAATCTAGTAGATTTTAGTTGAAATCTATTTCAAAATCTATACCGTTTACATCTAACTTTTTTGACATTTTGTGATATTTGGTTTCCACAACAATAAACAGCTGATTAAAATAAAACATAAACTAGAAACAACAAAAAAAAAAACAAAATAGAAAAATTGAAATATGGTAAATTCTAAAAAGGAACCGATTTTATTATTATAAAAGTATAAAGTACAATCTGAAATAGAAATTTTGCGAAAAAAAAAACATCAGCATTTGTTAAATGTATTGTTTGAACATCAAAAACAAATGCATTATATAGCAGATGAAAATGGGCATACAAAAGTATAAAAAATTATAACTTTTCAATTACTAAATATTTTTTTATTATAGATTCGTCATTTTTATTAATAATTTACATTTCATTTCTTTTTTCTTCAAATTGTTTGCTTTTCTTTTTAAATGTCAATTTGTCAGTTGCTGCATTGTAATTTTCTACTACAATATTAAAAAAAACACAGTAGTATGATTTGGTAGTGCCCAAGTTTGACAAGATTTTATGAGATTTTGCTAAAATCTAGTAGCAAGCTAGATTTTGTTATGTATGGGAAAATAGTAAAATTGAGCTAGATTGTGCTCTAAATCTCGTATATACTAGATTTTGCTTAGATGTAAACGCACTATTCTTGCGGTTTTATGTTTTGTTTGATTTTAATTTTTAGGGTTTTTCAATTTTGAGTTGATTTTGTGATTTTAGATTTTTGGTATTGATATTTTGTGCTATTTTAAGACTGTGCGCTTTTGCTATTCTAAGATTATCCGATTTTGCGTTTTTGAGATTCGTTTTTCGTGATTTGGATACCAATTTTTGATGTCGTTTTTGCCATTTTTTGGTTTAGAGATTTTGCTTCTTTTTTACGTTTTGTGTAATTTTAATTTTTTGCAATTTTAAGATTATGCGACTTTACATTTTTACGATTTTTGGTTTTATAATTTGCGTTTTTGCGTTTTTTTTACTTAACGTTTTTTTTTATTTAGCCATTTTAAGATTTTGCATTTCAGCGTTTTTGCGAATTTGCATTTTCGAGATTTTGGTAACAATTTCCGTGATTCGGATAATTTTAACTTTTAAATTACCACTTTTTGAAAAGTGATAAAGAAAAGGTTTGCGACATTATTTTCAGTATTATTTTTGCTTTTGATAACATTTTTAAAAATTGTGATGATATTGGGAAAAGGATAATTAATTTTAAAATCGGAAAAAATGATATTAAGTTAATAAAAGTTTATATTTATATTGGGAAAACAAATGAGAAATTTATACTGAAAAGGAGAGTTGAAATTTATAAAAAAAAAAAATACGTATTCAGAAGAAATTTAACTAGTGAAAATAAACTCCTATGGGCCAGTAAAAGATATCTTTCTTTCTATGACGAGCCGATGTTAAATTTATGGCTGATTAACCTCCAAACATCTGGAGCACTTCTTTGGATGCTCTTTGTTGTTGGCATGCTATGATTGAAAAATTTAAGTAAATTTGTGAGAAATTGTGCTAAAAGCTATCTAGCTAGTCTAATGGCGCCAAATGTGTATGAACTACTTCCAGTCCGCAATAATAATTTGCATGTATTCTTTAGTAAAAAAAAAAACAACACTTTCCTTTAAAATAGTTATGAAAACAATGCAATTCAAGGGAATTTTCTCTTTTTTTAATGATAGTGAATATTATGATGTTGGAAAAGTCAACCATACTTTCTAATTAAAAATAAATTTGTTCTCATGTTCAGGTGTAACAAAAAGTTACACAGCCCATACTACGAGTACATATTCAAAACTTGTCAATATTAAGAAGTCATAATAATGAATAATTCAAAACTTAACTTTCTATTTCTCTTGCATTGTACATACGAGTACATATTTAAATTCAGCAATAGTATTTTTTTTTTTCGTTACTTTTCAATATGTATTTGAGTTTGTTTGTGGGTACTAAGAAATCATTTTACTGTTAACATCTTTCTTGAAACGAGAAACAAAATGTAATTAAAAAATGGTGTTAAAAAAATTTAACAGGGTAAACATTCGATTTGTAGACTTAGTAATGACTTGTAAAAAACTGGCAATTATAACTTTTCTATACGTTTTATAAATTATAATTATTTGTGATTCGTTGAAGAATTTTTACATAAAAAAGTGTCATTATACCATTTCTGAATCCTTTTTGACTCATAAAAGATTGTTCAATTTGTATTTCCAAAGGCGGAATTCTCTAATTAGTTTACAACAAAATTTGGTGGTTAAATAACCAAAATTCGATTTTTATCCTAAAAAATTTGAGAACTCCAATACAGAACGGAAATTTCGAAAATGTAATCACATCCTGTGTACATTCCGGTACTGAAAAGATTAATTTTCAAATACACAAACATTCCGAAATCTTAGCTTCTTAGAAAAACAAAATGATTGAAATCATTAACGGCTCTTATTTATAAACGCTCTAAAAATAGCAAAATTGTGGAATTTATGGAGTGTTGTGGAATTTTTTTTATACCCTCTACCCCAGTGTACAGAGGGTGAATATAAGTTTGTCATTCCGTTTGTAATAATTAGAAAAAAAAATTCTGGACCTCATAATATATATATATATTTGTGATAGCGATGTCCGTCTGTCCGTCTGTGGAAATCACGATGACAACTTTAATCGGGCAGCTAGTGTGCTCGTTGGCATAAAAAATTATTCATTAACATTCTGAGAAATTTGCTATTTAAAATAGTCCAAATCGATTGCTTAGGGCCCGAGTTTTGAATGAAGAACCAAAAAAAGTCTTGAAAAAATATGATTTTCTATGTTGTTCTTGTCACAATCACGCCCTCAATAGGACAGCTAGGGTGATAATTTTTAGTCAGAATGATTGACCAAGAGCATGGGAAGATTTCTGTTTCATAAATCATTAAAATCGTTGGAACAAGTCCAGGGAAATCTCTGAAAAAGTAAGAAAAAAAATGAACAATATGATGTTTCTATATTGTTCTTGTTGTTATTCTAAATGTTGTATTGTTGTCATAGCTGAACTTGTTATTTTTGTGGTCGTTGTGGTGATTGTATAATAAAAACTAACCCTTTGTAAATTTTTTTTATCTACTCTGGTAGAAAAGTTTAAAAGTTTCCATTGTTTTGGCATCACTAACAAAATTTGTTAGATTTTTTTTTTGTCATAGCCACGAGCCTGCTTGCAAAATTTCAGATCGATGGGGTCACGGGAAAGCGGGTTAAAAATCCATCCAAATTTTTTTCGACAGGCAGACACTACGAGTTAATATAAAGGAAGTAAAAATTCACCAACATTTAAAGCAAATAATGCTTAATTAGTTGTTAATAAAAAAAAAAAAACAAAATTTACCAAAAAAAAAATTGCATGTATTAATTTATTTAAAGAAAACCAACAATAACTTTTGATGTTGTATTTTGTGTGTGTAATATTTACATAAACATACATACATATATTAAATATATTATAAATATCTGGTATTTTTATAACACGGTGTCTTGACTAACTGTAATTCATATGCTTTTTGGTTATGTGGCATAACAGTTCGCTTTGATAGTTTTAAGGATTGAAATTAAATGGCTCTCCCTAACCTCACTTGCGAAGCCATAGGTTGTGTAGGGATCCATATGTCGTATAACCTGGCATTATGACTAGCTGGAGCTAGCGCCAACCTATCACAAAAAAAAAATAAATATTTATTACCTAAAAAGTGATATAAAATACATTGATGTTCATTTTGTAATATTTTGGTGTTGTATTTTTTGTGTGTAGTATTTACATATACATACATATGTACATATATTAAATAATAAAATAATATAGATATGTATATATATATTATATATCCATAATAACCGCATGTTAGAAATAAATTGGTATATTAATTCATTTATATAAAATTCTGCAATATTTTGTTTTAGGGAAAATACATTTATTTTGCATTCACAAACAGGGTGTCACTTCATTTTGCTCAGTGTGACTATGCCACAGTAGATGGCGCCACAATTTTCGTTCTAATTAGCTATGCAATAGTTTTTCTATTTTAACATGAATGTCAACATTTTCAATTAGATATCAAACAGAACAATGTTAAAAGTATATACAGAGCTGAGTAAAGAAGAAGCAATGAGTTTTTTTGCTTTCAAAACAGTTCTACATAGTTATGCATATATAATTATTATTCTGCTTTACCTACAAAATATCTGATTGCGATTATAAATAAATTTTAAAATTGTGTGTAATTATTAACGCATTACTATTCACATAAACATAAAATTGCACTTTTTAAATTTTCCATTGAAATTTAAGTAAATATCACTTCTAAAAATTGGAATTCAGATTTCCAATTATAAATTAGAAAATATCAATTGAATTTTAGAAAATCATATTAAAACGTCGGAAATAATAACTTGAAATTTAGCACACATCAATTGAATTATTAAAATATAAGTTTTATTTTTTAAACACAAATCTTTCAGGATAAGAAAACATTAATTTAAATTCAATGAAGTTTAGAAAACCTCAAATGATATTTAAGAATTGCGAACATAAAAATTGTTACATAAATAAAGCGCAATTTGATGAGAATGTTATTTATATATTATCTGTCATAATTTTTTTGGTTTTTTGCATTTGGCATCCCTAATTTAAACTAGTGTTCATGATGACTTCTAAATTTGACTTCATGTTAGGCAAAGTAAAACCCAAAAAAATTGAAGTTCGATAATAATTCCCAGGTAGTAGTATATGGAGTCAATAAATGAAAATATATTTTATTGAAATAATTTAATTCAAAATCAAAAGTTGGCATCACTGCGTTAGATTTTGTATTGTATTGTGTTATGTTGTGTTACCACAAAATCTAATATTGAAAACTCCATTTTAATAAGTAAAAAAAAATTATTTTTTAAATAGCAATATTTTAACAAAAAAAAAAAAAAATTACAGAACTTTTGTTTTTGGTTATTTTGTTACTCCATCCGACCTATACGGCCGCAATGAAGAATTAAAAGAAGTTAAAAGAAACTATACAGCCATTAATTTGCAAAAACTTAAACTAAATTAAACGAGAGGTTATGTCAGCAACCACGATGACCAAAAAGCAAACACCGAAATAATAGAAAAGACGAAAACGATCTTTCATCGCTGGGGCGCGATTTACTAATGTGAGAGAGCTCTATATACCAACTCTTGGTATAAACAAAAATCCAGATCAAACCAAAAGAATTTGCTGAAATAATTTGGTATTAAGTTTAACAAATTGTTTACTTTTTCCAATATTTTGTTTACATTTAATATCAATACTCAAACCGAGGTGGAGGGTATCAAAGACTCGGCACAGCCGAATTTAACACTCTTACTTGTTTGAATTTGATTTTATTTAGAAGAAAATAAAACTAATTTAAGGGTAGCACCTGGCTTACTAGATTGGGGCCAAAAATATTTGACCTAGACCCATTTTTTTGATGGTGGGGGGGGGGGGGGGGGGTAAAAATCTATTTCAAAATACAATCACAAAAACAGCGTAAGACAAAAAGGTATGAGTGTATTGGTGCAAAGACTACGATATTTTTTTTTTCATTTCTAACGTGTTTTTTACACTTAATTTTTAATTTTTAATTTCTTATTTCTTTATAATTTTATTAAAATAAAAACACTTGAATTTTTTTGAAGAAACAATAATATAAACCTTTCCTCTCAACTTTCCCTCTTTCCACTTTTTTTTTTACTTTTCTATTTGTCTACTTCCATATATTCATTCTCGTCTTTATTTTACTTGACATTGAACACAGAGTTGAATTTCCATTATCTATTGCGAATAGCTGCCTGATACATTCAAAAGCTAAATGCTACGACAACTTTGAAAAAGTGCAAAATTTTGTTCATCTTATTAAAAGTGCAAAAAATCTTTTTAAAAGTTATTAAAATAAATGAAAATATTTTAAAAAATCAATATTTTTAATTTTAATTAAAAGTTTTATTACTTTTAATTAAATAATTGCAGACAAATATATACTAAAAGCATAAGTACTTCCAACTTAAAACAATCTTTAATTAAAGATGTTTACACATCTCCCCTGTGATCGGACTCCCATTGATTTTTTTATTATACCGATCGAAGCACAATCACTTTCTCAGTGGATTTAACGACGTGCGTCCGTCCAAATATGAATATATTTTGATGAAATTTAGCATATAAACTAAATGAATAATAATCGATGCATTGATATCGACTTTCATTGCCATAAGATCCAAATTATTATATATCTTTCCGTCAAATATGGTTTGTGTATGTTTATTAAACCCTTTAAGTAGTCCAAAAATAAACCCTATAGGAGAATTCTTAGTTATAGCCCCCATATAAAGCTACTTCCCGATATTCACTTTAATCTATCAAAAAACGAAAATACTTCACAGATTTTTCTCAAATTTGGTTTCTATATGTTTTTGCAAAAAAAAAAAAAAAAAAAAAATAAGTGACTACCCAATATGGCCAGGGTCGGTCCATTTTTCGACAGGCGAAAATACTTATACAGTACCAGTCAAATTGGGCTTATGCTTATATTCTATATCTAATTAGTTGGACTTAAGTGATAGGGATCTAAAGTAAAGTCGGTCTTGTTTTATTTAACTTTGTCCTTATCATTAATTTGAACTACTTTTTTTAATACAACATCAATCAAATGGAGGCCTCTATTAGCCACGGCCAAATGTGACGTTATTGCTGCATTTTCCATAACTTTTCGAGCAGCTGGGGCGGTATACCGATAATTTCGGCACAAATATTTGCGTAAAGTTCGTAATTGGCGTATACTTTGCTTTTCAAATAACTCCACAAAAGGAAATCGGAAGGGGTCAGATCTGGATAGAACACGTCCAGGGAATTTTCGTTGCAGAAAGTGCTTTATTTGATTTGCAGAGTGTCATGGTTCAGCACTTAGTTGAAACCAGTCAACGTCCAGACCTTTTTCAAGAATTTTCGGGCAGACATAATGAGCCAACATCCACTGATATCGTTTTCTATCGACAGTTTCGATTTCTCAGAAGAAAAACAAGTAAGAAAATTATAGTCGGTCTAGACCGACTATACGATACCCTATACCATGCGTTTAGAGACCCTATCTCTTAGGCCAAACTAACTGGACATAGAAAATGAGCATAAACCAAATTTGAGTGGGATTTTTATTAATTTTTTGGCTGCAGATATGAAAAAGTTCATATCGGATGCTATATCGAATTGGAACCGATCCTGACCATGTTTGGTAAAGTCTCTTGTATTTTGCAAAAATATATACAAACAAAATTTGAGAAGAATCAGTGCAATATTTTTGTTTTTTGGTAGATTTAAGTGAAGATCGGGAAGCAGCTCTATATGGGGCCTATGAGTATGGATTTTCCCATAGGGATCATTTGTGGACTGCTAATTAATGGATGTAATAAACGCATACAAACCCAATTTGAGTAAGATCTATATGACAATTTGGATATTATGGCAATTTATGTTGATTTCATAGGGGTCATTTGTATGGGGGCTAGGTGTGAACACGGACCGATTCTCACCAATTTCAGTAGCGTTCATCATATGGCCGATAGCAGCTTATATACCAAATTTCATTAAAAAAATATTCATATTTGCGTCCTGCAGTTTGATTACAAGGTTTACATGGACACACAGACGGACGGACGGACATTGTTAAATCGACACAAAAAGTGATTCTGACTCGATCGGTATAATAAAAGATGGGTCTAGGTCAAATATTTTTGGTAGTTACAAACAGCAGCACAAAGTCATTATACCCAAACCACATAGTGGTATAGGGTATAAAAATGGCTCAATGATCGTTTTGGCGCAAACGCCGTCCCAAACAGTCACTTTCGGGTCATGCAATGGTATTTCCTGGATCTCGTGTTGATTCTACGTTCCTAAAATATGACTTTTTTTGCTTGTGAACGCCGCCACAGAGTGTGAACTGGACCTCGTAGGTCATCAAAATTTGCTTCCAAGCATCAGGTTTAGTGTCAACCATTCGAGTGACTATTTGGCCGCATTGTATGTGACAAGTGACTTTATACGGAAACAAATGCCAATCATTTTTCAAAATGCGCCGCAAAGTGGATCCACTACCACCTGCTAAGCACGGTGATGATACGACTCATTTGGGTTCTCGACAACACTCTCTCTTACCGCTTCAACCAGTTCATTGGAACGACTTGGGCGTTAATGACGGCATGTGGACGAACTCCCACTGCCCTGTGCTCAATAGAAAAATTCGACACTAAACGACGAATAGTGTTTTCAGAGGGTGCTTCTTGGCTACAAGTTAAGACTACTAAACGATTATTTTCAATGTACATAGTAAAAATTGTACTGAACTGATGTTTCAAAACCATGTGTGGTGCTTAAGTCATTCCGTTGTCAAATGTCAAAGTTGTTAAATATTGCCATACCGACTTGAAAAATGGCGCACCCCGTATGATTTGAAAAATAATAATATTGGAAATTAAATTAAATAGAAATTAAACTAAAATTATGTGGTCACAAGCGATAACCGCCTAAGTCGACTTAAGAACGATTTGAGTTAAGTATGCTATCATGTTCTACTAAAAACGCTTGATATTTCCGTGAAATCCCCATTTCTATAACGCTCTTTATTAAAAAGTTATTAATGAAAACATACTGAGCTAAGTCGTAATGAAGTCCCATTACATTTATATAAAAAGTCATTTTTCTCGAAAGCATGATTTTCGACTTAGGAGGTTAATGCTTGTGACCACGGAATTGTAGATTTTTTTAGAGTGACATTAACAAAAAGTTTTTATATTCTTTTTTCCATTTTAGATATTTATATTTTTTTTTTAAATAAAAGCTTAAAGAAAATATACAAAGAAAGAAAATTTACATAACTAAAAGTTTAATGCCCATAACTTTCAGAGTGGGATATCCGCACCACTGATCAGAGAGTATAATCAGTTTGTGTGTCTGTTGAAATCACGCTTATTCACAAAATAAACCATTTACCTGGGTAAACTGAGTAGGTTGATAAATCGGGCATCATTATGCCACGATATGTTCTAAGATATGGAGACACCTCTAAAATATTCTAAAAATTCAGTGTGTGTGTGCTGTGAGTATTTTTTTTAGTATTAAGTTTATTAAATTGTTTATTTTTGCAAATATTTTGTTGTTAGAAATAGTGGAATAAATTCAGATATTGATTGAAACCCAGTTGGAGGGTATCAAAGATTCGGCATATCCGAATATAACACTCTTCCCTTTTCTCTTAGTTTTTATTTTTTCCCCTGAATAAATCATTTAGATTTTTTATGAAAAAAAAGGATTAAAATTTGTAAAAAAATTTTTTTTTTTTTTCAACATAGTTTTTGTACCTCCTATATTACAATTGGTATAGGTAAAGCTAACAACTGATTGCCATTTCTTGTTAAAACATTAATAGAAAAAAATGTATTGTTGAATTAATCAAGGCAGCTGCCAAAAGCCACAATTGAAAAATTTCTAATCATACCCAATCAGTACGAAAAAATATTGCTTACTAAACAACAGATCAGATTTAAAAACGAAAAACTTTTTTACAGTCAGCCACATAACACCTGTGTTGTTTACAGATACCTAAAGGGTGTACACGAATGAATATTTACATAGAATCTGTAGCACATTTATATAAACTCAAAAGACGAAAAATTTTTTACGAACATGAATACCATATTTTTAAAAATTATCTAATTATTTTTATTCACAATTTTATGTTTTTTTGAATATTTGGAATTTATTTTAATTTTTATACTGAGCCAAGTGTTAGTAGATACAATTATGTGATTATTTAAGACAAAACTATTGCAGTGAATTAAAGAAAGATTTGAATTGATACCTTTAACATTTGGATATATAATGTGATTAGTTTTTTTTTTGTATTTTGAAATACAGGTTTATAAATTCAAGTATTATTGCCGTTTAAGTTCAAAAATTTGGATTGATAATTTTATGAAACAAATCTTCAGTAACGATTATCTATAATACCGGGTGATCCAAGTAGAGATATTTTTTTCAATAGCCCTTTTTTTAAGAGATCACGTGTGATTCGTGTCATGCTGTCATGTAATTTTTGTTTAGTATTGTTTGGCATTTCATCATGGAAAGACTTACGCCTGAACAACGTTTACAAATCGTTCAATTTTATTACGAAAATTCACGTTCTGTGAAGAATGTGTTTCGTGCACTTCGCTCAACTTATGGTCAACATAATCGGCCTGCGTACTATTCGCAACACCATCACCCATCTTGAGACCCAGCATTCGTTATTGGATAATATTCCAGCACGCAGTGAAGAAAATATAGATTTTGCACTCGAATTTCGAGTACTGGAATCTGCTAGTTGTATATAGTTCTCTATTACTGAAATTCATTTTATAAACATGAACATCTTTTGGAATACAGTTTTGAAATTTATTAGATCGTGTAGAATATATCTCAACAGGTTTTTGTGTCATGTGCAAAACGGGTAGCGAATATAGTGATTTTTGAGGAATAGAGCTTGTGAAGAGGATGACGAAACCCTAGAACACTGCCTCTGCTACTGGCCAGCATTTGCGAGAAGAAGGGTCAGATATCTATCCAACAACATCTTACTAGGCCTGACTGGTCTTAGGGGGATAAACTGGAAAACACTCAGAAAATTTGCTAATAAAACCGAATTTCTAAGTTACTAGAGGGGAAGATAACCGGATGAATGTGGAGATGTAGAGCGCACAACAAGCCGACTTTCTTTCTTAGGTGTATATCCCGATACAATGTGTATATGTGTGTCTTATCAACCTAACCTAAACTAACTTAAGTCTTTATCAGCTTATAATCTAGAAGAAAAATCTTAGATTTTCTTTACAATGCAGCTTCCAAGCAATCAGAGATTTCTACGTGGTTAATAAGCAGTTCGAAAATATTTAGCATAAATGTCTCTATAAGGCAATATCTATGATCCAAAGTTAAGCCCCGTTTATAAGGATTGGTGTTTGCAGATGTTCAATCTGTTCGCTGGAGTTGTGTGCCGGTGAATCGTTATTATTCCGGTCAACATTCAATAATGCCCTCTAGTTAGAGAGCAATGCAAGAGTGTCTTAGCCTTAGGTTCCTCGCGATTGTGCTCTTCCCAAATACCCTTCATTTTCCTCAGAGATTTTGAGGGAATTTTGTTAACACTTAAGTAGAGCTAATTTTAGAATCGGAGTGGATTATAATCTTGTAAGAATTCAGTCTTTATATGAAAATCTTGATTTTAAATTAATATGAAAAATCTATCACAATATTTTCTCGAAATACCTGATCGATAGAGTTCAGAAACATGTTTGTTAGTGACCCGTATCAACGTAAGCGTACCATAATTCACATCTTACAAGGTTGAATCCTCGTTTGTTACTCTGAGATATACAGAAAGGACTGCAGCTTTAATCTGGTATAAAAAATGTCGTAGCGATTGGTATCATCTAAGAACATATTTCCGCAGAATCTGTCGATTTTTTCTATACAAAAATTCAAGAGGAATCTCAGAAATTTAAGAAAAAATTGTCGAGATATAGTTGGATTAATTTGGTTGACGACCGTAGGCGAGTGCTCACTGAGGACATATGACCCATTGTCATATTTTTAAGTCCATTCATATCGAAGGAGATTGCTGGATGAGATATAAAGATTTGGAAAAAAAGAAATAAAAGTAGAGAAAAATTAGTTTGTGCGCCATTATTTTGTAATACTTTTAAGCCCGTTCGTATCGAAGGAGAATGATAGGTAGGTTGTAAAGGATATGTGAAAAAACTAACCCATAAAAATCAAGTTTTTATTATACTCACTTTCTTTGTAAATTAAGTTTACCATCATTTAATTGAATAATTGATTGATTGAAAATTGAACATGTCTAGATATCTTTGTCAAAAATCTCAAATTCGTTAAAATTTTGAAAAATTCATAAAGTATACAATTATTATTATTATTTTTGTCGTTGCCACGAGTCTGCATACAAAGCTAAAGTTCGATTGAATCACGGGAAAAGGGTTACAAATCGATCGCCCATTTTAAAGGCGACAACTCACATCTTTTATAGAACTCCAGTTATATGATATTAAATATTTAATTTGTATGGGGGGTGCCACACCCATTGGTCCAATCCCACCCAGTTTTTGCCCAACTACTCACCTTAACAACTCATGAACTCAGACGAATTCCCAAGGCCCTCTATTCCAGAACTGCAGATAAGTGACATTAAATATTTACTTCTTATGGAGGGTGCCACACCCATTGGTTCGAACCCGCCTAGATTTTGTCCAACTATTCACATTAATAACTCATGAATTTAGACGAAGTCCCAAGGCTTTCACTATTATAGTACTCCAGTTATATGATATTAAACACTTACTTTGTAAGGGGGTGCCCGCCCATTTTTGTTAGATCATTTTTATCGTTGCCACGAGTCTGCCTGCGAGCTTTCAGCTCGATTGTATCAAGCAGAGACTACAGAGTAAAAAGAAATAAAAGTAGAGAGAAAGAAGTTTGTACGCCTTGATTTTGTAAAAAACCACATGGATTTCCTTATTTCTCCAAGAGGGACACCTACTATGCAGTCCCCTAGGAGTAGTATGAACTGTATTAAGATAGTTTTTGATTTATATTTTAATATTAATATTAAAAGTGGGCAAATGACCAAATTAAGAAGGGCATGCCAAATCCCAATTTTGAATTTCCCGTGAAAGCGGGAATATGTTCCCTGTTTTTTGTTTTTTTATCGATGTCCGTCTGTCCGTCTATTCGTCTATTCGTCTGACTAAGCTGCCTTCGGTCATAGGACGAATCTGTTGAAATTGGCAAAAACGGTACACATTCAGACCTAGTCCCTACGAGATCGAGTGAAATTTTCACGTGATTCATATTAGCATAAGGATCTGTCTTTGGCAAAGTCCGCATAAAAAGCTATTTCCCGATTTTCTTTTAAATCTATCAAAACTAAAAAATATTGCAGAGAATTTTCTCAAATTTATTTTGCAAAATATAGTCTGGATTGTTCTATTTTTCGTCTTATTCCTCATATAGAAATAGCTGCCGGTATGAACTTTTTTATATCTGCACACCACAAATTACGAGGACGGTTCCAAAACTACCCAACCTGACAAGGAAAACACAACAAATTTGGCAAAAATTTTCTTTGTTTCTCAACATGCGTAATATCCTAGCTCGAAACACTTTTCTAGACAATATTCAATAGCTTCGATATCCTGTTCATAGTAAGAACTGTCTATATATTTAATCCTTTAATTCCTAAGAGGAACATAGGGCCGCAAAGAACTGTCTAGCTCCTTGAAATAGCCACCAACCGCAGACCTCCTCTTCTTCATTGTTGGCAAATCTTTTATCATCGTGCCATTTTTTCAAGTTTGGAAATAGAAAATTATCCGAGGGAGCTAAATCTGGCGAATAAGGTGAGTAACGAAACAATTCGAACTTTAATTCATGGATTTTGGCCATCGCAATAGTGAAGCATTGTCTTGATGAAACAGCACTTTCTTTTTCGCCACATTCGGCCTTTTTTCCCTAATTTGAAGTTAATCAATAAAAATTTTCCCACGGACATCCCAAAAACAAGACGTCATACCCTTGCCTGCAAATTGAACTGCCTTCGCCTTCTGTGAACACAATTCTCCGATTGCAGTCCACTGCTTTGGCTCAGGTGTGAAGTGGTGGACCCATATTTCACAATGGTTACAAATCGGTGCAAAAACGGTTTTATTGCGGAGAAACTTCCCCAAACACTCTATTGAAACATCTTCACGACACTGTTTTTGTTTTATTGCTTCACAAAAGTTTGATCCTAAACCCTTTCTCGCAACGCATGGTACAGTGTACCGTACAGTCGGTGTAAACCAACTATTATTTTCCTGTCTTTTTAAGTCTCATGAATTCCTATTCACCCACAGCACACAGTGGTCAAAAGCGATTAAAAATCTATAACTTTTTTATTCCATCACCGAAACTTTTGAAACAGGGTACTCGGGGGTTTTTAGGGCCGCTGAACACGAATCTTATATCAGATTTAAAAAATTCAAAATGGCGGATCAATATGGCGGCCAAATTTTTTACTAATGCTCGGATTGGCTTAAAATTTGGTACTCGGGGGTTTTTGGGGTCGCTGAACATAAATCTGATATCAAATTTTTAAAATTCAAAATGTCGGATCCATATGGCGAAAAAATTTTTTTTTTATGCTCTGATTGGCTTAAAATTTGGTACTCGGGGGTTTTTGGGGTCGCTGAACACGAACCTGATATCAGATTTTAAAAATTAAAAAAAAGGTGAATCCTAAAACACTTACGATATTTTTCTAAAAATAACTAACACATTAAACAACATATTTAAAATAAATTTATTTCATATTTGTATAGATAAAAGCTTTTTTTTTTAACTAAACCAAACTAAACTAATATGAACTAAACAACTAATTCTAAGGCCTCTGGAAGCAACTCGGTGTTATTTTTCTCTTTCTTAGTTCTAATACTACTTATTAACGGATCTGAGGATATTAAAAGGTAGTGAAATACGTCTTCATTATTTAATTTTCTTGATACATTTCTGCTATTATTTAGCCTTGCAGATCTAAAATTTGAGCTTCTTCAGATAATGAACCAATTGCGACTCCCAAATGGTTAGTAATATCAGCTCCTTGTATCAACACCTTATGAACTGAGGGGGGCGTATAATACCAACCATATACGCTGACAAAACGTTCTGCTGTTTGAATGCAATATGTTTTAAAATTTTTTGTAATAATTTCCCTTCCTAATGAAATTACTTGCATAACGCAATTAAAATTTTTAACGAGTTGTTGATTAATATTCAAAATATCTGCCGTAACCTCATAATTATGTAACAAGGTTCGTCCTACATTACCAATATTTTAGTTAGCTGAGTCAGTTCGAACCATATCAACGCATACTCCTAATCTCTTTCGCATTTCTTTTTGAATTCTCTCTTTTTGATTTTTTTTCAGACTTCTGTTTTCTTTAGATGCAAATGGTTTTTCAAAATCTTGATTATAAGCTACATGAACAAGACAGTCCCCTAATCTGATCCAACACTTGAAAGTAAAGAAATACAACATAAATTAAAGAATAACAACAGTTACAATAGCTTATTTCCAGAGAACGAAGCCGATGTGAAATTTTTGTCCACCGGCGGCTGGATAAGATAACCATTTATCATATCATTATATTTGTATGACAACAACTAAATAATTAACTTAGAAATTTGTATACAAAAAACTGTATGCACGTACATGGCACATTTTAAATTTTGTAAAAAAAATTTGGTTAATTTCAAATTTATAGGGCCTAGTTTAAGCATTAATATTATACACACATATATATATATATATATATATATATATATATATATATATATATATATATAAATGAACTTGAAATTAACCTAATTTTTTCATCAAAATTTAAAATTTGTTATGTACGTGCAGGCACAAACGGTAGCCTTTCAAATACCTTTCATTTGATATACAGTATGCACATATTCATTTAAAAGTTGTGTGCAAAAAGTAAACACACGAAAAACATCCATTTTCGTATGCCTTATATCTCCCAAAAATTGGGGGTTCCGCCCAAAGAACCAAAATACTGGTTCGATTTTTTCATGCTCTATCACAATTGTGAAGTGCATGAAGAACTTTTTAAACCGTTTGAAAAACTTCCCTTTTGAGATCGTATGAATTTTTTTAAAATACACTTATAAATAGGGTACCTTAAAAATGCTCTACATTAAAAGTTGCATAATATTGCACTTAGGTAGAAACATATTTTGTTTAGGGCCCTTAGGTGTATTAAATACCGTTTATAGCTAAGTGGTTGAGAGCCGCTATTTTTTTGGCAGCTTATGCAAATAGATCAATTTCATTTTTTTTAAACCACTTAAAAATTACACTTAAAAATTACATGATATAGTCACTCAAATGCCCAAGAAATTACATGATGTGATTAAAAACAAAATATATTTTTATAACTGTAAAGTTATAAAACAAAATCATCGAAAAAAGTAAGGTTTGCCTACTTAGTTTCCGAGTATAAAAATTCCGATTTTTAGTTTAAATTTTTTTTAAAAAAACTTCAACTTTGGTCCATTATAGCATAAAAAATAGATATTCTACAACCCAGAAAATGCTCGAAACGTCTTATCTAATGTATTATCTGTCGATAACTGCAAAAAAATTAAAAGAATTATAACAAAAAAAAATTTAATTTTGAGCGCTTTTGACGACTGTGCAGCAGTATAAAAATATTTAAGAGTTCCGATTTAAAAATGTAATAAACAAAAAAAACATTTTAAAACTTTGTAATGTTTATTTTAACAATAATCCATTACACAATCTGTAAGTAAAACTATAAAACAATTACAGATAATCTATTTTTTAATACGTGAAGGGAAATTTTTTATTCCCTTTTTAAGCAAAATGCGGGCATGGAAGAGTGTGAAATGTGGCATAGTTATAGTTCATATGGAGGAGAAGCGGAGAATGATAAAATTTATGTATAATATGTTTTAAAAAATATTAAATTAAATAAAATAAAATAAAATAAAATAAAATATATATAATAATTCGTTACACCCTGTTAATGTGTTTGATTTAAATTGTATTTCACATGTCCTGTGTTGAATTGTGAGTTACTAAAATTGATTAGCGTACCTATATAGATTTAAAAAACATTGAACGAAAGAAATTGAATGAAAAAATTATATTTGCTAGAATTTGCACTCGAATTTAAAGCGCTGGGCTATACTAGTTTTCATAAAAACATCTAAGCAAAAAACTTTGTTATCTGCACAGAAATTCTTTGCTAACTTTCAAATAAAGTTAGTTAAATTTATTGGAATTTTATCAAATTGTTTTGTTGATAACAAAGAAAGAAAAAAATGTAAAATGACATTAACTTCTGTAAAACTTTTTTCAGCCACCACCTTTCTGTACATAAGTTTAAGCCATTTGTTAGTGTAAATGTATGCAAATTGTAAGCAATTATATAGTTTTTATTTAGTACAACTTGTGGGTTATTATTTTTTTATTATTGCAAACTCTGTGTAACTTTACAATGACTAACAAATTGATATTCTTTGTGTGTTAGGAGTATTTCCTATGTGTGTGTACTTATTCGATATTCTAGATTTTAAATAAGAAAAAAAAACACAGTCTTATATAGGCCAGGTATTGAAGTGAATGTGGGTTTTTAGTGTACAATTACTAAAACTTCTTAATACTTGACATAAATATGCCAGAGAAATTGAAGACAATAAGAAATTAAAACAAATTTTGATTAATTTTCACTTGTGACTTAAAAGTCGGTAAAAAGTTTATGAATTGCAGCTTTAATTAAATCGTAACGTATTAACTCTTTTGTTTTTTCTAACAGAGATTTTTGTAATTCAAGTTCAAACTTCATTTGTTTTATATTGCATTACCCCGTTTGCCGTTTATCTGACGATCTGTTTTTTATAATTTGATATACATTCATGATGGTATTTAACCGGAAATGTAAATTATGTAACATTTTGATTTTTAATACGAAACTTTAAAATACTGTCCTATTTATCTTATTTTAAGAGAACGCAAGACGCACAGACGTAGCACTCGTACGTGATTTCTTAATTAACGAGTTAACAGGTCAATGATATACTTATCACATTTATCAGTAAAAACCGAAAATCATTAAAATTCTTTCTCAAGAATGTCTTTAATGAAATCTCAAATCATGTAAGTAATTATCATGTGGTTATATTGATCAACCAGCAAAATATTGCCTTAATACCTAAAGCTTTTTTAAATTTCAGTAATTTTTTTTTGTAAATTTGTTGGACAAAACTTTCTCATTAACATGTTTTGCGTTTTTTTTTTTTTTTTTTTTTGTTGCTAAGGAACTTTTATTTATCGTTACTTTACATTTACCTTGCCAACAACAGCATTATTTTACATAGTAGATCATGTGGCAGAGGTTCTTAAACGGCAAAAATAACTTCAATATTCAATTTTTACATTTACTTCAAAGAAAAAATATTCATACACCTGAAATTTTAACGATAAATTTAACTTTAATAATTTTTAATCGATTCTAGTAAACAAGGACTTATTTTATTCGCTAGTAAAAATAAGAAAAAAAAAAAAAAAATCATGTGAGTCCGATCGCAGGGGAGATGTGTAAACATCTAGTAATTAAAGATTTTTTTCTAGCACTTTCTTAAAATCAAACAGAAAGCGTATCACTTACTATTATTATTATTTATTATTTTAACCGGTTAATTTTTAATTTTTCGTTTTTAATTTTTCGCTTTTCATTTTTAATTTTTTTTTTTTTTTAATTTTTCATTTTTTATTTTTAATTTTTAATTTTTAATTTTTAATATTTTAATTTTAATTTTTCATTTTTATTTTTCATTTTTAATTTTTTTCTTCATTTTTCATTTTCCAATTTTTATTTTTCTTTTTTCAATTTTTATTTTTTATTCTTCATTTTTTATTTTTCAATTTTCATTTTTTAGTTTTAATTTTTTATTTTTAATTTTTTATATTTAATTTTTAATTTTTAATTTTTAATTTTTAATTTTTAATTTTTAATTTTTAATTTTTAATTTTTAATTTTTAATTTTTAATTTTTAATTTTTAATTTTTAATTTTTAATTTTTAATTTTTAATTTTTAATTTTTAATTTTTAATTTTTAATTTTTAATTTTTAATTTTTAATTTTTAATTTTAAATTTTTAATTTTGAATTTTTAATTTTTTAATTTTTATTTTTCATTATTCATTTTTAATTTTAGTGTTTCATTTTTCATTTCGTACTTTCATTGTTTAATTTTTTATTTTTAATTTTTTAGTTTTAATTTTTTACTATTCATTTTTTATTTTTCATTTTTCCTTTTTATTTTTTTTTTTTAATTTTTTATATTTCATTTTTTATTTTTCATTTTTCATTTTTTATTTTTAATTTTTTATTTTTAATTTTTATTCTTAATTTTTTATTTTTAATTTTTTTTTTCATTTTTCATTTTTCATTTTTCATTTTTCATTTTTTATTTTTCATTTTTTATTTTTCATTTTTTATTTTTCATTTTTTATTTTTAATTTTTTTCCATTTTTAATTTTTTATTTTTCATTTTTCATTATTCATTTTTAATTTTAGTGTTTCATTTTTCATTTCGTACTTTCATTGTTTAATTTTTTATTTTTAATTTTTTACTATTCATTTTTTATTTTTCATTTTTCCTTTTTATTTTTTTTTTTTTTTAATTTTTTATATTTCATTTTTCATTTTTTATTTTTAATTTTTTATTTTTAATTTTTATTCTTAATTTTTTATTTTTAATTTTTTTTTTTTCATTCTTTATTTTTCATGTTTCATTTTTTATTTTTCATTTTTAATTTTTCATTTGTGATTTTTCATTTTTAATTTTTTATTTTTCATTTTTCATTTTTTATTTTCCATTTTTAATTTTTCGTTTTTCATTTTTAATTTTTCTTTTTTTTCATTTTTCATCTCTAATTTTTTATTTTTCATTGTTTGGAATAAAAATGAGTTTCTTTTTTGTGTTGATGTGTGAATTGGCTATAATTGATTGGCATACTTTAAGGGTCTTTATTTAATGAAAAAAAAATCAAATTTCCTAGAATTTGCACTCGAATTTCGAGGGCTGGAATCTGTATATACATATTAGGGTGACAGCGGTTTGTATAAAAATAATTTTTGGTTGAATTTTGAAGTGTGCGGGCCGGATTATTGTGACACTGGATCTAAAACTTTAGTGCGCAAAATTTGAGCCAAATCGGACAATACTTTCTGGACGCGCATTGAGTTCAAAGTTCAAATATTCATTTATAAGTAAAAATTATGAAAAAAAAAATTTTTAATATTAATAATTACGTCTCAATTAAATTAATTAATAAATTGCATTTTTAATAAAATAACAAATTCTATTATCGGTTGAAAAACAGCCAAGTTATATCAAGTTCCCCAGGCAATAAATGCGCCTCAGACCACTTCATTAAGAAAATCAAGCTCAAATTTTTAGACATTGAAATAATTTACAACAACAACATTTTTGAATTCTGCTGATCCCAAAATGATCTTACGTAAAGTAATTTGTATCTCGTCTATTGTTATGCCGTTCTAAATTAATGTCAAAACGGTACGTATTTTTTAGCACTATTTCAAAATCTCCAATTTTACTTTTTCAAAAATTTTGTTCAAGAAATTTACCGAAGTCAACAATTGGACTTTAAGGTCTTATTGACAAAATATATGTGATTAAAAATGCCAAATGTTGTAGGTATCATGTTCTTAATCTGGCGAGGGCAGCGTTTTTATTTCAGCGGATTTGAAGAAAAATGTGATTTTTATACATTTTCAACTGTTAGGCTACATCTTTTTGATGTTTTCATATTTCAAATATCTTTTGTCCAAATATTATACTACTTGATAAAATATTATACTACTCAACCTGGAAAATTAAGATCAAATTTAAACACTATAAACTGTCACCCTTTAAGGTCAAAAGTCAAATTTAAGATTTAAATTTTTTTATAACAAAATATCGAAAAATTATATATTTGTGGAAGGATTTCGATACAACTTATTGATAATATTTTAATAATTCTAAAAAATAATATTCTGGACTTATTTTCTGAAATTAACCCGTGCTGTACTCTTGATGTCAAATTGACTCTTTATGAGAATCTATAAATATTTTCTTCATCAGGATTTTTTTTTAATAAAACAAATTTAGTTTATTCATAAAATTCCTCAAATTTATTCATTATTTTATGAAAATATTTAGATTATTTAGTTTTTATATTTAATACAGTATAAACAAATTTTGTTTTTTGTTAAAAAAAATTTTTTTTTTCATTTAACAGGTGGTACAAAATTATAGACAACAGTATTCGAAAAATGCAAATTTACAATATCTACAAAAAGATTACGATTTATAAGATTATTTAATTTCTTTTATTAACTAATTTATTTCTGAAATGAGAAGTTTTCAAACTTTTCATATACAATTCGCGTGTCCCAAAATATTATATATTTCTAGAAAGGTATATCGAGGGCTAATATTCAAAAAGTGCTACAGTTAACAGAAATATTAATTTTTGATTTCAAACTGTTCTCTGACATAACTGTAAAATATAATATTAATTTTGATATCATACATAATTAGTACCACTATTTCTTAATAGATATTGTAGCAAATCTATCGACAAATACTTTCAGATCTTATTAATAAATTGGTTTTACATGCTCTCTTTAAAATAATTATTGATGCAGATAGCACTTTTTGAATATAAGCCCTCGATATACAAATTTGTTTATACTGTATTAAATATAACAACTAATTAATCTACATATTTTCATAAAATAACGAATAAATTTGAGGAACTGTATGAATACATTAAATTTGTTTAAAAAAAATCCTGATGAAAAAAATTTTTTTTGTAGGTATTCATAAAGAGTAAATTTGACATCAAGAGTACCCCACGGGTTAATTTCAGAAAATAAGTCCAGAATATTATTTTGTAGAATAATTAAAATATTATTAACAAGTTTTATCGAAATCCTTCCACAAATATATCGAGGGCTTATATTCAAAAAGTGCATCTGCATTAATAATTATTTTAAAGAGAGCATTTAAAACCAATTTATTAATAAGATCTGAAAGTATTTGTTGATAGATTTGCTTTAGTGTCTATTAAGAAATAGTCGTACTAATCATGTATGATATCAAAATTAATATTATATTTGCCAGTTATATCAGAGAACTGTTTGAAATCAAAAACTAATAGTGCTGTCAAATGTAGATAGCACTTTTTGAATATATGCCCTCGATATATTATTTGGATATTTTGTTTTAAAAAATGTAAATCTCTTTAAGTTTGACCTTCGACCGTAAAGAGTGACAGTTTATAGTATTTCAATTTGATCTTAATTTTCCAGGTTGAGAACTTATATCAAGTAGTATAATATTTTGGCAAAGATATTTGGAATATGAAAACACCAAAAAGATGTAGCCTAAAAGTTGAAAAAGTATGAAAAATCACATTTTTCTTCAAATCCGCTAAAATAAAAACGTTGCCCTCGCCAAATTAAGAACAGGATACCTACAATATTTGGCATTTTTTAATCACATATATTTTGTCAATAAGACCTTAAAGTCCAATTGTTGACTTCGGTAAATTTCTTGAATAAAATTTTTGAAAAAGTAAAATTGGAGATTTTGAAATAGTGCTAAAAAATACGTACCGTTTTGACATTAATTTAGAACGGCATAACAATAGACGAGATACAAATTACTTTACATAAGATCATTTTGGGATCAAGAGAATGCAAATATATTGTTGTGGTAAATTATTTTAATGTCTTTGAAAATGTGAGCTCGATTTTCTTAATCAAGTGGGCTGCGGCGCATTTATTGCCTGGGGAACTTGGCTGTTTTTCAACTGATAATAGATTTTTTTGTTTTGTTAGAAAGATATTGTACTCTAGATTATGGTATATTAATTAATTTAATTCACGCAATTATTAATATCAAAATTTTTGTGAAAAATGAATTTTTTTTTTTTGATAATTTTTACATATAAATGCATATTTGAACTTTGAACTCAATGCGCTTGTCCGATTTGGCTCAAATTTTGCGCACTAAAGTTTTAGATCCAGTGTCACAATAGCACATCTTGAAATTCCAAAAATAAAAAATTGCTGTCACCCTAATATATATATTCGGAAATCTGAAAGATGAATTTCTAAAACCATTTAAAAATTTTAAATCAGTTCAAAACTAATTTAGTAATAATCTAACCCATAAAAACAAAGTTTTTATTAAAACTCTTTCTCTCCTTATGCATATGAGTTCTGAATCACCCCGTGACTGTGCGTGACTTTGCGTGACAATTTTTAAATTAATCTGTGGTCACAGCAAGTCTATAGACCCAGTTTCAGATTGATTGGGATGAGGGGAAATAGGTTTAAATCATACCGTGGCTGTGCGTGACAGTGCGAGACTATGTCAAAATTAATCTTTCTTTACAGCAAGTATATCGACCAAGTTTCAGATTGATTGGATGAGGTTTCCCCTCCGTTTCCGTTTTAAATCAAAGTTAATCTTTTTTTCACAGCAAGTGTATGAACCAAGTTTCAGATCGATCGGATGAGGGGAAATGACATTTAGATCACTTCGTGACTGTGCGTGACTATGCGTGACTGTGCGTGACTACCCCAAAATGAATCTGTAGTCACAACAAGACTATGGGCCAAGTTTCAGATCAATTGGATAACAGGAAATGTGGTTGCCCCACGACACACAGACAGAGAGTATGAGTTAAAATAAAGAGTTTAAAAAGCATTTTAGTCCGTGAAGTGCTGCAAAAATGTTTTTTTTTTGCCGATAATTACAGATTTAGAAGGTGTATTCAAAATTCTGAAACTTGAAAAGTGATCGGTCTAGACCGACTATACCATGCATTTCGAGAGAGAGGGTTAGCTCAAACTTTACTGAGGTAAAAACTGGATACAGAAAATAAGCATAAACTAAATTTTGTTGCTATTTTTATTAATTTGTGGTGTACAGATATGAACAACTTCATATCTGATGTTATTTTTTATGGGGACTAGGTCCAAAAATGGACATATACTACATGGAGTGAAAAGTACGTGGCCTCACATAGAGATGGCGTGACAGGTTCCAATTTTTTGTTTGTTTATTCAGTAGGGCCAACTGTTAGAAAAATTGTATCAAAATTTTCTGTTATTCCATTAATTAGAAAAAAAGTTACCGTTATAAAAATAATGCTGCTTTTAAAGTTTGAGAAAAAAATGGATTGCAGAGTTTCGTGCTTTGATTAAACATTGTTCTTTGGTAGGAAAAAATACTATCCAACGCAAAGAATGTTGGGTTATTGGACAGGTTGGATTAAATAATTAAGAAAAGCGACCCCACTTAAATAAGAAAAAACAAGTAAGAAAATTATAGTCGGTCTAGACCGACTATACGATACCCTATACGATGCGCTTAGAGACTCTATCTCTTAGGCCCAAGTAATTGGATGTAGAAAATAAGCATAAACCAAATTTAAGTGGCATTTTTATTAATTTTTTTGGCTGCAGATATGAAAAAGTTCAAATCGGATGCTATGTCTATGTCTGACCATGGTTAGTAAAGTCTCTTGTATTTTGCGAAAATATATACAAACAAAATTGAAGATAAATCAGTGCAATATTTTTGTTTTTTGATAGATTTTAGTGAAGATCGGGAAGCAGCTCTATATGGGGCCTATGACTAAGAGTTGTCCCATAGGGATTGGTTTTGGACTATTCATTAATGGATGTAGTAAACACATGCAAACCCAATTTGAGTAAGATCTATACGACAATTTGCATCTTATGGCAATTTATGTTGATTTTATAGGGGTCATGGGGGCTAGGTCTGGACATGGACCGATTCTTACCAATTTCAATAGCGTTTATGCCATGGCGGATGAAAGCTTATATATATTCATATTTGTGAACTGCAGTTTGATTACAAGGTTTACATGGACACACAGACGGACGGACGACTCAAAAAGTGATTCTGATTCGATCGGTATAATAAAAGATGGGTCTAGGTCAAATATTTTTGGTTCTTACAAACAGCAGCGCAAAGCCATTAGACCCAAACCACATAGTGGTATAGGGTATAAAAAGCGTGAACCATCATGACAATGCACGGCGCATTCATCGGCTTCAGAAAAATTTAAGTCTACATTACGAATTGCTTCCCAAACTTGAAAAGATGACTCCAAGAAAAGAGATTTTTCATAAATGAAGAAGTCATATAATTTTTCCAGGTTATCAAGATGTTAGAGGATCGTTGGAAGCAGTAATTTCACTTAACGGAGATTAAGTTGAAGAATAAAATGTAGTTCAAACCCCAAAAAAACTGGTTTTTCATTGTTAGGCCACGGAGTTTTCACTCCATGTAGTATTAACCAAATTAAAAAAAATCTATGTAGGATTTTTGTTTTTGATAGATTCAAGTGAAGATCGAGAACCAACTTTATATAGGGACTATGACTAAAAATGGCCCTAAGGGGTGGATTTTTGGAAAACTTATCAGTGGCTATAATAGACACACATACACCAAATTTCTCTAAAATCATTTTCGAACCCTCCAAAATTTCGATGAAAAAATTGATTTATGCCGTATATGGTACCCATAATAATTTTTTGTGTACCCATAATCATACTATAAAGATTTAAATTTTTCTGAAGCCAAAGCAGATGAATGCGTCGGTGCATTGTCATGATGGTACAAGATATTTTTCGTATTTAAGTGGGGTCGGTTTTTCTTAATTTTTTTGTCCAATCTGTCCAATAACTTAACATAATACTTGGTAGTTACTGTTTTTACTTTCTCCAAGTAATCAAAAAATATTATATCACATGCATCCCAAAAACACTGGACATTACCTTTGCAGCCTATTGTTGATTCTTTGGTCGCTTTGGTCGGCTTTCACACGTTTGTAACCGCTCCGTAGATGGCCTATTGGATTCCGGTGTATAATAATGAACCCACGCCTCATCCGTTGTTATAAATCGAGGTAAAAATTCAGTTAAATTTACTTCAAACATCTCAAAAGCGTATTTTGAGTTTTTTCCAATTGTCAAAAATCACGGCACCCATCGAGCAGTAAGCTTTTATATGCCGAACTGGCTCTGTTTATATCTTTATGATGCCAACAATCTCACTCACTTTAATCTTTTGATCATCCAATACAACCTGATGCACTTTTCCCACATTTGCTTCGGCAACTGCCTGATTTGGACGACCAGGACGATCTGTATCATTTGTGCTCGTACGGCCTCATTTGAATTCGGAATACCACGTTTGAACCACTGAATATGACATCAACGAATCAGCATAATGTTTAGCAATCCATTCTTTAGCTCAAACAGTATTTTTTTCCCACCAAAAAGTAATGTTTAATCAAAACACGAAACTCTTTGCAATCATTTTTTTTCTCAAACTTTAAAAGCATCATCATTTTTATAACGGTATCTTTTTTTTCAAATTAATGGTATGTCAGGAAATTTTGACAAAATTTTTCTAACAGTTGGCCCTACTGAATAAACAAAAAAATTGCCACTATTTCAAGCTATCTCTATGTGAGGCGACGTACTTTTCACTTCATGTAGTATTTGGGAAACAGTTATTTTGGGATTCCGTTTACTGGCGCCAAAATAGTCCGCTTTTCGCGGGAGAGTTTGATAGAGTGACCAGAACGAGGTTTTGTCAAAAAGAGTTGAATGATTTGTAGTTTTGAACAATGTGCTCCACTGAGGAGTAGCTTCTATCTATGATCCGAGTAATTTCACGAAAAGATTTATCCTCATCTCTAAGCTTTAGGATAATTTTCTACTCATCAGCACCGATTTCTTTGATTTTAAGACTCATCTCAATATATAGTTTCGAAAATAAATATAAGTAAGTCAAGTTTATCGTCCACTAAATTAAAATCGACCTGTAAACTTCTTTGCATATTTCGTGGGATTCCCCTAATTGTAAATGTACATATACTTTTTCTGGCACTTATAGTTTTCATACTGCATTTTTTTTTCTTTTTCTTTTTTTGTAAAAAATAAAAATTGAAGTAAAAACGTTCGGTAAGTTTTTTTTTATGAAAAAACAAGTAAAATTCTCAGTGTTCGAAGGACCAAATGTTTGCCGTGATGCAGGAGGTTATTGGAAATAAAGAAAAACAAATTTTTTGAAGGATTTATTAATAAGAAAAATTCTCTACATTTTATTAAAAATAATTCACCTTTAAAATAAATAGGTGGACTGCAAGCAATGTTTTTAGATACCGTTAACTGTTTACTCGTTTACTCGTTGTGTAATAACTCCCAACAAAGTTGTATGAAAAAAGGAGTAAAGCCTAAATTCTAACTTGTATTTAAAGCAAAAGGAGGGTTAGGGTTTGCAAAGGGCAAACACAATTTAATAAGCAAATTTAATGAATTTGTGCTTAAACAGTGTCAGTAATAAAAAGTTCCTAATTCAATATATTTTATTGAAATGATTGAGTTAGAACTTAATTAGGCTCAATATCAAGGTTAAATAGTATAACTCTTTGCTTGGATTCTCATTGCATTGGTTTGATAGCATTATATATAATATTAATAGGCTAAGCGATTTCTTGTGACCGATGTTTTGTTCTACCGTTTTATCCCGATTTTGATTATTTGAAAGGTATTTCTTTTTAGCCGTTTTGCAGATTTACAGATTTTTAAATTTTTTCCATTAATTAAATTTGTGAATGTGTTTGTTAATGAGTTTGTTATCTTCATTCACAATAATAATAAACCATAAAAGTGTTAGTTTGTGAATTGGCTAAGTTGAAAATTAAAGCTGCCTAGAAATTGCACTCGAATTTCGAGCGCTGGAATCTGCTAGTATGAATTAAACTTTTTACCACAAAATATCTAACCGGTCCGATTAAGAATAAAGTGTAGTTATGAATTTTAGAAATATATGCTTTCTGCTGCTCTAACACGCACCATTGCAAATCTATTGCTTTTGGTTACTGATGAGGGTTGGCGACTCGACCCGAAACAGCTGTACAACCTGTCATGCAGAATATAGATCATATTTTTGAAACAAATGTGCCAATGTTTTTTTGCTTTATTTAAAGTAATAACATTTGATCTTGAGCTTGATAAAGTTCTAACTCAACAATAAAGTGATAAAGATCGAATAAAAAATTTTTATTTTTAAAATTATTTTATTAAAATTTTTATTAATATTTAAAATATACATCTTCAAGAATACACATACTTTTTCTAGCAAGTGTACATAAAATTTTTTAAACATATGTGACTTGCTCCACGAAAAGGGAAATATGAAATATTTTTCATAGAGGCAACACTGCATAGTGAACATCGTGCAAAGTACCAGAGAGTCGAAATACATCGCCAGATGAGCAGGTTGAAGGAAGAGTTGCATAACCATGCGCAAAACACGGAAAAACGAAGCGCTTTTTTTAAACGCGTTTTTCTCAATAACTTCTTTTCGTGGAGCAGGTCACATATATTTTCAAATAAGTTTAGAAAAGAAACATTAAGAACCTCTGTCAAAATGCATGTGGGCAAATATTACGATTCTTGTATGTATATATATGTTTGTAAATTTGTATGCACATATTATGTTCGTAGATTTTTACTCTTAAATGTCTTTTTATGTAAACAATGTCACGAGCTTTGAAACTATTATTGACAAACATGAAAAAGCTAAAAAGTAGAGCATGTTTTGTTTTCAAATCTTGAACAAAAAAAAAAAAGAAAAATAAAGGTTGATGCTTTTAGTGCAGGAAATGGGATTTTAAAGATTTTTTTCTTTTTAGAAGGAATACACAAACTATACAAGCGCATAGCTTTCAAAATTGTGAGAGATTTTAATGTCGAAAAAGTCTTTTGTTTAAAATACTAGTAGATAAATGAAGTGAAGGAGAAGTCCAATTTGGAGTTAAAAGTCCTTGGCCTTAACTTGTGTCCAAAAAATAATTTTTGTAATTTCTTTTATTAGAAAAAAAATTTACCAGTATAAAAATGATGTAGTAGGAAGTTTAAGATAAATTGATCCAAACAGTTTCATGGTTTGATTAAACATCGTTTTTCTAAGGAATAATTTGTGTCCAAGCCATAAAGTACAAAGTTACATGCAGAATTTAAACTTGACAGGGCCCAAAATATAGAACATCGAGGTCGTGCAAATGGGGTAATTGACTGAAAATGCTGACATCTTAAAGATATGGAGAGAACGGGTTTTTCTTATATCACCAGCCACAAACTGGATGATATAAAACTGCGTTTACAGTTTTTCACTTCATGATGTTGTTTTATTCCTAAAGGACTTTTTCAAAAAATATATTTAAATACTTATACTCGTCCTACAATGCCGCAGTTGGTTTCAAATGAAAAAGAGGAATATTAAAAATTTTATTCTGAACAAAATGATAATGTCATTTCAAATCTTTATCCTTCGAAATCATATTGTAGCAACACATATCAAAATTTCTTCCTTTAAGCTTTATTAGTTAAGTTTTAATAAAAAACTAGCAGATTCCAGCCCTCGAAATTCGGGTGCAAATTGTAGAAAACTTTATTTTTTTTTTTATTAAATAAAGACCCTAAAGATATGCTAATAAATTATAGCCAATTCACAAATCATCACAAAAAAAACAAACTCATTTTTATTACAAACATATTAACAAATTTAATAAACACATACATAGGCATTGTATAATTTTATGTATGTGTTAGTAGCAACTTTAAATGCAATTTACCCAAACTAAAGGAAAAAATTTAAAAATCTTTAAATCTGAAAAAGGCTAAAAAGAAATACCTTTCAAATAATATACATTTGGTCAAAATCGGGATAAAACGGTAGAACAAAACATCGGTCACAAGAAATCGCCTAGCCTATTAATATTATAGATTTAAGTTATTTTCCACAAACAAAAATTTAATATATATCCCATAAAAACAACTAATTTTTTTTTTGCTGCACACGAAAAAATCTAATCTAATCATATTAAGCACGAACCGAATGTTGTTGATCTGAAACTATAGACCAAATGAATTTTCATTTCGTGATCTTATATCCTTTTGATAGGACACCAAAGTTTGAAAAGATTAAATTTTTTGAAAAATATATCAGTTTTAGGCATTTTTTTTATTATATCATATCAAGACAAAATGATGTCAATAATGTCCATTTTTTGTCAGCAGATATATGAGCATTAGGGTGTGACAAAAAGCTCTCTTGCAAGGGATGCCATTTAGTTTAACAGCAACTAGTATATGTACTCTATACATGTAAACTGAAAAAAAAAATTATCTGAATTGAAATGTCTTGAAATGCTTTTCAATACGATATTTTATGTTAGTCTGAATAATTTCAAAGCATATCAAACATTCTGCTTCAGCCTTAAAGTTATAAGTGAAAAAAAAATCACTTTACCGATTCTCGTCTGAATACGTGTAGATCATTTTGTAAAGTAATAATTTGAATTTTGCAAACTATTTTTTAAACGGAATCATACGTTAGACAACAATAAAATCTATATTGACTGTTTCGGTCGCTAATGTGTACCAACAAAGCATAAGAAAGTCTTCTTGCTTTGCTCTTTCGTATAAGCAAGACAAAATAACAAAAAACGAAAGACAAAATTGTTCGTGTATTTTGTATTGCTTGGTGCTGTGTGTCGTGTGTGTGTATTAGAATACACTGAATATGCCTAAATGCTTTTACAAAATCATATGTGCATCGAGGGCATATGCCTTGGGCATATCTATAATATTAATAGGCTAGTCGATTTGTTGTTACCGATGTTTTGTTCTACAGTTTTATCCCGATTTTGACCAAACTTATATTATTTGAAAGGTATTTCTTGTTAGCTGTTCACCAGATTTACAGATTTTAAAATTTTTCCTTTTATTTTGAGTAAATTGCAGTCAAAGTTGCTACTAACACATACATAAAATTATACATATGCTATGTGTGTGTTTATTAAATTTGTTAATGTGTCTGTTAATGAGCTTGTTATCTTCATTCACAATAATAATAAACCAAAAAAGTGGTGGTTTGTGAACTGGCTAAGTTAAAAAATGAAATTGGTAGAATTTGCACTCGAATTTCGAGTGCTGGTATCTGCTGATTTGATTTAAAGTGTGCATTGGAGTTTTTTGCAACATTAAACGAAATTTCTAAATCGGTTTATAATAACATATGAGACATGAATAAATTATTAGGCGTGTGGAATCCGACCAAAACGAGCTAAGACTAAACGATCGGTCGTCTTTTTTGAATAGATAGATTACATGAAGAAATCAACAATTACACGACCTCTTTTATGTAAGAGAAATATCTTGATCTCCATGACAATCCGTTTTGGCTATATAAAAAGTCATATCAAAAAGTTATATCAGAAACGAAGAGTTTAACAAATCAAAGGATGATTGAAAGAAGTATATTACACTTCATAGAGATTATGTTGAGGATTAAAAATTCTTTTAAATCTAGAAAACCGTCTTCCATTGTTAGGAAGTGTGTGGATTCAGAATTAATTTTTTTTATCAATTTGTACAACTTCCACAATAAAGCTGAAATTCTGTCTGAAATACAATATCAAAAATGATTTTTTATGTACAATTTAACTGATGATGGAGGGTTGTTAAAAACATAGTGTTATTAAGACTGATTTGTATATGAAAAAGCCATGATCTATATATTAATACGTGAAGGAAAAATTTGTATTCCCTTTTTAGCAAAATGCGGGCACGGAGGAGTGTGAAGTTTGGCATAGTTATAGTTCATATGGAGGAGAAGCAGAGAATGATAAAATTTATGTATAATATGTTTTAAAAATATATTAAATTATATAAAATAAAATTCGTTACACCCTGTAATGCGAATGATTTAAATTGTATATCACTCGCCCTGTGTTGAATTGTGAATTGCTAAAATTGATTAACATACCTTTAGGCTCATTTAAATATTCATAAATTTTTATATACATATATATAGATAATAAAAAAAAACATAGAAAGATAAAAATTTAATGAAAATATAATCTCCTAGAATTTGCACTCGTATTTCAAGTGCTGGGCTATACTAGTGTGTAATAATCAGGGCTCCGCATTACTCGCGTACTGAGCTACTGCAGCTCGAGCTAGGATCTCTAAGTATACTTGAGAAATTTTTTAAAAATACATATCAAGCCTATACGAAGGACTTATTTTCATACCTTTAAATGGATAGTGACTGATCTTTTTGAAGTAGTAGTTAGCCCACTCCCCAGTTTTTTACCAGAATGCTTTAATATTTTAGAAAAGTAATCTATTGATATAACTGCCTCGAACATATAAAACATTATACCATGTATTTTGGAAATTTTTTATAAAATGATGTCAAGGAAGTGGTCGAGCTTTTTCGAGAAGTAGTTTCCCTACGCCAGTTGGACAGTCCGAATCAAGGTAAATTGAAAGACGATATTATTGGTGCTTGTAATATTCAAAAAAGTATATATATTTTACATGCTTTCAAATATTAAAAATGTTAGTTTTTACTGCTCGAGCTATTCGTTAAACTCGAGTACTCGAGCTTAACCGTAGGCTCTAGTAATAATATTATTTGTATAAAGCAAATCAGCAAACTCAGCACTGACTCTGCTAAGGCACTAAATAGACTCTTTGATTGACTTTATAATGATATCATAATTGTAAAAACAAAACATTATTATTTTTTATTACTTTGTATGCACTTTATTCAATATTCATTATTTGTGATATCGCAACAAAAATCATTAAAATTCCATAGGCAATCATCTCGCTAGATTTTCATAAAATTTCTATTTTACTTATTTATTTATAAGTACATTTACAAATTACAATAATTATAATCGTATGTTGTCCACCTAAAGCAATGATATATTGTATTAAACATTTACATTTACATTTATTTTATCTATTTTATTTTACAGATATCACGTCGTAACATAATCACTGGAATTACAACCAGCCAAAGCAAGGAAAAGCACAATAAACCATCAATCCAAAACAAACCAAAGTAAAGCAAGACAAGACAAGACATATCGATATAAAATACGGCTTACAAAATGGGCTCCGATTGTGGCGTATGGTTTGGCAAATATGTCTTATGCATATTTAATTTTTTATTTTTTGTAAGTACTTGGAAACATATCTTTAAGTAAATTTATTTTGTTGTTTAAACATAATGCGCTTTTTTCTCTATGACCACTACAATACAATAATAAAATAAAAAAGTGAAAATTACATTATCCGTGAAAAAATAAAAATTTCTTTAACATAATAAAGTGTTTAAACAAATCTTGACCATGCACACCGGAAAAGAGAGACTACGTTTTAAAGTTGTAGATACCAATGTCAAATAAAATCATCAGATCTTATATAATTGTGCGGCCAGGATGGTACTTTCATAATTCTAAAATTTTCTTTCCTTATTTATCCGTTTTTGTATAAAAATTTTTTGATACAAATTTTAAAATTAAATATTTTATAAATAGAAAATTGTTGGACCGCTTTATTATTCTATGTACTCGTACCTTCTAATATTTTTCTTAACCAAAAGTTAACCATTAATATAACTTTTCAAAATTCAGACTTGAGGTTGGAACCTTTATAACTGGTCGTATAATTATGTTTTTTACCTTTATCAGTCTATTTTTGACATTTTTAATAATTGATATTGATATCGGGATGGCTAACGAATGCCGACCTATTACAGAGGGTACCTGAAGCTTTTTTTCTGCGGTATACCGATTTTAAAAATGTAGGAGGTTTCACCACGGGAACAATTTGTCCAATTTGGTTAAATAAAAAAATCCGAAATTACCACTACACTGTTTTTTTTAATAAGCTCAGAAATTATTTTTCAAAAATTATTGTTTATAACATAAAAAATCAAAATCGTCAAAATTCGATCTTTAGTTATAAACATTAAAGTTGTTATTTTTGCTTAGATATAACTTACAAAAGGGCTAGCTGCAAAATGAACTGTCATACTGCGCTCACTTTTTGATATTTATGATCAGCATACTCTGGCAAACCATCATGAATAGATTCACGCTGGAACAACGCTACCAAATTATGCAAATTTACATTGAAAATCATTCATCGATTGGCGCAACTAATAGATGACTTCGTGGTTTTTATGACGAACATAATCGTCCATCTGAGCAAGCCATCCGTCGAACTGTGGATAGATTTTATACTACGCATTTTTAATCGAGCAAGCAATTAGGTTCGATTAAGGTTATATAATTAATTTTATACAGGGTCTATATCTGGCTATTCCGGAGGATTCTTGCAAAAATTGTGCTAGAATTATAAAGTTAAACCCGATTTTCTCTAAAACTCTGAACACTTTTGCACCGAATATGGAGATAATTAGTTTTAATCTGTTACGTAATTTAACTGCGACCATTAATCCCGATAATCAGCAAATATTTTGGAAAATATTTTAATATTTTTTATCGACTAAACGACATTAATACTCTGGGGGCCAAATCACCGCATTCGTTATCGAAATTATTTTTTTATTTTCCAAAATAAAATACTAAGAATAATTTAGCTCTGTCACAGTTAACCGATTATGGTCCCCAGTTAAGAATAAAAGTGAAAGAAGGTGTGACGTTTATCCGTCTTCTTTAAATAATAAATATGGAATTTCGATTGATTTTACTCGATATAGAATACGATTTTGGCCCCAGTAACTATTTGTCTCAAATTTCTTCATTAATGGAACGAAAACTTCCTTCGTTCTCGAAGGAATTCCATGAATCACATTTTTTCTGATTTTTTTTTTATCTTGTTTAAATAATCAATTTATTTTCATCAATAAATTTTTTTCCTTGAAGTTTCATTTATAGGTCTGTTTATGATTCTCTACTGTCAGAAGTCCTTAAAGTACTGTACCCAGTAAAAAACGAAAATGCTTTTAATTAGCATTTTATTTTAAAGAAAACGCTTTAAAAAATCTCTTCAAACCTGGCATAAATTTTATATGGTGAATTTCTCACTCACCAATTCAACAGTCTGCTTTCAAACTCGTTTCCTCGTAAGGAAGAAATGGAAGTTGCAATTTTAGAAAGCGCTTACATTGTCGTTTTTTCCTGCTTCTAAATATCCTGCTTCGAATATTTTTTTAAAGCGATAGTAAATTTTTAATTTTTTATGCAATGCAATTTTTCGATGAAAACAATCCAATGTTGAGGTTTAGTTATATCTAAAATAGATTTCTCTGAAATATTCCAATGTCGATAAATCCAAATTTCGTTGAAGTAATTCAAATGCTGGGGTTTTTGTAATATATAAAAATGTTGATCCGCTTTCGGTCGTGATGACTTGGGATGATTTGAAAAGAAGAAAAAAAGAAAGTGGCGGAAGCTCGCGACCCCAAAAGTTTTGTCTTTTTTCGTTGTCGCCACGTAGAAGAAAGAGAAAACTAGACGGCAACACAGTGTTGTACTGACACCACAATGATTATTTAAAATAGACACGTTCCAAAATAAAGAGACCAAGTAAATGTTGAACTCTAACAAAAATGTCTTTGTTTTATACAACACTAGCTGACCCGGCAAACTTCGATTTGTCCAAAATAGATTTTTTGATTGAATTAATTTCGAATTTTTTTTTTATCGAAAATTATCGACCGCTAACAGATGACGCATTAATATAATTTGAATGAAACACTTTTCAAACAGTTGAATTCAATATCTTATAACTATACGGATAGCTGGCCCGATGGCCTTCGTCCCGTCCAACATTTGGCAACAATTGAATAAAATCAAGTATTAATTAAAAAACGAATAGAACAATGATTGTAATCAATTTAATGTTGCACGATACACAACATTTGCTGCTCCAGAGCGTAAATGAATCTTGAGGAGGGTTTTGGAACTCGGGAACACGCAAAATATAGCTGGCCCTGTGAAAAGCACGACTTTTCCAGATTTATGCTGCACACTTCCATGGACTGTCCTTGTGAATTGTTTATTGTCATCGCAACTGCAAGTTTCACTGGGAATTGAACGCGGTTGAACTGTAACGTCAAATTGCTTGAAGTCAGGGGAATACGCGGAATTAAGCATTCTTCTCTCTTGAACTGCCCTTTCAAAATCCTCGCCACTATCACATTACTCATTAATTTCATCACAATCAGTCCATTGCATAGTGAAGATTTCGCAGCATATGGATGACAGATCCAACTTTAAGGCGTAAAAGATGAGGCGTTATTCCGGGCAAATCCAAAGGGTATAGGAATTCCACTGGATAATTCACGACATCGTCTTCCTTTTCAACGCGATCGATCGATTTGTATGAGTGCAATTCGCCACGAATTTGATGCTGAATCGTCCAATTCAAATCATTGACACCAATATTTTTTGCTATTAAAAAGCGCGCGCGCTCAACCCATCGTAGTTAAGAAAATTTTGGCCAATGTTCGGATATATTTTAGAGATGAGTTAATTTTTTGTTGAAATGAATTGGCAAATGGCAGGCGGAAGTATCTACCGGAATTTGTCAATTTTCAATTCTTAGCAGTTCTTTGGAGAAAGCTTCTGCGGTTCTATCTATTCTATCGGGAAGTGTTTGTCTGAAGTTTGTGCCCCATTGTGCACTCATCCCATGTGATCAATTTAGAATTTTGCAACACTTTTGCCATAGATGATTGCTTTGAAATGTTGCAAACAGCATTTGCGTTGATTTGCAAGTTTAACGGAAGCTTCAGTGCTGAATGTGCCGTTCTTCCACCTTCCAACAGTGTTGTAGCAATTCCAGTAGATGCAAGAGCTAACGCAATTCCACTTTGAGCACGTATTGCTTCTAATATCAATGATATTAGGAATGTCTTTCCAGTTCCGCCAGGTGCGTCAAGGAAAAAAGGTCCACAATCTCCATCATCGGCAGCCTTCATCAGTTGACCATATGCACTCTTTTGCTGTTCATTCAACAGTGGATCATTTCTTTGTACATGTTGTTGCGAAGTTGTCGAAAGTACAATCGTGTTCCAATTCACAATTCAATACACTTCCAGTTTGACGCTCTGGGGCTATCAATCTATAGTTTGCCACTCATAAACAAATACAAATCTTCAATCCGTACTAACGCTTAATTGTAGATGTCACCGTTCATTTGTTATTCAGAATTCCCTGTTGCTGATTGAAAGTGATACAAAATGAATGTCTTCTGCAATGTCATCTTTGTATGTATTCCATAATTGATGTGGGTTTGAATCACACGTTGTGATCTGGCTTCATCACTTTGCCGAGTACGAATTTCTCTTCTTCTCAATCGTTGTTGCTCATTGTATGCATCGTTGATCTCTTCTGACAGTCGCGCACGATTTTCAGCCATTCTGGTTCGAACTGATTCCCTTTCAATAGCACGTTCCTCTTCCGTTCGACGTGCTACGACATTTCGGTACAGCGTTGCATCTTGGGAACGCCGGCCAATGTTACCGTGAACTTTTCTTGGCATCGTAATACAGATTCACAATGATATATTTCGTAAATGGAAAATATTATAGTTAAAAAATCGATAAAAATGATAAATATATCCGAAAGCCAAAAAGAATATATATTTAAAAAGAAACAGTTATTCAATACTAAACCAACTTTTTGAAATTAAAGCGGTTAAGGTTAAATTTAAATATATTATTGAAATATCCAACTTTGCTATTAAATTATGTGATGGAAGACCTGGCAAATGAAGTACATTAAAAAGTCTTTTAATAAATTCACTTCTTCATCTTATACTACCGCAGTAGCAATTAACTTGAATGGATATTGCTGAAATTTAATAATATTCAATCAGTACCTTATAGGGGATGTACCCCACCCATTGATCTGATCCAGCCTATTTTCGTCAGGTCTACTTACATAGTAACAGATGACGTCACATAAGATATTGAGTCTGATATTGAGTAATTAATTTGTTTTGTAGGTGCCACGCCCACTTTTCCGATACCGCTCATTTTTAAAACGGCTACTCACAGCAACTCACAATAATAATAGATGATCTCATACAAAGTTGCAAAGCTCTCCCTACAACAGTTCGCAAGATATATGATGTCAAAAATTAATTTTGTATGGGAGGTAACACACCCGCTTATCCGATACCGACCATTTTCGGTGTGACTATCCATATTAAAAATACATGGCCTCACACAAATTTATAAGGCTCTCCCTCTCATAATACTCAATATATATGATATTAAAATAGAATAACTGCGTACAGCGCCACCTGTTGAGGCATTTTGTACTTTTCTTTTTTTTCCTAAACCTTCGCGTGGCAGTTACAAAGAAACTCGCAGAATAAAGTGTCCCATTTGGTTCTTTAGTTTTCAAGTTTTAAGCGGCCGAACAAACCACGATTCATTTTTATAGCCTCCACTCCAGTGTGCAGAGGGTATATATAAGTTTGTCATTCCGTTTGTAATAATTAGAAAAAAAATTTTTGGACCCCATAAAATATATATATTTGTGATCCTTATAGCAACCGGAGTTAATATAGCGATGTCCGTCTGTCCGTCTGTGGAAATCACGATGGCGGCATCGATCGGACAGCTAGGGTGCTCGCTGATATAAAAAATGATTCATTAACATCCTGAAAAGTTTGCTATTTAAAGTCGTCCAAATCGATCGATTAGGGCCAGAGATTTGAATAAAGAACTAAAAAAAGTCTTGAAAAAATATAATTTTCTATGTTGTTCTTGTCACGATCACGCCCTCAATAGGATAGCTAAGGTGATCATTTTTAGTAAGAATGATTCTCCAAATTCATGGGAAGATTTCTATTACAAAAATCATTAAAATCGGTGGAACAGGTCCAGGCAAATCTCTGAAAAAGTAAAAAAAAAAATTAAAAATATGATGTGTTCTTGTTGTTGTAGTGTTCTTGTTGTTACTCTAAATGTTATATTGTTGTCATAGCTGGACTTGTTGTTTTTGTGGTCGTTGTGGTAATAATATAATAAAAACTAACCCTTTGTACATTTTTTTATCAACTCTGGTTGAAAAATTTAAAAGTTTCCATTGTTTTGGCATCAGTAAAAAAATTTACTAGATCATTTCAGTCATTGCCTGCCTGCAAAGTTTCAGATCGATTGGGTCACGGGAAAGGGGTTCAAATCGATCCAAAATTTTTTCGACAAGCAGACACTATGAGTTAATATAAAGGGAGTAAAAATTCACCAGCATCTAAAGCAAATAATGCTAAAATATGTACCTAGTTGTTAATAAAAAAAACCAATGTAAATTTAGCAAAAAAAAAAATTTTTATATATTAATTTATTTAAAGAGAAAAACACAAAAATAACGTTTGATGTTGTATTTTTTGTGTGTAATATTTACATAACATATTAAATAATACAAATAATATACATATATTCTATATACATATATTCTATATATTCTATATATGTATATCCATAATAACTGCATGTTAGAAATAAATCGGTATATTATTTTATTTACATAAAATTCTGCAATATTTTGTTGTGGGGAAAATACATTTATTTTGCATTAACAGGGTGTCACTTCATTTTGCTCAGCGTGACTATGCCACAATAGATGGCGCCACAATTTTTGTTCTAATTAGCTTTGCAATAGTTATTTCTATTTTAACATGAATGTCAATATTTTCAAATAGATATCATACAGCACAATGTTAAGAGTATACACGGGCTGGTCTTTTATTTCATACGTTTTTTCATTATTCTTTTACAAATATGAACATAAGTTTGGCATATTAACTTTTTGTTGTCTTTACAAAATAGAGTTACCGAGTTAGCAATGAGTTTTTTGCTTTCAAAAAAGTTCTACATCTTAATATATAAAAACGTTGGTGCGTATGTTGGTACTCTAATAACTGTTGAACCACTAATGCTAGCGACTTCGTATTCATACCATATGTTCCTTTGGTTCTCCGATTTGCATAACTTTTTTTTTGTACCCGATAGGTGGCGGTGGGGTCGAGATTTTCCCAAAAAATTTGTTTACGGTCCAATTTAGCTCAAATTCGCAACATATATTATGTACATAAAACTAAAGTTGCTGACAAAGTTTTTCACCTGTAGGTGGCGCTGGTGTTAAAATATTCAAGAAAACGTATATTTTTTTTCAGTCATATTCATAATATTATTAAATCGTGCTTTACTTTTGCCCGACACTCGGTATTAAAATTTAGATGCAATATAAAATCCAGATGTTTTCTTCGGGCCAGCAACGCGGACCGGACTCAGCTAGTAGTTATATAGAATTATTATTCTGCTTTACCTATAAAATATCTGATTGCGATTACATCTAATTTTTAAAAATTGTTTATAATTACTAAAGCATTATTATTCACATAAATACAAAATTGTACTTTTTAAATTTTCCATTCAAATTTAAGAAAATATCAATTCTAAAAACTGGAATTAAAATTTCCAATTATAAATTAGAAAATATTAACTGAATTTCAGAAAATCATATCAAAACGTCGGGAATAATAATTTTAAATTTAGAAGACATCAATTGCGTCTCTTATATACATATAAATTTTATTCGTTAAACACAAATTGAAATTCCAAAACAAACACTAAATATGTTTACATTAAAAATGTTTACATTAAAAAAAAATATTGGCATTCAGGAGAAATTAATAGCTTTTCAGTAACCTCTTTTAACGATTGTCGAATCGTTGAAAAAGAAAAGCAAAATTATCAGTAAAATTTTTAAACGATATTCGCTATTGTTAAAGTCAGCTGTTGTTGTTATCTAAACGACAACCATTTTTGTGTTGTTTATTCAATCGATAAAAACTTAAATTTTTAGGTTGAAATGTCGTCATACATAAATAAAAATCATAAAATAGTGAAAATATTTTGCTTCTATTAAAAAACTTTTTTATATAAATAAAAAAATTAAATAGCATATTCAATCCATTATTTCATTTTCAAATAAATAAACAGAAATATTAGTAAAAAAATAGATATTATAAAATCATCCTGTCAAACACGAAGTAATTTGTTTTTTCTATTCTTCTTTGTGTTTTTCGCTTATTTTAACAGAGATGCCACTCGTTTACAATTTAAATAAATAAAAAAATAGATTTGTCGACTGTCGTTAAGATGTGTGTACTTAGTGAATCACTTAATCCTCAGTGCAAACAAAAATAGCTGTCGATATATTTTGCGATTGTCGGATCGTTGAAATTCTGTCGGATCGTTGACTTTGCAGTACAGAAAACATTAATTTAAATTCAATGAATTTTATATATCCTCAAATGATATTTAAGAATTGCGAACATAAAAATTGTTACATAAATAAACACAATTTGATGAGAATGTTATTTATACATATATTATTTTTCACAATTTTTTTTTGGATGAATATTTGAAGTTTTTCAGAAAATAAAGATAACAAATTATTTTATTTAAAATGTTTGGGACATTTGGTTTTTTGCGTTTGGCATCCCTAATTTAATTATTTATTATTATAAATTTATTCTCTATGTTTCCCAAATATGGCAATATTTTAATAAAAAAATTGATAGAGCTTTTTTCGGTTATTATTTTGTTACTCCATCCGACCTATATGGCCGCAAAGAAAAAATATTTCGCCAGTTAAAAGAAACTATACAGCCATCTCCAATTAGCACGATTTAATGCATATAGCCACCCTACACAACCATTACCTTTGCAATGGAGGTTAGGGCGAGCTATTTAATTAGCAAAAACTAAATTAAACGAGAAGTTATGTCATATAACCGGAAACGCATGCATATAGGAAACGCATGCATATTTTTCCAATATTTTGTTTACATTTATTATCAATACTCAAAGATTCGGCACAGCCGAATTTAACACTCTTACTTGTTATATATATAGATTTTTCAAAATTTGTATTTATTCAAAAAATAAAATTTTTTAAATCGTTTAAAAACTTTCTAGTGAAAGCAATAATTTTTTCAATAAATTGACTTAAGTACAATCCCCTATTAAACATTTAAAATCGGCTTTAACAATTTCATAGCCAAAAATTTCATTTTTGACCCAGTGTGCAAGTCATAAAATGTTGTTATTTTTGCATAATACAGTTCAATGACTTAAAATATATAGGAAATAGATTAATAATATTGTGTCTATGTTTTATTATATTTTTAAATTTATATTTTTTATTTATTGACAGATCCTTGGCACGATAGTTTTGGGCACTGGCATATGGCTGGCCGTTGATAAGGCTTCTTTAATAGCTTTATTGAAAATGGTCGAAAGTGAACACATTAATGTAAGTATTAATATTTATTAATATATTAATTATTTTTTATTTTTATAAAATAGAACTTCCTCTATATTTTTGAAACCCTTTTCAAAACCGTTATGTGCGTGAAAATGGTTGCATGTTGAATATTCATTGCTGCTATCATGCCAGAAGTTTAATTTTTTGTTATATTAATCTTTATTAGTTTTTTAAGTGGTAATTATCCACGAAACAAAACATGTCACATTTGACACATTGAAAACAAATTCATATTTAGGTTTCTGGTTGATTTTATTTTCAATCAAAAATGACACACCTTTCTATGAAATTAGTATAAATTGTTAGGGGGTGTTATTTTTATACATAAGGTTTGATAATAGTTTGTATGGGTGTTCGTATTATAACATTGAGGAGCAGTCACTACGACATAATGAACAATTTTGGAAAATCTAGAAAAATATTAGACAACACGATCAAGTATAAAGAATTTATATATTGTGCATGTATCTTGATAAATATTAATGTATAATCTGTGACTTAGACTTTAATTTGCAATAAAATGTTATTTAAAATAGAAATATTCTATTAAATGATGTCAGTCAATAGCCGCTAACGATGTCCAGTTTTTTTTTACAAATCTTAATCTATCTGAAAAAATCGGGAGATAAAAAAATATTTCATATATCATGACGTTTTGCTTACTAGTTTCGCTGATGGTTGGTCGAAATAGATTTCCTTCTCCCCTATGACAATAACAACGTAAATTCACAAGTAATTAAGTGTGCAACAATCAGTAGTTGTGATTATTTTTTTAAATTTTAGTAAAATTTTTTTGCTGGGTATAGTGCATACTGCTGCGGTCAAAAAATAGCGCCACGCAAAAAAGGTTTATCAAAGTATAAGAAACAAAAACTATAAAAAAAAATTAAAAGCGAAACAACTCCTAGAAAAAGAGTTAATTCTTACAATTATATTTTGAATGCCAGTAAGAAACGAGTTTCAGTATGCCAAAAATGTTTTACGAGAACAATTTATTAAATCGGTAGTGAAACAAAACTTGTAGATCATAGTACCTATGGTGATTTGGACGGAAAACATAAAAGCGCTATAAAACTTTCTTTGGAAAAAGATAATAAAATTTAAATTTTATAAAAAGTTTTCCATCAAATGAATCACAGTTGACTCGCCGTAATATCTCTAAACGTTATCTACCGAGTGATTTATTGCTAAGCTCTATCGCCTTTATTAAAAAAACCGAAGCTCGACACATTTCATAAACGTGATTTACTAAAATCTAAAATACATGTTGTCGTGCCTGTAGAACTTATGGAACCAAGTCTGCACGGTTTGACAATATTGTTCTCGGACTAGGTCAAATATCTTGGGGTCATCCTGGATAAATCCCTCACATAGAACAGCCACTTAGATCAAATTACCAAAAAGGCCACCAGGGCTTTATACGCCTGTCAAAGACTATTTGGTAGAACATGGGGTTTAAAGCCCCACATGATCTACTGGTCGTTTGAAACTATTGTAACACCGATGATTACCTACTCTGCCCTTGCATGGTGGCCGAAGGTTGAGCAAACCAAAGCAAAAGCAATCCTGAGCAAGGTGTACCGCATTGCCTGTATTGGTATCACAGGGGCGAACAGAACGTGTCCAACCGATGCTATCGGCATCATGCTTAACATTACACCATTGCATATTTCGATCATTGAAGATGCATACTTGAGTGCCGTACGACTTCAGGATTTTGGTAGCATGAAGGACGGTGACCTTAAGGGTCACATGAGAGTCGCGAGGCTCTTCATCCACGACCAAAAAATATATTCATCAGGGAATTTGAAACCATGATATTGGAACGGAGCACATGGACCAGTGGGACCTGGGAACCGGAGCAAGGTTCTCATGTGTGGTTCACAGAAGGCTCAAAACAAACAAATGGGGACACGGGCATATTTGGTCCCAATTTTCAACGTGCCTTACCCATGGGTAAATACCCATCCATTTTCCAAGCGGAGGTCTTCGCTATTTTTACATGCGTGACTGAATGTCTCAGAAGAAAGACAAAAAGGGCACTCATTTATATACTATCCGACAGTCAGGCTGCACTAAAGGCAATAATGGCCTACAAAGTGACGTCCAAACTGGTGTGGGAGTGCATCGAAGGGCTAAACGAATTAGGTAGATGCAACAAATTAACTCTATGCTGGATTCCGGGACATGAAGGACATGTTGGGAACGAACGGGCCGATTGCCTAGCCAATCGAGGGGCCCGTCGGCCTTTCATCGGTCCGGAACCTTTCTGTGGTGTTCCAGTGGGACACATAAAAGAAAAAATGAATGAGTGGAGAAAATCACAAATTGCCGAACACTGGGAAAAAGTCCAGGTCAACGGCAGTCCAAGAGATTCATAACTCCATCCAGTGTTCAATCGGAAAGACTACTTACCCTTGATAAAAAGGACTTAGGGACCTTGACGGGATTCTTTACAGGACACTGCAATCTTAGATATCATCTACGAATGAAAGGACAATTTGCTATAGACACATGTAGGTTCTGCGAGCAGGAGGTGGAAACAGCAGAACATATTCTCTGTGAATGTCCAAGACTAAGTGGTAAGAGAATCCTTGCACTTGGAGGATACATTGTATCCCCCCGGGACATATGGAAACTAATGCCAAATAGGGTAATTGGCTTCATAAGAAGCCTTAATCTTTAGGACAACCATGGGCTGCACAAAAGATCAAATTGGTCGCAGTGCGTATAGCCTTCCTTATCTTATCTTACAATTCATGAATGTGCTACTAATCAGCCGATACATGTGGCATGAAGCTATAGCTAAAGGAGGTGGGAAAGAAATCGGTTCGTGTATTTTTACTCATCTATTGAATTTAGATACGAACGTATATCATATTGTTATACCCTATACCACTATGTGGTCAGGGTATAATGACTTTGTGCTGATGCTTGTAATACCAAAAATATTTGATCTAAACCCATTTTTATTATACCTATCGACTTAAAATCACTTGCTGAGTCGATTTGGCGATGTCCGTCTATGTGTCCATGTAAACCTTGTAATCAAACTACAGGTCGCAACTATGGCTATATTTTGACGAAATTAAGTATAAGTATATAAACTCCTATCGGACATAGCATGAACGCTATTGAAAATGGTGAAATCAGTTCATGTTCAGACCAAGTCCCCATACAAATGACTCCTATGAGATCGACTTAAATTGCCATAATATCCAATTTACCATATAGATCTCGGTCAAATTGGGATTGTGTATGTTTTTTACATCCGTTTATCAGCAGTCCAAAAATAAACCATATAGGGGAATTCTTAGCTATATGAAGCTGATTCCTGATTTTCACTTAAATCTATCAAGAAACAAAAATATTGCACAGATTTTTCTCAAATTTGGTTTTTATATGTTTTTCCAAAAAATAAGTGGTCATGATCGGTCCATTATACGACCTGGTCTGCCTATTAATATACCAGCTGATATGTACTATTTCATATCCGAAGGCAAAAAAATTAACAATGCCACTGAAACTTATTTTCTATATCTAATTAGTTGGACCTAAGAGATAGGGTCTATAAACGCATGGTATAGGGTATCGTGTATTCGGTTTAATATTACAGATCATAAATTCCCTTGTCACACCCATATGAAGTGTGCAATAGAAAAAAGAAAAGAAATACTTTAGTAAAAATCCATCATCCTCGAGATTGGTATAAATTCATTGAACAATAGGAGTAAGAAAATGTATAGTCAATGAAATGGAACAATCTTCAATATTAGATTTTGGGAATGCATCAAAAGATGTATTTACTTGGAGAAAAATATAGTTGGCATGACAATAAATAGTTGAGATTTAGTAAAGAATATGGGAGTGTATTATATAAATAATCTTTAAGTGAAGAAGAACCTTTCAAATTAAATACTAGCAGATCCCAGCACTCGAAATTCGAGTGCAAATTCTAGGAAATTTTATTTTTTCATTTAATATATTATTTTATAAGACCTTAAAGGTATGCTAATCAATTTTAGCCAATTCACAATTCAACACTTTTTAAATATCGATTGCGTTATTGGTTTATGTCCAAAATTATTTTTCAATTTAACACAATTATTATTGTGAATGAAGAACACAAACTAATTTTTTTTTTGCACATTAATAAACTTAATATACACACTCACAGCATTGTATTATTTTATGTATGTGTTAGTAGCAACTTTTAATGCATTTTACTCCGAAAAATGTGAAGATCTCTAAATCTGGTGGACAGCTAAAAAGAAATACCTTTCAAATGATATACGTTTGGTCAAAATCGGAAGAAAACTGTGGAACAAAAAAACGGTCACAAGAAATTGCATAGCCTGTTAATATTATAGATTCATACCTACAGTCTCCAATTCATTAGAACATCTCAAGTTTCAAATTAATATTTTTTTTTATCTTAAGTACAAAGCCCCAATATAAAACTCATAGAATGGCTTCTATGAGTATCACTGGCAGCCATCGTACTACACTTTCGGATGCCTTGAACATCCTCTTACACCTAGTACCTCATTGGCTGGGATACAATTGCGGCCACGGAGTGACCCTGAATGACAGGAACTTACCATTGAACGTGGATTACACTATTACAATCAGCACTTTTGAACGACACTACAACATTCTAATACCGACCAGGGAATCTTGGTCTGGGAGGATTCCAGGTAGCAGGCGTTCCATAACTTTCTACACTGACGGATCGAAACTGAACGGTCAAGTTGGACTCGGAGTCTATTCAGGAGAGCTTGGACTAAACCTGGCTCGAAGGTTACCAGGGGCCAAATCACCGCATTCGATATCGAGTAAAATCAATCGAAATTCCATACTTTGGTTTATTATTTGAAGAAGACGGACAAACGCTCGACAACGATTCGCTTTTCTTCTTCACCAGAGGCCATAATTCTTCAACTGTCAGAAAGATGAATTTTTCTTAACATTTTATTTTGGGAAATAAAAAATGATTTCGATCGAAAAATTTCGATAACGAATGCGGTGATTTGGCCCCAAACCACAGCAGTGTATATAAGGTGGAGGTACTGGCAATAAAGGAAGTTGCTGATTGGCTGAGTCGGAATATTCTGTCTACAACAGCAATCAACATCTACTCGGATAGTCAAGCCGCGGTTAAATCCATGGAATCAATGTTCATGAGAACGAGAACAGCCTTTAAATGCCGCACGTCCTGAAATGAGATGGCCAAGCATCATATGGGTCCCAGGGATAGGAATATACCCGAAAACTGCAAAACTGATGAGCTTGCAAAACAGGGTACTACGTTACAGGTTCCAGCTGATTTGGAATGTGTTAGTACATCCCTGGAATCGTGCAAGCTGGAACTTCGACTTCGCACCGTTGGCATGATGGATAACAGATGGGTTAATGGATTAATGTGTAGGATTACGGGACAAATCTGGCCGGCTCTGAATCGAAAGCGCACAATTGCGCTACTATCACTCTCCCGTGGGCCGATTTTGACGGTAGTTGCTGTTATCACTGGGCACTGCCTCATAGGCAGACACGCGGAACGCCTCAGGGACTCATCAAATGGTTACTGCCGTACCTGCGTGAATTTGGAGGAGGTGGAGAGTATAGAACATTTTCTCTGCTACTGCCCGGCGCTCTCCAGAACGACACTTCGAACATTGGGATCGTCGTTTCTTCAAGATCTCTCTGCATCAAATGTGGAAATTTCATATCTCAGGGGCTTCATCAGTAGCTCAAATTGATTCTACGGTGGGGACTGAGGGGACGCCCATTCGTCCCGGGGTAAAACAATGGACCCCAGAGTCTAAGTGTGCTTATTCTTGGATTAGTAGCGACTTCCAACCTAACCTAACCTATCTTAAATGCAAGAATATATAATATTTCTAAATTAGTTATATTTTTTAAATCAACCTTTATGTCTTAACTAATAGTGTACTTATTGGGTGTAAATATTGTATTAAGAGGAATTTTCCACTGAAGACTTTATGTCATATTGCCACAGATATAAGATACTGCAAGACTGTGTAACAATAATAAATAAAAAAGTTTGCACTCATTTTTTATTTTATTATTAATCTGAAACTTAAATAAGTAAGAATATTATAGTCGGTTTGGACCGACTATACGATACCCTATACCATGGTTTAGAGACCCTATCTCTTCGGTCCAACTAATTGGATATAGAAAATAAGCATAAACCAAATTTGAGTGCCATTGTTATTAATTTTTTTGGCTGCAGATATGAAAAAGTTCATATCGGGTGCTATATTTATATGGGGACTAGGTCATAAAATGGACCGATCCTGACCATATTTGGTAAAATCACTTATATTTTGAAAAAATATACACAAACCAAATTTGAGAAAAATCTGTGCAATATTTTTGTTTTTTTGATAGATTCAAGTGAAGATCGGGAAGCAGCTCTATACGGGGCCTATGACTAAGAATTGTCCTATAGGGATTATTTTTGGACTACTGATTAATGGATACAAAAAACACATATGAACCCAATTTGTCTAAGATCTATGTGATAGTTTGGATCTTATGGCAATTTATGTCGTTTTCATAGGGGTCATTTGTATGGGGACCAGGTCTGGCCATTGACCGATGTTCATCAATTTCAATAGCGTTCATCCTATGGCTGACAAAAGTTTATACACCAAATTTCATCAAAATATATTCATATTTGCGACCTGCAGTTTGATTACAAGGTTTACATGGATACACAGACTGACGGACGGACGGACGGACATCGCTAAAACGACTCAGAAAGTGATTCTGAGCTGATAGGTATTATAAAAGATGGGTCTTGGTCAAATATTTTTGGTAGTTACAAACAGCAGCACGAAGTCATTATACCCAAACCACTTAGTGGTATAGGGTATAATAACCCTTAAAAAACATTACGTCACAATAAATAGCACTCAGTTAATTATACCCTATACCACTATGTGGTTTGGGTATAATGACTTTGTGCTGCTGTTTGTAACAACCAAAAATATTTGACCTAGACCCATCATTAATTATACCGATCGAATCAGAATCACTTTCTGAGTTGATTTAACAATGTCTGTCCGTCCGTCCGTCTGTGTGTCCATGTAAACCTTGTAATCAAACTGCAGGTCGCAAATATGAATATATTTTGATGAAATTTGGTATATAAGCTTTTATCGGCCATGGGATGAACGCTATTGAAATTGGTGAAAATCGGTCCATTTTCAGACCTAGCCCCCATACAAATTACCCATATGAAATCGACATAAATTGCCATAAGATCCAAATTGTCATATAGATCTTACTCAAATTGGGTTTGTATGCGTTCATTACATCCATTAATGAGTAGTCCAAAAATGATCCCTTTGACCCCATATAGAGCTGCTTCCCGATCTTCACTTAAATCTATAAAAAAACAAAAATATTGCACTGGTTCTTCTCAAATTTTGTTTGTATATATTTTTGCAAAATACAAGAGACTTTACCAAACATGATCAGGATCGGTCCGTTTTTGGACCAAGTCCCTATATAGATATAGCATCCGATATGAACTTTTTCATATTTGCAGCCAAAAAAATTAATAAAAATCCCACTCAAATTTGGTTTTTGCTTATTTTCTATGTCCAGTTAGTTGGGCCTAAGAGATAGGGTCTCTAACCGCATAGTATAGGGTATCGTATAGTCGGTCTAGACCGACTATAATTTTCTTACTTCTTTTTAATTTTATTTTGTTACAACATCCAATTAATTTTAGTATTTCTGAATATGCGTACGGTCAGAAATCATATTTCTTATAATATCACGTTTTTCAAGCGTGCAATGATTTAACCGTCCCATTCCTTGCAAAAAAAAAAATAACAAAATATTTGATGGATTTTATTAATTACAATAAAAAATTATCTCACCTTTGTCCTTTTGTTTCAATAATTATATCAATATTAATTTTTTAAACACCTGTTGCGAATCGGTGCTATTTTAATGACTGCACTGATACTGAGTTTTTTTTCAATATTGATCCTGAGTAAACAACCGTTAAAATTTTTTAAAAAATAAGTTCTCTCATAAAAAATATCACACACCTAGTTCAAAAGTGACTCAACTCAAATTTTTTATTTTTCAGAAATCAACAATACTTAGTATACTTATACTTAGTATAACGATATCGCCTTTATTTTGTTTAATTTGAATGGAAAATAAAATTTAGTGTTGCTATTTTTTTGACTGACACTGTATAATTGACAACACCCTCATAATGTTTATTGCCCATGTTAACATGAATAGTTGTATTTGCTCTAAAGCGTCAATTGACTTTATTGGCATTTACAATATAAAAAAACATGAAAAAATGAAATGAAAAGTTTTCGAACAAGGAAATGCATGTTTCATTTAACACTTGGCTTGACTTGATTAAGGCAACGATTATAATGGGTTTTAAGTTTTAGGCTTTTTTTTCGTTATATATGAAATTATTCCGAACAAAATGTCATGTTGTAACAAAATTAAAACAAATTTCAGATATAGAAATTTTTAGTTTAAGCTAACTTTCCATTATTATTATCGAAAAAGAGTTTTATTTCAATACTTCGTAATGCAGACAATTTATTTTCCAAAATAATTGTTTCATTGTCTAACGCTTAATCAATTACACAGACATGTTGTAAAAGCAAAATGGCCAATAATGGTGTGTGTAAAAAAAGAAAATCTACAATATGGAATACATACTTATATATACATATACATATGTATGAATACTTTACAATCAGATAATGGCATTTTATTCTATAGAAAAAAATGTATGTAAAAAAGTCAATGAACTTTACATTATATATACAATACGAGTAAAAGTGATTACCGAAATGTAGAAAAATAACACAACTACTGATCTAGATTACAGCAGCAGCACAAAAGTAATTACCAAAATGTAGATAAATAACTACAACTTTTTACATCCCATTTTTTAATCTTTTGCATTAACACTGGTGTTGTCATGGGCGAGAAGTTAGTACTTATATGTGCAATAAATTTATGCCGTTTTCTGTTCTGACAAAAAATGTCGCCCTTTTTTTGCTCTTTTTTGGAAAAGTGTATTTTTTTTATATATTCTGAATTAAGAGCAACCTTATATTATATATCAATCGAAAGGGTGGAACTCAAAATATGTCATTTTAGTCGACTCTAAAGAAGCTACTCTTATAACACAAAGAGGGTTACAACCGTATTTATACCCTATACCACTATGTGGTTTGAGTATAATGACTTTGTGCTGGTGTTTGTACCAACCAAAAATATTTGACCTAGACCAGTCTTTTATTATACCGATCGAATTAGAATCACTTTTTGAATCGAGTTAACTATGTCCGTCCGTCCGTCTGTGTGTCCATGTAAACTTTGTAATCAAACTGCAGGTCGCAAATATGAATATATTTTGATGAAATTTGGCGTATAAGCTTTCATCGGCCATGGGATGAACGCTATTGAAATTGGTGAGAATCGGTCCATGTTCAGACGTAGCCCCCATAGAAATGACCCCTATAAAATCGACATAAATTGCCATAAGATCCAAATTGTCGTATAGATCTTAGTCAAATTGGGTTTGTATGTGTTTAATACATTCATTAATGAATAGTCCAAAAACGGTCCCTTAGGACAACTCTTGGTCATAGGCCCCATATAGAGCTGCTTCCCGATCTTCACTTAAATCTATCAAAAAAACAAAAATATTGCACTGATTCATCTCAAATTTAGTTTGTATATATTTTCGCAAAATACAAGAGACTTCACCAATCATGGTCAGGATCGGTCCATTTTTCGACCTAGTCCCCATATAAACATAGCATCCGATATGAACTTTTTCATATCTGCAGCCAAAAAAATTAATAAAAATGCCACTCAAATATGGTTTATGCTTATTTTCTATATCCAATTAGTTCGGCCTAACAGATAGGGTCTCTAAACGCATGGTATAGGGTATCGTATAGTCGGTCTAGATCGACTATAATTTTCTTAATTGTTTTTTTTTTTTTTTGCGAAAGACTAGAAAAATCGATGTCAGATTTTTACAGTGGATAGATATGACCACTGTATATCGTTTTCTTGCAAAAGGTGAAAATTGAAAAATTTTGAGTTGACTCACTTTAGGGGTACATATATTAAATAATAAAATAATATACATATATTCTATATAATAATAATAACCGCATGTTAGAAATAAATTATTATATTATTTCATTTATATAAAATTTTGCAATATTTTGTTTAAGGGGAAATACATTTATTTTGCATTAACAGAGTGTACATTCATTTTGCTCAGTGTGACAGTAGATGGCGCCACAATTTCCGTTCTATTAGCTTTGCAATAGTTATTTCTATTTTAACATGAATGTTAACATTTTTAATTAGATAAAGGGTCCGCCAAATAACTTTTTTTTTGAAAATGCTATAAAAAAAAATGCTGAATATTATCTCAAATTTCTTTTTTTATTTGAAAGTACAATCCTTCCGGTTAACAATGGAAGATAATTTCATTCAAATGGCTGCCTCGGCTGGCCATCAGTAGCCTACACGATCGGTCCAATTTTTAAGTACATTATCGATTGTGTGCAGCTGTATTTCACCAATGGCTTCACGAATATTGTCCTTTAATGCGTCAATTGTCTCTGGCTTGTTGGCGTAACACTTATATTTGAGGGCACCCCACAAATAATAGTCCAACGGTGTCAAATCGCAGCTCCGAGGTGGCCAAACGACATCAGCTCTGCGGCTGATAATGCGATCTTCAAAAACAGGGCGCAAAACATCGAGTGTAGCTTTGGCTGTGTGGCACGTAGCGCCGTCCTGTTGAAACCAAATGTTGCCAATATCCTCCTCTTCAATTTTTGTGAACAAGAATTCGTTCAACATGGCCCGATAACGATCGCCATTGACTGTAACGGCCACTCCTTGCTCATTTTCGAAGAAAAATGGCCCAATTATGCCTCTGGACCAAAATCCGCACCAAACAGTGACTCGTTTTGGCTGTATCGGCTTTTCAATGTATGCGTGCGGGTTTTCTGTGCCCCAAATGCAACAATTTTGCTTCTTTACTTGCCCGCCAAGATCAAAATGAGCTTCATCTGAAAAGATGATTTTTTTTGGCAAAATCGGCATCTTCTGTAAGTCGATCGCAGGCCCACTTAGCGAAGCGAAAACGCATTGGATGGTCAGTTGGCTTCAACTCCTGAACCAATTGGACTTTGTATGGCATCATACCAAGGTCTTTATGCAAAATTCGTCTCAATGATGCCTCCGAAATTTTCAATTCTTGAGAACGACGGTGAATTGATGTTGATGGCGCTTCACGCACACTTTCTGCCACAGCAGCAATATTCTCGGGTGTACGCACTGTTTTTGGCTTTTCACGCTTTGGTTTATCGATGAGGATGCCAGTTTCTTTCACTTTTTTCACAAGATAACGAACATACGGAGCTGACGGTTCTTCTCTTCTTCCAAAATCCGTACGCAATTTTCGCACACATTCTGCAACGTTACCATGATTTTCAAAGTAATGTCGCAATATTTCCCAGCGTTGTTCAAGCATATACACATATTCGTTCAGCGGAAGGATAAAACTAATTATCTGTCAAATCAGACATGATTTGACAGAAATAAGCACTAGTTGAAAAAAAAAACGTTAGATGGCGGACCCTTTATCAAACACAACAATGTTAAAATTATATACAGAGCTGAGTAAAGAAGACGCAATAAGTTTTTTGCTTTCAAAACAGTTCTATATAGTTATGTATATAACTAAAATCGTGTTTTTCACTTCTTGCAAGTAAAGCGGCTCTGTTTAGTTTAAAAAAAAAAATAGTAGAAAGATTTCCTTTTGACTTATAATTTACGACCAAATCATTAAATTTAAAAAAAGCTATGACAAATAATGAAAAATTTAAAAATATCCAATTCTGAGATTTTTATCCCTTTGTCGGCCAAATTATAAAATCTAATTACATATCTGAAATTAACATATTCAGGTTCCTATATGTACAATAGCTCCTTCTATTTAAATTCCATTTTGTAAGGCCTCAATTCACTGTGGGTCGCGTTTAAATTCTTCAGCTAACCAATATTTTATTATTTTTAAGGAAAGTGCTGAATAAAAACCGTGCAATAAAGGCTTTCTACCTGTTTTCATATACACATTAACAATATTTGAATGCAAATGAGGCAATATGAACTTACATATAAAAATAAAATAAAAATATTAATTTGTTCATAATATCTGGTTTATAGATACATTTTCAATTTCTAAATGTCAACATGTAATATAAAACTTCAGATCCACAATCATTAAAGTATTTCATTCCTATTAAAAAAAAAAAAAAAAAAAAAACTACAAAAAAATCTTCTTCAAGTAAATATAAGTATTTAGTATCTAGTTATCTCGGCCATAAATCATAAATTAATTGGTCAAAGTTTAAGCGACAATATTGATGGCGATGCTTTTTCCTGCAATCAAAAAAAGAAAGGCAAGAAAAATGTATCATGTTTTGTTCCTTTATAATATTCTAACAAAAGAAAACATTTTTTTTTTAAACTTTTAAAATTGAGTTTAATTGAAAGGTTTAATATTTGATTTTAATTTTTCATAACAACTTTTTTATTTATATATTTTTTTCCAGCAATTTACCCAACCACAAGTTATAGAACAAATGGCTTATGTTTTGATTGCCATTGGTGGCATCATGTTTCTTATGAGTTTCCTCGGCTACTGCGGTGCCATCCGTGAATCAAGATGTTTATTGTCAACGGTAAGTTTAAAAACATTTTCAAGATAATCATTCAGCAAATTACAAAGAAAAAAAGATAATTTTAACCATGACTAAGGTTCTTTTTCTATGAATGAACATAAAGTGGATTTCATGGCATATAAATCTTTAACCATTTAATTATTTAAGATATTTTTCTTACAATTTGAACTTTAAAAAAAGTTTTTCACATTTTTTTAAATTTTTAATGGGTACATAAGTTCAACTCTTTCAATATTATTATTGTCACCATCATGCTTATTAAACGTTTTGTCACCAACATTAATTTATGTTGCTGTTCATTTGTAAGAGAAAGTTTTTGATATTTTATCATGACGCTTTTTCACTGTTTAGGTGTTGTTTATGTTTATGTTAACTGATGCATTTGACTGTTTGGGGTTTCTCCCTTTTGGCCAATGTTCAAGTGCATTTCAAATCGTTTTTTTTATCAAGTTTTTGATAAGAGCTGTAAGAGTGCTTGTGTGTTTCATTATTAGTGTGTAATAAAATTATGGAAAACATTGAAATCACATTAAGCCATTAACATAGATTAGGGATGTCGTTTAGGGATGGAATGTCAGTATTTGACGTGATTGAGTATTTTTAATTAAAAACAAAACTGAATCCAAAGAATTTAAAATGAGAGAGGGTTTGAAAAATGCTTACTTTAGAGTGAGACCAAAATGGATAGATGTTTCTGGATTTACCCCACCATAGGATATTTTAGTGCCACCCCATTGCATTCCTAGTTTTTACAGAAATTTTGGCGAATTCATCAAATTCAGGTTAAATTAGACTATTTCAAAAACAGCAGTTTTTGATGTGTAAACATCTATACGTGCAGGGAGGTAAATTTCTATTTCACAATACAATCACAAAAGCAGCGTAACATGTTAGCCGTAAGACAAAATCGGTGTGACTTATGATTGTATTTGTGAAAAAATTTGATATTTAATAACCTGTTTGAAAATGAAAAATTAAAAATTAAAAATAAAAAATTAAAAATTAAAAAAAAAAATAAAAATTAAAAATAAAAAATGAAAAACAAAAAATTAAAAACAAAAAATTAAAAACAAAAAATGAAAAACAAAAAATGAAAAATGAAAAATAAAAAAATAAAAAATGAAAAATTAAAAACGAAAAAGGAAAAATGAAAAATAAAAAATGAAAAATAAAAGATTAAAAATGAAAAATGAAAAATTAAAAAAAAAATAAAAATTAAAAAAAAAACAAAAATGGGAAATAAAAAATGAAAAATAAAATATTAAAAATAAAAAATGAAAAATAAAAAATTCAAAATAAAAAATTCAAAATGAAAAATTAAAAATTAAAAAAATAACCAAAAATGGGAAATAAAAAATGAAAAATAAAAAATAAAAAAGGAGAAATAAAAAATGAAAAATTAAAAATAAAAAATAAAAAATTAAAAAAGAAAATGAAAAATAAAAAATGAAAAATTAGAAATAAAGAATGAAAAATGGAAAATAAAAAATGAAAAATTAAAAATTAAAAATTAAAAATTAAAAATAAAAAATGAAAAAAAAAGAAATGAAAAATGAAAAATAAAAATTAGAAATAAAGAATGAAAAATGGAAAATAAAAAATGAAAAATTAAAAATTAAAAATTAAAAATAAAAAATTAAAAAAAAAGAAATGAAAAATAAAAATCAATTAATAAAAAATGAGAAATAAAAAATGGAAAATTAAAAATGAAAAATAACAAATGAAAAATGGAAAATAAAAAATAAAAATGAGAAATCAAAAATCAAAAATGGAAAATAAAAATGAAAAAAGAAAAATAAAAAATTAAAAATGAAGAATGAAGAATGAAAAATAAGAAATTAAAAAATGAAAAGTATAAAATAAAAAATGGAAAGTAAAAAATAAAAAATTAGAAATAAAAAATAAAAAATGGAAAATAAAAATTGAAAAAAGCAAAATAAAAAATAAAAACGAAAAATTAAGAATGGAAAATAAAAAATAAAAAATGAGAAATAAAAAATGGAAAATAAAAAAGATATATAAAAAATTAAATATACAAAATTAAAAATTAAAAATGGAAAATGAAAAAAAGAAATTAAAAAGGAAAAATAAAAAATGAAAAATAAAAAAAGAAATAAAAAATAAAAAATTAAAAATAAAAGATGAAAAATTAAAAATGAAAAATAAAAAACGAAAACTGAAAAATGAAAAATAAAAAATAAAAAATGAGAAATAAAAAGTGGAAAATAAAATGTGAAAAAAGAAAAACAAAAAATTAAAAATGAAGAATGAAAAATAAAAATTGAAAAATAAAAAATAAAAAATAAAAAATGAAAAATGGAAAATAAAAAATCAGAAATAAAAAATGGAAAATAAAAAATTAAAAATGAAAAATAAAAAATTAAAAATGAAAAATAAAAAATCAAAAATAATAAATGAAAAAAAAATAAATAAAATTGAAAAATAAAAAATAAAAAATGAAAAGTTAAAAAATTAAAAATGAAAAATAAAAAGTCAAAAATCAAAATGAAAAATAAAAAATGAAAAACGAAATTAAAAATAAACAAGTAAGAAAATTATAGTCGGTCTAAGCCGACTATACGATACCCTATACCATGCGTTTAGAGACCCTATCTCTTAGGCCCAACTAATTGGATATAGAAAATAAGCATAAACCAAATTTGAGTGGCATTTTTATAAATTTTTTTGGCTGCAGATACGAAAAAGTCCATATCGGGTGCTATGTCTATATGGGGGACTAGGTCCAAAAATGGACCGATCCTGACCATGGTTGGTAAAGTCTCTTGTATTTTGCGAAAATATATACAAACAAAATTTGAGATGAATCAGTGCAATACTTTTGTTTTTTGATAGATTTAAGTGAAGATCGGGAAGCAGCTCTATATGGGGCCTATGAACAAGAGTTGTCCCATAGGCACCTTTTTTGGACTATTCATTAATGGATGTAATAAACACATACAAACCCAATTTGACTAAGATCTATACGACAATTTGGATCTTATGGCACTTTATGTCGATTTTATAGGGGTCATTTGTATGGGGGCTAGGTCTGAACATGGACCGATTCTCACCAATTTCAATAGCGTTCATCCCATGGCCGATGAAAGCCTATGTACCAAATTTCATCCAAATATATTCATATTTGCGACCTGCAGTTTGATTACAAGGTTTACATGGACACAAAGACGGACGGACGGACGGACATTGTTAAATCGATTCAAAAAGTGATTCTGATTCGATCGGTATAATTAAAGATGGGTCTAGGTCAAACATTTTTGGTTGTTACAAACAGCAGCACAAAAGTCATTATACCCAAACCACATAGTGGTATAATAAAAATGGAAAATAAAAATAAAAAAAAAAATAAAAGTTAAAAAATAAAAATGAAAAATAAAAAATCAAAAATAAAAATGAAAAATAAAAAATCAAAAATAATAAATGAAAAAAAAAATTTTAAATTGAAAAATAAAAAATAAAAAATAAAAAATGAAAAAAAAAATGAAAAGTTAAAAAATGAAAAATAAAAATTTTAAAATAAAAAATAAAAAATAATAAATGAAAAAAAAAATACAATTGAAAAATAAAAAATAAAAAATGAAAAATGAGAAATAAAAAATGGAAAATAAAAAATTAAAAAATAGAAAAGAAAAATAAAAAATTAAAAATAAGAAAGTAAAAATGAAGAACGAAAAATGAAAAAATTGAAAATTAAAAATAAAAAATTAAAAATGAAAAACGTAAAATGAAAAATTAACCGGTGGAAATAATAAATAGTAATAAATATTTTTATATTAGCAGAGCCCCTGCAGTTGATTGCTATAACTGATAAAAAATCTTTAACTACTAGATGTTTACACATCTCCCTGTGACCGGACTCACAAATTTTTTTTTTTAAGAAATACAAAGAAATGCTTTAATGGAGGTCGTAAACTTTGTTTTGTATCTATTTATTGAATTTTATTCATAGGTAACTTGTTTCAATAGAATATGTTTTATTAGAATAGATTATTATTTGTTAATAATTGTTAACTATATTAAAATTGTTGACTATATTATGTTTTTGGGTAAAAAGAGTCCAAAAAAATATTTTGTATGTAATTGTTATTTTACTTATGTTAATTTACATTAGAACACCACAAGATTTCTACTTTTTAAGACAAATGTTTTGTTGTATCGGGTCGTAAATGCATGAAAAACTGATATATACCATCTGCCCAGTGGTGTGGAGGTTATACAAAACTGGAACAGCCGAAATAAAATTTAGAATGAGGTAAGAAAATTAAAGTCGAACAACAGCGACTATAGTATATATGTATGTAGATATTATATACCATGAGCCGTAGGTTACACTAAGCGTGGCACCCCCATACAAACTAAATATTAAATGTTATATATCTGGAGTACCGTAAGAGTTAAAGTCTTAAAACTATGTCAGAGTTTATGAATTATTACTGTGAGTATTCGAGCAAAAAATGGGCGGGATTAGGGCAGTGGGCGTGGCACCCTCCATACAAAGTAAATATTTATTATCATATAACTGGAGTACTATAATAGTGAAAGCCTTGGGACTTTATGTGAGCTCATGAGTTATTAATGTGAGTAGTCTGACAAAAAATAGGCGCGATCGAACTAATGGGCTTGTCACCCCCATAGAAATTAAATGTTTATTATCATATAACTGGAGTAGAAAAAGCCTTGGGACTTTGTCTGAGTTCATAAGTTATTAATTTGAGTAGTTGCTCAAAAAATGGGTGGGATGGGACCAATGGGCGTGGCACCTTCTATACAAAAAATCAAGTAATATGAAAATGCCAGTCTTGAAACTTTTGACAATTACATTACTTACCAATGCGAGTAGTCGTGGAAAATATGGGCGGAATCGCAAAAATCAAAAATCGCCAAAACAGAAAATCGGGAATAACAGAAATTACCAAAATAACAACACGCCACAATCAAAAATCGCAAAAAAAAAAAAAAACAAAAATCGCCAATATCAAAAATCGCCAAAATCAAAAATCGCAAAAAACAGAAATCGCTAAAGCCAAAATAGGCAAAATCAAAAATCACTAAAATCAGAAATCGCCAAAATCGCAAAAAATCAAAAATCGTCAAAATAAAAAATCGCAAAAAACAAAAATCGCCAAAATTGCCAAAAACCGAAAATCGCCAAAGTCAAAAATCGCCAAAATCTAAAATCTCAAAAACAAAAATCGACAAAATAAAAACTCACCAAAAAAAAATTAAAATGGTTTTCTAAAAAATGTATTCATAGTTTAATAATTTCGGTTACGATGGGTGTAGCGAAGCGCATCGGGTTACTGCTAGAAGGGTATAAAAACTTGCATCTGGCTCATCTTACCCTTCTGAAAATTTAAATTTATTTTCCATATTGGTGTTTTAGTTGATTTTATTGGACTTTTGAAGGTTTTCTTCTAAAATCTCATCTGATATGTTAAATTTTGCGTATACATTTTTTTTATAAACTTGATATTAATTTCATAATAATTCATAAAAACCATGTCATCAAGTTATTATCAAAATCAGATGTACTATTAGGATTTCTTAACAAGATAAAAAGAAAAGAGTAAAAGGTTTTTATATTTCATTTTGAAAATTAGAAATACAAAGTATTTTAAAATCTTCGAAAAAAATCCAGGAATTCGAAATTTATCGTTCAATGTCGTAATTTAAGGATCTGGAATTTAACCGTTGGCATGCCTAGCGTTGACATATTCGATGTCCTATGTACGAGGGCGGTTCCAGGACAACGCGACCTGACAAAGAAAACACAACAAATTTGGGAAATATTTTCTTTATTTCTCTACATAATCTCGTTTTGGCGCGATACACTTTTCTCGGCGATATTCAATAGAGTCAATACCCTATTTATAGTAAGAACTATCTAGCTCCTTAAAATAGCCATCAACCGCAGACTCCACCTCTTCATTGTTGGTAAATCTTTTACCACCGAGTCATTTTTGCACATTTGATACTTGAAAATAATCCGAATAATCGAATTCATGTATTTTGGCCATCGCAATAGTGGATGTGTGAATTGTCTTGATGAAGCAACACTTTCTTTATCACCAAATGCGGTCTTTTTCCTTTATTTAAAAAATTGATCATAATACTCGGCGTTGATGGTTTTTTCCTTTTTAAATAAAAATTATCCCACAAAAAACAGACGCCATAACTTTACCTTTTTCCCATTTCAATTACTCCATTGTCCTGACGATTCCTTTGTCTCAGGTGTGAAGTGATGGACCCCTGCCTCATCCGTGGTTACGAATCGAAAAACTCAGCGTTATTGCGGACAAACATCGCCAAACACTCTATAGAAAAATCTTCACGACGCTGTTTTTTGTTCTATTGCAAGCAAACGCGGCACCCACTTGGCACTTTTTCAGTTAGCTCACGCACATTCGGCCGATTTTCTTAACCGTTTTTGCCGTAGCCACCTCAATTGGTCGACCACTACGGTGTTCGTCTTGGCAGCTCGAAGGGCCTCGTTTAAACTCTGCCACCCAATATTTTATAACCGTAAACTAAGTAGCAGACTTCCCCAAGAATAGAATATAGCTTGGCTTTAATATCGGTTGGTCTGAGACCTTTCATATGAAACTATTGAATTTCCTAACGGTGACCAATTTTTTCCATGATTACAAATTCACTGAGATCAAAAAAATACTAAACAACGTATTGGCTTAGAACTTAAAGGTTGCCACTATTCATCAAAGTATTTTTTTTAACTACTGCCTCCATCTTTACGTCAAGCTGGGGTTTTCTGGGACTTGAAGGGATAACTACACTTAGAAAAAATTTTCGCCAACCCAAATGTTCTAAAGTTTAACAACTGTATTCTCAATTGTGATATAATATTTACTGTTATGAGAACAGTATTGTAATCGTAAGCAATCCTAAATTTGATTATTAACTTCATCGCAAATTGGTTGGAAATACATAAATTCGATAACCACAATGAATCTTTTTCTGGTGTAATCCAATAATTTCAGTCTATCATAAAACTTTTGAAATTTTCTGTTATAGTTTTAATTAAATTATTATTTCGTTTATATTGTACATCTACTATATTTCAATCTCATCTTCATATAAAAATGACTTATTTTTATGTTTAAAAAAAACACCTGTCATTTGGTGTCAAACTAATAACAAAAATGTTGCATCATGCTTAGCAACATGCACAATAGAAATGATAATAAAAGTTTTGTTTTAGTTTTTTACATGTGACCTATAAATCTAAACAATATAGATAGTTAAAAAATAATATATATATATATATATATATATATATAATTATTCATAAGTTTTAATATGCGAACCCTGAACTCAATGGGCAAGCGAGTGTTTAGGCATAAATTAAAGTAAAATCATTTTAATTTATACGGAAAGAGTATACACAATAACCACAACTGCGAATGAGTATTTTATTTACAAACGTGATGCCCACAATAGGGCAAATACTTTTAGCCAGAGAAAAGCTCATAAATTATGACAAATTATGTTTTGGTAATACAACTTTATAGACAGAGCTTTGAAGCAATTCATTCCCCCATTCCAGTTTTATACGCTTCACATCGGTGTGCAGAGGGCATATATAAGTTATTACGTTTGTAAGAATTTAAAAAAAATCTAGACCCCATAAAATATTAATATTCGTGATCATTATAACAAGTGGAGTTTATATAGCGATGCACAGTGTCGTGTTTTCATATAAACGGCGGCCAAAAATAGAAGGAGTTATCGTAGAAGAATGAGGATTGGTACACATTACTATTATAAGTAGGAAAGGAAAAAAGAAGTTTTGCGAAAATCGGCCCAAGGACTCGCCCGCCTCCCATATATCCTGAAATGAAAAAACTTATATTTTCCAAAATTGTTGTTGACACAAATTTGGCTCAATTTGTCTGTGATATATTACCGATAACTGTGGTGAGTTAAATGAAATTATCTCAAAGGACACGCCCACCTCCCATATATCCTGAAATCAAAAAACTTATATTTTCGAAAGTTAAATTGAACCAAAGTTGGCTTGATTTGTCCTTGATGTATTTTTGATTAGTATATTTAATTTCATTTAATTATATTACAAAACACGTCTACATCCCATATGTCCTTGAGACTAAATAAGAAAATCATTTTCTATATATAATATAAATATATATTTTTTTTTTGCCAATTATATTTAATAAGAGAGTGGAAACAGATATTTTTCAAATTCATTATTATTCATTAACAAAATATTAAGGAAATGATTAAATAAATAAAACTAAATATTTTTCCTTATTCACTAAAGCTTAAAAACTTAAAAAATTTTCTACTTTTATAGTTTCAGTATGTTCCTCACTTTGGTTAAGAAATTGTTTTATTTCATTATAAATCTTAGCCTTCTTATTATTTGCTTTTCTAATAATAGTAATATTTGGTTCAGACTGCAAAATCATTCTTTCAATTAAATCCTTATTGGTTGACTCGCGACTATTTTTTCTGGTATGATTTAATCGTGTATTTCTAGAAACTTTATGAGTTGCTTCTATAGCTTCCCCCGACAGCATTCCAACAGGTATTTTTGAATGTTTTTTGAATTCTACACCATGAACAAGAATTTTATGAACTGTGGCTGGCATGTAATACCAAGCGTAATTTTCAATGTACAAATACCATGTATCTCTTAGAAGCTGATCAAAATTGTTGACATTGATTTCGTCACCACTAGAAAGTGTTTTCAAAATATATGAAGAATTTCGAATAAGGGTGGGATCAGCCTCTGTTATTTTGGAAGACATTTCAATATTGTTAAAAAATCGTCTTGCTGTGTTACCATTCGATGTTCCATAACCAGTCTTAACTTTATCGAACCACAGTCCCATCTCCTCTTTGAATTGAGATTGAATTTTATATCTTTCACTAACAATGTTTTTATCGTCTGGTTTACAAACTTTCCAAATTCTAAGTGGTAGTCTATATGATATGTGAAGGACATATTCAAAAAACTTAATACAAAGCTTTATCTACCGGTATAGATGTTTGAGTTGCTGGGTCGGAAATTCTCTTAACAGACTTTTGCAGTAAGTTTGGATTTGTATTTGAAACAAGTTTATCCACTTTTCGCCTTTTGGTGCGATCCGAGCAATCATCAAAGTCTGTCGAAGGTCTTCCTCTATGGCTGGTGCTAGGTTCCTAAAATAACACAATCATTTAGAAACATAGAAATTATGTTCCATATAATGTAAATACACATCACTTATAACAAAAGGTGAATTTAGCCACGATCCGAACTTTTCTTGAAACCTCTCTCGCATGTAGTGACACCTTTGAAAATTAGTTTTTATTTTTAATAATATAAATTGAATTTCTTTAATCATCTTCTCATTTAGTTTTAATTTTAACTCTTCTTCTAAATACGCAATTACTTCTCCGTGGGCAGCACTTGGAGTACGATGCCTAAGCCAAATATTAAAAAATTGTCGAATTTTCACCTGTCTCGACACTGAAAATTTTAAGAATAAACGATAGGGGGAAGAAGGGGGACGAGAAACTTACTTTTTTAAACTCTACACACTTGCCCAAATATTATATTAAAATATTAGAAAAGTATTTTTTGGTATTTTTTTTTTACATTCCACTGAACTTGAAAGTTTTTAACAACTTCGATTTTCGCTTTTTGTTTATATTCGGTATAACGGTAAACCACATATGACATACCAAACGTGCCAAAAAACGAGTTGCCATTTCATTATATTCTAACAAGTTTATTCAATCCTAAATTATACTGTTTTACCGACAGTTTTTATTTTAACTTACCGAATTAAATTTGCGTACTTTGTATCATTTTTATATATCGATATTTTCTTTACTACAACTATTAACTTTGAATACTCAAAATTTTTTGGAAATATAACATTTTTTAAAAATTCTTTTTTATTTAACATAAATGAAGTGTTGTTTGTACAACGACATCAACTTTTTTTAAAAACTAGTAGTGATATTTTTAATTTTTGGCCGCCCTCACTACACTGTGCGATGCCCCCATTAGGTTAGCTGGGTAGCAAATTTTTAGCAATTTTTATTTAAAATCATCAAAAAGAAAAAAATCTTGAAGAAATTTGAATTTTCTTTGTTGTTCTTGTTATTGTTGTTATTAAAAATTTTTTATTTTGTGTCATAGCTTCATGAGTGTGTATTTATGGTTACTAGCAGATTCCAGCACTCGAAATTCGAGTGCAAATTCTAGGAAATTAAATTTTTTCATTTAATAAAGACCCTAAAGGTATGCTTCACAATTCAACTCATTTTAAATGAAGAAAACAAAGTCAACACATTAACACAAACACATTAACAAATTTAATAAACACTCACATACACTCAGAAAAGAAACACTTTAAAGTCACTTTAAATTCAGTAAAAGGGACTTTTAAATTTAAAATTTTCATGTATGAAAACCAACTGTATTAAAAAATATTTAATTTTAAAGTTTACACTTTAAAATGTAAATTATTGATGTTAACACTTTGAATATTAAAATGAAAACTTTACATTTTAATATGCACATTTTCGAATACAATTTAAACACTTTTGATTTTAAAGTTCACACTTTTAACCCAATTTAAAAATGTTTGTATTTAAATTAAAAGTTAACACGTTCAATCTCAAATTAAAAGCATAAGCTTTTAATTTATCTTTATCTATTCACTTTTGAGAATCTCTCTTCGTTTGCATCCATTTGTTCTTATTTTATCATTCCTTGATTAATTTGGTGAAAAGCAGCACTCATTTTTTTTTTGCTGAAAACATTTTTTGTTACTTTTTTCTTCATCTGGTTGGTTTTGATCTGCGTCTTCTGCAACAGTTTGCGATTCAAGTTCCAATAAGTCTCCATTCGTTAGATCATCCAATTGGTATGCAATGAGTTGGCTAATATCCTCATTGTTAATTTCAAGTTTAAGCTGCTGAGCCAGCTCTACTATCTGATCTGCAATTTGCTCAATGTTAATTTCTTTTTCAATCGACGAACTTGTAGTGGAGTCCCCAAATCGCATTGTTAATTTTTTCCATACTCTTCTCATACAAGAAGGCTTGACTTCTTTCCAACCACTTGCTGAGTTTTTAATTCCTTGAAGAATATTATATTTCGACCAAAATTCTTTTAAAGTCGTCCCTTTTTCAAGAGCTTGAGCAAATTTAGTTTTTAAATAATGGACGTTAAATGTAGCTATAGTACCCAGATCCATGGGCTGTAAAATTCTGTTAGTATTTGGAGGCAGATACATAATCTGAATGTTCGGGTGTAAGTCGTCGCCTAAGTGTTGTGGATGTCCAGGTGCATTATCCAGTAGTAAAAGTATTTTAAAATTAATGTTTTGTTGATTACAATATTATTTTACTTCGGTCGCAGATACTATTGTGAACCATTACTCAAAAAGAAATTGTGTCATCCGAGCATTTTTATTTGAGTTGTAGTGTACTGGTAACATATTAATATTTACTCCTTTAAATGCTCTTGGATTTTTTGACCGATGTATTACAAATGGTTTTAATTTGTATCCAGCTATATTTCCGCCTATTAAAACTGTTATGCGGTCCTTAAAAGCTTTGGATCCTGGCCTACTTTTTTCTCTTTATGAATGTAGGTACGTCCAGACGTCTTCTTCCAATATAGACCGGTCTCATCTACATTAAATATTTGTTCCTTTGTATAAATATATTCATTAAGAAAGTTGTCGAATTAACTACATTTTACGTTTTGAAAACCTGTTCTCTTCCTAAATCTTTGAAACCATCCATGGCTTGCTGTAAAACTCTGATCATAATTTTTGCCTTCCTTTAATTTCAACATTTCAAAAAGGCTGCATGCTTTGTTTTGAATGATTGCGAGACTTAGAGGAATTCGGTTTTGAATCAAATCCTTCAAATCACTAATAACTTTTCCATTTCATGTGTTGAACCTTGTCTATTTTTGGTTATTATTGTTAATTTCTTAGATGCCGATTCTTGAACAGCTTCCAAAATTCGTTTTTTATTTTTTAAAATCGGGGGTATTGTCGAATTAGATCATGTGCTATATCTTTCACTTTTTTACCATTTTCATATTTTATTATTAATTTCTGTTTGATTTCCAAATCTATAACACTTCTTTTACTTTTACTAGCCATTTCCAGCCATTTTCGGTATGATGTAATATTATTCACTTAAAAAAATTCTGACTTAAGCGTGTTTTTAAGGGAATTTTTTCTATGCAACTAGTTCTTGATATATTTTTGTGAATCCCCAGAACTGTTTGTATAATATGTATTGTACATACTGAAATGAATCGCATTGCTTTGTTTTTTTTATGCAATTTCTTTCTCTGCAACTACGTATGTAGTTTGTGTTATTAATTCATTTTGCATGAAAAAAAATTGTCGTAAGTGTGAATTGTTATAAGTCGAGCAGTCGTAAGTCGGGGAATACCTGTACTGTATATTCTTACATGTGATCGAAATAGGCTTCTTATTGAATTATTTGAAGAAAACAAGGTGAATCGTTGTGACGGTTTTTTTAGCCAACCAACAATCTTCGAAGTCTGGCTCAATGTTTCGTCTTCTCTTCCAATCTGAAAAAAGCAGCTTGCTAAATGTCAAAGTGAACACTTTTAATAATAAACTGACACTTTATATATTAAAGTGAAAACTTTAAAACTAAAGTTAACGCTTTTTACTCAAAACTAAAACTTTCAATATTAAAGTGAACACTTTTAATTAGAAAGTGACACTTCGATTTATAAAGTGAACAGTTTAGATATACTTAAACGTTAACACTTTTCTGAAAATTGAACACTTTACATTTCAAAGTTAATTTTTAACTTTGTAAAATGTAAAATTAAATGGGTTCACTTTTAATGCAATTTTAAAAGTGATTACTTTATAAATAATATATTTTACTTTAATATATAAAGTTTGTCATTATAAAACAAACATTTTTAAATTTAAGAATTTTACATTAAAAACAAAAAATTTTAACTTTTCAATGAAGAATAAACACTTTAAAGACTTAAAATTAGCACTTTTACAAAATATTTTTTTTTTGTACTCCGTTTAAGAACGTTCAGACTGATGCACTTTAATTAAAATTTGAAAGTGTTCACATTTGATTTTAAAGCGCACTTTTTTCTCAGTGTAGGAGATGCTGGTGAACCCATTGGCAAATCCCTTTATTGGCCTTTAGTCATATTTTCATGTGTGTATAATGAGTTTTCTTGCCATCTATTTTCAATAATCTTCAAGGCTAAATCCTTTAATCTTTCATTATCATGTATTGTCAATTGTTTGATTTTACTTCTAAAGTTCACGCGATGGTGCTTTCACGCTTGACAAATAGGCTTCAATGGATATTCTTCCTTATGGATTTTAGGCAGTCCATATATTCCTGGCGCTATCGCCTTTAATTTAAACTTCTCCCAATCGGTTATAATACCCAAATTATGCATTTCCTCCACAATTTCATTATTCCGTCTTTGCAAAGTATTAGTGGGGTCCTTATTCGTTCTCTGATACGTCATCATATCATTGATTGTATTCTTCATACTTACATTACCCTTATCAGCATTTAGGATGAGTAAGTTGTCCTTTTTCTTTAAAAACTTTTTTTTTAACAAAATAAGCCACTGCTTAATTATTATAAAATTATCCAATAAATTCTCCTCTTTTGTCTGCCAGTTCCGATATCCTTTTTTCCATACTTAAAACTAAATTTTGAATACTTTGTGGTTCAATTTTAGTCCACTCCATTCTTATGGCTCGAATTAGCTCAGGAACCGTGTTGAATTGTTTATTATTTGTAAAAACCCGTTGGAAAAGGATGCCCCAAAGATTTTCGATAGGGTTTATGTCTGGTGAGAACGCTGGCCAATTCATAACTTCGATGCCCTTTGATGAAAACCAAGCTTTTGTTTCGCGGCTGACGTGGATTCTCGCATTATCCTGCTGAAATATCCATTGGTTGCTGTCCTGTTCATTCAAAAATTGAAAAAATTAATTTTCCAGGATGTAATCCGAGCTTTTAATTTCCGATGATACAAATTGGATTTCCATACATCCTTCAGCACAAAAAGCAGCCCAAGTCATGACATTCCCTCTCCAAAGTTTCTCTTGGAAAATGTTAATGGCTCTTTTCGGATACCGTGAAAATATCCTCGAGAACTATTAGGACTATCTAAATTCCACTTCCTTTCGTCTGAAAAAACGACCTGCCAAAAAATTCATAAAAAATGTGAATCAAGCGGTGATTTAAATGATGAGATTTTTGACTTGCCCCATTCCAATTTGTACCGGCATTATTGATTGCGAATTCCAACCTGACTTTTTATGACGGGCCATCAATTTAGGCACAACTTTTTTCCTCGTGAAGTTGTGAAGTTGTTTGTAATGACGATATGCCTGACATAGTTCGTATAAAAACTTTAAATCATCTCGCCATCCCGGGTTCTCGTCTGTGTTAACATCAACTGTCGCAACTTGGTGGTAATGAGCCTGAAGAGAGACATAGTTTTCTCTCAATTTGTCATTGAAGGAATAGTTCTAATTTGCTCGTTGGCTCTTGAATAAGGAAATTCATGACGTGCTTCAGAAGGAGGTCGAGTACATGGTGCTGACAGCCAATGAATTGTGGCTTTTGAAAGCCCTTGCTCAAGACATCATCCTGTATCAGCTTTACAAACCCGTGCAAACGACCAGTATTTACTGCTGTCGTGTCGCAGATTATCATGCGAATATTTTCTCAAGCATCGTATTTATCAATTAGCTTATGTAGTTCATTGTGAATGGCCGTGGCAGAACCCCTCTCACATTTCAGAATACCGAGTTTGATTTCGCTTGTGGTATTATTCAGCAGAACTACTTGATACTCTTCCCCTTGCACTCTTTTACCATCAAACTGAATACAATAGGGATCTTTGCTTTGAAGTTTTTCAAAAATTTTGGCTTTCATTTGCCGTCTTTCTGAGATAACTCGTTTCCAGACACCCGACTGACTTGGAACCGGCACATCATGACCCTGTTTAGCAATGGTTGCAAGAACGTTATGTGCTTTATGTGTCGAAATGTTGTTTTCCAGTACCAGCAAAGTCTCTGTTGTAGTGCTTGTTCTTTTGTATTTCGGTTTGCATTCAGAAGAAGATGACGTGGAAGAAGAGCTTGCAGACTTGAGTGAAGAAACGCCGGAAGATTCCGAGACAATATCATGTGTGGGTTGCGATTGAGAAGTACTGGTTTGAGCTTGAGATATTGATAGACTGATTCGTTTTCTTGGGCGGATTGATTCCAAAGGGGGCTGTTTGACCGTTGCATAACCAACCTTACCTTCACTCTCAACTTGACTCTGGTAGAACTCTTTATCTTCCGAGCTTTTCCATTCTCCATTCACGTTGGTGACATCAAATAAGTGAGAAAATGTTGCAGTGAATTTGTCAGACGGTTTCTTTTTGTTTTTGTCATTTAGATCAATTAGACGATTGAGTTTCTCTCTGATGAGTGCGTTGGATAAAAGTGGAGAGTCTAGAGTTTCCCTCCAGAGTAATTCTATATCCTTAATCATATTTTTGATTCGATCCAGTCGCCGTTTCTCGATATTGAACAGAAAAGTGAAGTTTTCAAGAATTTGCCGGTTTGTCGGCATCCGTGTGAGATTGGAAAGCTTTTCAACAGATGGAATCTTCTCTATTTAGAAGAGGAAGGTAGATTCTTCGTCCAAATAGACCTGTTTGCCTTTACACTATTGCTGGAATTTCTAGAAGACATTTTATGGTGGTTTAAGAGTGATTAAATGACTTCTTAGTAAGACTTGCACTGAAAATATTTTAAAAAAAATATATAAAAATTAAAAATATATAAAATTAAAAAAGGTCCCCCTTTTTCCATTTTTTATATAAAATATAAAAAAATATAAAAATTAAAAAGGGGGACCTTTTTCCATTTTTTATATAAAATATAAAAAAATATAAAAATTAAAAAGGGGAACCTTTTTCCTTTTTTTTTTTTTTTTTTTTTTTGATGTTACTAATGTCATCTGAATGCAATTATTCCTCGATTTAAGGGGTTTTACTTATGTATAAAAATAGTAATCACCCTAGACATACATTATTCTCCCTAGAGAGAGTTTTAGGTTTGTCAATTTATTTTCAAAACATTTGAAAATACCACTTATCTTATAACTATGCAATGCACCTTATTAATAGGCTAGGCGATTTCTAATGACACCTTCTACACTCTCAGTTACCAACTGATTTTGACAAAAAATATACCATTTGAAAGCTATTTCCTTACAGATGTGCACCATTTTTTTTTTTTAATTAATCAGTACAATGCTGTGTGCGTATGTTTATTAAATTTATTAATGTGTTTGCAAAAATATCAAATATCAAAAGCCGTGCGTTGAATTGTTAATTGGCTAAAATTGATTAACATACCTTCAGGCTCTTATAAAATTATTTATTAACAGGCCTATTTATATATCTTCCGTGTACATTCACAATTTAATGGGCTCTGCTAGTTGTAATATATATAAGTAAAAAGACCAATTAATTTTAAGTTCAAATGATATTAGGATTTAAAAATTAAGTATCGGCAAATGTATTAAAATGGTAGCCGTACCCAACATTGGTACGAGTAATAATTAAAGTAATCGATAAAGAAAATATAAGTTTAAATATATGTTTTCTTCTTATGAAAGCTAAAAGATCGTTCAATGTTTTTCGGGAGTGTCACAGATCTCAGTTGCTGAACTCTAGAGCATTTCTCAAAATCATAAAAAAACAAAAGCAAACAATTTTTTTGATCATTGAAAATCACTTGAAAAAGTCATTGTCAATTTATGAAATTCATCAGCAATTGTAAATCATAAACAAAAACAAACAAAATTGAAATTAAACGGAAATTAATTAAATTCAGCTAAAATAAAATTAAACGTACTACGCAATAAAAGTTCAATTAATTTAATACATGATATTGAGGTCTTCTATTACCATTTACTTGTCATCTTATCTTTAATTGGTTTCTTAACTAAATCACAAACCAAAACCACAACTAACCAAACAACAATTGCTGAAAGTTGTTGGTAGGAGTAAGTGGTATTGGGTGTATGAGATGGAAAATTGAAAACATTTTCACAATGATGTGATAAAAGAATAACAAATAAAAAATAACAGACAAAACTAAATCGTTAACATTATTAGATAGTGATTTTTTTTTTTAAGATAAATTTTAATTATGCAATATTTTATTGAAAACTGCATAAACAGGTTATTGTTGATGATTTTTGTCTCTTAATAATTCATTCAACATTGTACCAACACTGTAACATGACACAGTGGGGTGTATTAGGAAATAATTTTTATAATTTTATTTGGTATATCTTACTAAAAATGCAAGAAAATAATAAAAAACGTCAAGATCAACCAAAGATCAAATTCAGATTCTTATTGGTGAGTATATTGTTTTGTAACATTATGCACAAACAATATTTATGACAGACATAAGACATAAATTTGTTGTCTGGCAGATATGTTCAAGTTTTTATAGGATATTTTTCCATGGGAACTATTTACAAATATACATAAATATGAACTGAGTTTAACCAATTTTAATACAATAAAAGTATTAAGTTAGATTTTAACAACCATTATCATACTGATTTACATTATCCGTTAGATTACAGAGGCCGTCAGAATATGATAAAAGTCGAAACATTAACCTAATAAAAAACACGTTTTGTTGCTATATTCGAAACTGTACTACATTTCGTTTTTTTTTTTTTTTTTTTTTAATACAAACAATGATGTTTTTTCATAGCAAAAATTATCTTCAGAAATAATAAAAGGTATTATTTATTTTTTTTATTAGCAGTATTTTTTTTTTAATTTCAATTTAAGTATATTTTCTTTAGGGGCGGCGGCGGCGCAAATAGCTTTAAGCCGCACGATTTCGACGTTCTGTCACATGGATTATAACTAAAGTGACCATATTTTTTACCTGAAAACGGGACATCGAATAATTCAGATGGGTTCGGTTATATGAAATGGAAATGCATAGATAATACAATAATATTTTATTTGTCCATAATGAGTGACATTATTTATTTTACGTTACACTACAAAAAAATTGTTTATACATTGTTATATTTTTCAGAGGCACAAATTTGTTTAAAAATTTTAGGTGACGATTTCAAATATGGCAGGATTTTTTAATATTAACTTTAATATTTAACATAGCCTTAAGCACTGATACCCTTAATTGAGTTTTATCTTCGGTCCACAACTTGTTCATCAAAGAAAACACACGTTCAACCGGCGTATTTGTACCAGGCAAATATAAAATATATTCAACTATAATTTGAAAATATGCATGGTTTAGGTAATTGCTTTTAAAATGTTTAAATACTTCCACCCAACGATTTTCCGTAGAAATATTTTGTTGATTCCATTCATCAATTTTCTGCGATGTTACGTATTTAGTTACGAGTGAATATCATCGAATACTTCCGTATCTTTATTGCAATCGATATGTTCTTTTTCTATCAATATATCCCACTGTGGTACTTCTGTTAAATTTGCCCAATTAAGTTTTTCTAAATCTTTGTTATAAACAGTCCATTGTTCTAAATACTCTCGACTAGTTTTATAAAATTCTTTAGACTTAATTTTCACGAAATTCTCGTCAATATCAGTGTAACCATCTTCTTTTAATTTTTCAAGTAAACTACGGACTGAATATGGAAGACAGTGCGTTGTCTCTTTCTGAAACAAATTCCCCTTTAATTTGTTAATTTCCCTTGCTGCTTCAATTTTTTTGCAATATTACAAGTGTCTACAAGAGCTGAAGAATCCAAGGGAGGCGGACACACAGAAAAAAAAGGTGTGACATTTATAAAAATTATAGTAAAAATTCACGATAAATTTTGTTTCACCCCGTCAATTTCATTTTTTTTAAGTCTTTTTAGTGTCTAAGCAAATCTAACTTAATACGATAAAATTGTCTAAAAAAAAAAGCGGAAAAAATTTTGGTACCGTGAGGATTGAAGAAGTACAATTTGTGTGTCTGGATGGTACAATAACAGAAAACATATTTTGCATCCTTGGGTAGGTTAGTTTTTCTTCTGTACTGCACTTTGGCCTCTTCTATATTAAAACTCTTTGATTAATTACAAAAACATCATTATAAAAAAAATAAAACAATTACTCTAATTTTGTCTCTTGTGTTTCGTGATATATTTATTCATACTTGCAGATTCTAGCGCTCGAAATTCGATTGCAATTTCTAGGCAACTTTGTTTTTTAACTTAGCCAATTCAGAAACCGTCACTTTTATGGTTTATTATTATTGTGAATGAAGATAACAAACTCATTAACAAACACATTAACAAATTTAATAAAACACATAGCATATGTATAATTATACCCTATACCACTATGTGGTTTGGGTATAATGACTTTGTGCTGCTGTTTGTAACAACCAAAAATATTTGACCTAGACCCATCTTTAATTATACCGAACGAATCAGAATCACTTTCTGAGTTGATTTAACAATGTCCGTCCGTCCGTCCGTCCGTCCGTCTGTGTGTCCATGTAAAGCTTGTAATCAAACTGCAGGTCGCAAATATGAATATATTTTGACGAAATTTGGTATATAAGCTTTTATCGGCCATGGGATGAACGCTATTGAAATCGGTGAGAATCGGTCGATGTTCAGACCTAGCCCCCATACAAATTACCCATATGAAATCGACATAAATTGCCATAAGATCCAAATTGTCATATAGATCTTACTCAAATTTGGGTTTGTATGCGTTCATTACATCCACTAATGAGTAGTCCAAAAATGATCCCTTTGACCCCATATAGAGGTGCTTCCCGATCTTCACTTAAATCTATTAAAAAACAAAAATATTGCACTGATTCTTCTCAAATTTTGTTTGTACATATTTTTGCAAAATACAAGAGACTTTACCAAACATGATCAGGATCGGTCCATTTTTGGACCTAGTCCCTTTATACATATAGCATCCGATATGAACTTTTTCATATCTGCAGCCAAAAAAATTAATAAAAATCCCACTCAAATTTGGTTTTTGCTTATTTTCAATGTCCAGTTAGTTGGGCCTAAGAGATAGGGTTTCTAAACGCATGGTATAGGGTATCGTATAGTCGGTCTAGACCGACTATAATTTTCTTACTTGTTTTATGTATGTGTTAGTAGCAACTTTAAATGCAATTTACTCAAAATAAAGCAAAAAAATTAAAAAATCTATAAATCTACAAAATGGCTAAAAAGAAATTCCTTTCAAATAATATACGTTTGGTAAAAATCGGGATAAAACGATAGAACAAAACATCGGTCACAAGAAATCGCCTAGCCTATTAATATTATAGATTTATTCATATTCAGCAACAAAGAAAGAAGAGAACATCTTCTCTTTTTTGCTGCATTTCAGGTTAACCAAGCAAATTTATAGAACTGCAATTTCTATTTTTTGCAATGTTTTTTTTTTTTTTTTTGTTTGTTTTTTGTTTTATTTCGATTATTAGTAAAAGTAAAACGCAGCGTATTTTTATTTTGAGAGGGGGTTAAATTTTTAATTTTTTGCTTTTTAAGAACAGTAATTTAAGTTTATGTACCATGAATTTATTCAACCAAATTCATAAGAAATTCAGTTAAATCGTTTTAAATATTTTTTAGATGAATTTATTTTTCAGCTGACTTGTGATGTATTTTAACATACATATATTAAAAAAACTATCATTGACGAATTTGAAGATTTGTTCTTACATTTTTGAACAAATCAACTATCTCTTTCTTCGAATTTCTGAAAACGGGACATTTTTGCGTCCCCGAGTTGTTGTCGGGAACAAAGGGACAAATTAGCTGAAAACGGGACGGTCCCGTTAAAAACGGGCCGTATGATCACGTTAATTATAACCAAACAAACATACTAATGAAGCAAATGCTGCAAACACAACTATCACAACAACAATACAGCTGTCATACACAAGAAACAAAATTTCGAATAACAACAAGAACAAAATAGAAACATATTTTTTTAAAAGGTTTTTTTTTACATTTTCATTAAAATATCGGGACCTATTGAACCGATTTTGATGATTTTATATAGCAGCCTACTCAGGGTGTCAATGAATAATTTTCACTAAAAATGAGCAAAACAGATGGCGTGATTTCCACAGACGGAAATCGCTATATTTAACTCCGCTTGTTAAAATATATGTTATATATATATATTTTATGGGGTCCAATTTTATATAAACACTTTGTGCTGATATTTGTAACTACCAGAAATATTTGACCTAGACCCATCTTTTATTATACCGATCGACTCAGAGTCAGTAGTCCAAAAATACTCCCTATAGGACAATTCTTAGTCATAGCCCTAATATAAAGGTGGTTCCCTATCTTCATTTAGGTGCCTATTATGAGCAACTTTCGATTTTAAAATTTAAAAATCTGTAAATCTGGTGGACAGCTAAAAAGAAATACCTTTCAAATAAGATACGTTTGGTGAAAGTCGGGAGAAAACTGTAAATCGGTCACAAAAAATCGCCTTACCTATTAACATTATAGGTAATAATAATAACTAGCAGATTCCAGCCCTAGAAATTCGAGAGCAAATTCTAGGAAATTTTATTTTTTCATTTAATAAAGACCCTAAAGGTATGCTAATTAATTTTAGCCAATTCACAGTTCAAAACTTTTTAAATATTATTATTTATTGGTTTATGTTCAAGACTATTTTTCAATTCAACACAATTATTATTGTGAATGAAGAAAACAAACTTATTTTTATTTTGAAACACATTACCAAATTTAATAAACACACTACAGCATTGTATAATTTTATGTATGTTTTAGTAGCAACTTTAAATGCATTTTACTCCAAAAAAAAAAAATTCAAAATTGTAAAAATCTGTAAATCTGATGGACAGCTAAAAATAAATACCTTTTAAATGAGATACGTTTGGTCAAAATCGGGAGAAAACTGTGGAACAAAAAATCGGTCACAAGAAATCGCCTTACTGTGTGTGACTGGGTGACTAACGATGACGTTAGTGGTAGGAGCTGGACGGAGTGCAAGGCACTCTTAAATGAGTGTGTTGTCTCCAGATGGCAAGATAGATGGGACAGAAGTGACAATGGACGGGTTACATACTCCTTAATTCGCGATGTGACGTTCGTGGCAAAACGTCAAGACTTTCGCTTTAGCCTGAGTATGGGCTTTTTGCTTACGGGCCATGGGTCGTTTAATGCATTTTTGTGTAAAAGAGCTTTGGCTAATACGCCTGAGTGTGACTGTGGACCTTTTACCGAGGACTGGTTTCATATTTTGTGCATATGCACGTTCTACTCGGACATACGGGACCTAGATTCTCTAGGTGTCGTATTGACGGACGATGGTTGTGATGTCAGTAGTGTGCTTGTGAATGATGAGAGAGTGCGTTGTATGAATGAGTTTGCGTGTGAAGTCTTCAAAAGAAGACGTTTAAGAAGGGTTTGATCGCACACGTGTGTTTACATCCACAGGATGTACGCATGCGTGTGTACCCAAGACTTTCTAGAAGGCCTTAGTTGTGTACCTATACACTCACCCTCAGGGTGACTCCCCACCAAGGAGTGGGATGTTTACACATAGCTCATATCCGTTGTGTTCGGATATACACCTAAGCCAGTAGATCGGCTGTTGTGCGCTCTACATCTCTACGTTCATCCGGTTATCTACCCCTCTACTAACTTAGAAACTCGGTTCCATCTGAAAATTTCCTGAGTGTTTTCCAGCTTATCCCCCAAGACCCGTCAGGCCTGGTAAGATGTCTTTGGATAGATATCTGACCCTTGTTCTCGAAAATGCAGGACAGTAACAGAGGTAGTGTTCTAGGGTTTTGTCATCCTCTCCGCAAGATCTACATGTGGTCGATTCCACCCGTCCTATACGGTACAGGTGAGCCCACAGCTCAGAGTGTCCAGTGAGGATGCAAATACCCTACTAAGTTCTCCTCTAGTCATATTAAGGATTTCCCTAGTCTTCGTAGTGTTGGGAGTAGCCCATAATATCTTTGTAACCTTACCCACGTCAGTCTCTTCCCAACTTGATACATGCGAACTGGTCGCACAGTCTGCGGGTTTCAATTTGAGAGACTTGAAAAGTATTGGGTTTTCCAAATGGACTCTTTCCAGGAAAGAACCCTTCCTGGCCAGTTCGTCAGCAATCTCGTTTCCCAATATACCACTGTGTCCTGGGATCCAAGCGATTTCAAGTCTGCCTCTTCTGGAGAAGTTTGCAATCTCCTCCATACACTCCAGGATAGTCTTTGATCTATCGCTCTGATAGCCGCTAGACTGTCCGTAAATATTTTCACGTCCCCGGGACTTGGGGAATCCCGTGCGTTAATAGACCTAATACATTCCGTTATCGCGACCAATTCAGCCTGAAAGACAGAGTTATGGTCCGGAAGACGGAGGTATATCCCTGTAGAATGGTCCTCATCATAGAAACCTATGCCAGTCTTACCATTCAGACTATATGCGTCCGTATAGTAGTGTGACCCTGGAGAATATTCCTGTTCATCCAACTTTCCTTGTCTGGTATCCGTATACTGCAGGGTATATCTGTTGACACTTCTGCGATTCTATCACAGCTAATATCCACTGTGTTGAGTCCCGGAATTTGGTCCTAAATTATCTGGTCTCAAGTCATGTGGTCGGTGATATATTCCCCTGTTACCCTTAATCATAATATATTCCCCTGTTACCCTTAAGCATGGCCAGAGCTTCCTCATATTTAATTCTAATCTCGATTGCGTGTATAGATAGAATAGTCTCTAAAGCCCTCGTAGATGTAGTCCGTATTGCACCACTGATCCCTATGCATCTTTTGGAATGGTTTAATGTGGCATTTCCTGTTCATTGATGTCCTTATGACTCTGCATACGTCTAGCGATGCTTAAACCCCATTTTGAGCCTATAGCTCTTCTGCAAATGGCCTATACAGGATGAGCCTTCGCAACCCTGCTCTCGATATGGTTTTTCCAAGTGAGCTTTTTATCGAGAATCACCCCAAGGTATTTCACCACATGTGCGATTCTAATCGTTTTGCCCTGGAAGCGGGGTTGATCAAAGTCGATTATGCTCGTCTTCCTAGTAAAGAGGCATATTTCAGTATTCTCTGGGTTCACATTTAACCCCCTCGGTTGTTCCCAACGAGTGCATCCGATGTCCTCCTACATAAATTTCTAGGATCTTTCCCCCTTAACAGTATCGCTACGTCGTCTGCGTAGCATACAGGTTGGAAACCCATATTGACTAGAATTCTTAGCAGACTGTTTATAGTGGTCACCTAGAGAAGAGGGGATAAAATTCCCACTTGAGGTGTCCCACAACAAACCTTGTCTCTTATTCTACTGCCACCAACCTCGCAACTTATCCGTCTATTCCCTAGCATCTGACTGATCCAGATCAATTGGATGAGGTGGAATGGGGTTTCCCCAAGGCAGACAGACAGACAGAGAGTATGAGTTAAAAGAAAGAGTTTAAAGAAAATATTGCACAGATTTTTCTCAAATATGGTTTGTAATGTTTTTGCAAAAAATAAGTGTGTACCAAACATGGTCAAGAGTGATTTAATCCGACATGAACTTTTTCATATCTTCAGCCAAAAAATTAATAACAATTTATCTAATTACTTGGACATAAGTCCCTTTCTCTAAGCTCACATGGTACAGGGCATCGTATAGTTGGTTTAGATAAGAAACTGTTAATATCCAAAGAAAGACAAAATAAAATGTTTGCTTTTTCAGTTGCACTGTACATCAAAGGTTTAAAATCCGTTAATTTAGCAGTCTGGTTGCTACGAAATATTTGTCTTGCATGGCAAGTTGTTTGGTTAAAATGCAGATATTGTCTAAACTTTTATTAAGTAATTATAAATCAATTTTGTATTTCATTTTATATTGAGAACACGTGCTTGTTTTTAAACATGTCTAAAAGCTGTTTTTGTCAAACCGCCATATTTGCATGGAATTGTTTAATAACAATTACAATTATTTGTTTCTTATACCGGTTGTTATTAAAAAAATTAAAATTTTAAATAAAACCATTAAACAGCATTGCAAAAAAAAAAACAGTAAGTTAAATATATGCAAAATTTAAGGTCATTTTGCAAAAAAATAAACCAACAAATTTAAAGCAATAATAGAATTGGACCTTAACTGGCCCAAATTTAGTATGTATCACAACACTATTTTGCAGGTAGATAAGTATTGAATTAATTCTCCAAAATTTAAAATATACAAATATGTGTGCTAAGGTTACCGTTATTTTAATTCAATAATAAAAAAAACCTTCGCTTCTTAAATAAAAAAAAATATTGAAAGTTGTAGCAGTTATATAAAAATTTGTTTCATTTTAATTATGTCCAATGTCCAATTTTTTTTATGTCTTCCTTATTAAGTATAACATCTGCAGATAAAGACACTCGCGCATAATTCTGAACATTAAAGTTTTGCTTGGTTGAATTTCAATTTTTATGCGTTCACTGTGAACGGTCATTGTATCTTTGAAAACATACGAGTACATACACACATACATATCATTGCATCCGTATCGTATTGTATTTTGTTGTAGTTGTCTTAGGTGTACCTTTTTTATACAAGTATTTAACAAACAATACCTTTCACATTGGCCCAAACAATGCGGTAGTAATTTTGTTAGCTATAGATTCACCTGTTTCGTATTATATTGCCGCCTAGTGCATTTTTTTATTGGTGTTGATATAGGAATGAACGATGCCAAGCCCATAACACACTCGTAACTATGGAATTCATAGATGTGTATCAATTGTATACCATGTTGACAAATTTATCATTAGAAAATGCAACTAATGTTAATAAAAAGATTGCAATATTTTCTTTGACTAGTGTGAAAATGGAATTTTAGTTTGCCTCCGCCTTAATACATTTCTCACTTAAGTGTGATAAAAGTGTGATAAAATGTAAGGATATAATCCCACTCGATTGATTTACTGGGACTCTGCTAAATCATCAAAATTTCAACGAAACAAATCACTTAATCGCTGTGTCTACAAATAGACCCTTTGTATACCCTATACCACTATGTGGTCAGGACATAATTAGTTTGTGTTGATGTTTGTAACTACCAAAAATATTTCAGTCGATTTAGCTATGTTCATCCATCTGTCTGTGTAATCAAACGACCTTGTAATCGAATATTTATGTTTTGATGAAATTTGGTATACAACATAAGCTTTTACCGTCCATAAGACGAATGCTATTGAAATAAATCGTGTCGCCAATCTTTAATATTAATAGACAAAGCGATTTCTTGTGACATCTCCTAAACTCTCAGCTACCAACCGATTTTGACAAAAAATATACCATTTGAAAGGTATTTCCTTACAGAATTGCAACATCTTTGCAAATGTGCACCATCTGCTATTTTTTTTTTTTTTGTTAAGTAATAATCATTTAAAGTTACTACTAACATATACATAAAACACATATTTTAGCTTCAAATAAAAATCTATGTAATGCTGTGTGTGTGTTTATGAATTAGCTAAAATTGATTAGCATACCTTTAGGCTCTTATAAAATTATTTATTAACAAACCCTTTTATTTATCTTCTGTGTGTTCAACAAATACTTATAATGAAATTTAATGAATTTCATTTAAAAATTCATAGTTTAATGAATTCAGAATTTAATGAATTTTATTTAAATATTCATAAATTTTTTATATAAAAATTTAAAAAAAAAAACATTGATAGAATAAAATTGAATTTGCACTAAAATTTCGAGTGCTGGCCTCTACTACTATACATAAATATACTAACTGACCCGGCTAACGTTATTCTGGCTAAAATAATTATTTTATACCCAGATATGTTTCGATATTTATTTTTAATAAGAATGAAACGAAACCCAATGTGTTATTTTAAATGCAGAGGTTATTTTCGATTTAATAAATTCAATTCTGTTTCACATGCTATTTATAATCATCTGATCTTATTAATAATAATTTATTTTAAAGTCAACGTGTGGGCGCAATATTTTTCGTTTCTCCATTTTCGGCGTATACAAACAGATTGTTTGGCTTACCAGCTCTGGAGCAAGCTACATATAATTGACCTTGATCGAAGCATGAAATTTCTAAATCGAAGCCGCAGAGTTGCATTAGCTGGCATTTACTGGTTGGCATTCAATAAGCCAGACGAATTGGGAATTGTAAGACTTTAAATGCAATTAGAGAATATTTTGGGATTCTTGGCAATATAATATGCTCTCCTTTGATTTTGCCATTGACAATTGTTGATTGAACCAATATTTTCTTGATAACGAACCGCGATCTCTTATATAATTTTTTCCCATTTTGGTTTCGAAGCAGTACAGTTGGTAAACCAACTTTCAAAAGTAAATAATGTGGTAGACGACCTGGCAAATCAAGCGAATGTAAAAATTCAGTTCGAAAATACGCTCCTTCATCTTCTCCTGTAATAACAGATGACGTCACACAACTTCGCAAACCTCTCCCTATCATAGTATTCGAGATATGTGATATAATTGTTTTGGTATCAATTTCAAGTTTCTACACTATAACCTGCAAATTATTTTTCCGAAATATCTTCATTAATTTTAAAGATATTAGATATTAGAAGATATTTTATATTAAAAATTCACCTGCCATTCTGTTAGCCTGTATTTCCCAGAAAAATTGTATAAAATATTTTATTAAATTCGGCTGCCGATACTGAAACATTAATTCTGAATACCAATAAAATTTAAAGTTAATTGTTTTTCTAATTTCTTTTTATAAAAAATAATGATCGTGTCTTCCATAGACATAATTAATTACTATCTGATTACTAGAGTAGAAATCGTATAAGTTCCCTAAGTACTTCATAGAACACTAATGAAATTCATTATTTAACGCAGCCAGCGTTATAACACCCAAAGTTTGATCCCTATAAGAAAGTTTTTAGATAATTCGTAATAATTAAAAAAAAAATTCAACTGATTCTTGGCTAAAAATTTCCAGATATTAATATTAAAAAGAAAATTTTAAATTATTTTTATCTGAATTAGCTAGTAATTTTTAATTTTTAAGTTTTAATTTTTTATTTTTAATTTTTAATTTTTGATTTTTTACTTTTTAATTTTTAATTTTTAATTTTTAATTTTTAATTTTTAATTTTTAATTTTTAATTTTTAATTTTTAATTTTTAATTTTTAATTTTTAATTTTTAATTTTTAATTATTAATTTTTAATTATTAAATTTTAAATTCTAATTTTTAATTTTTATTTTTTATTTTTTAGTTTATAATTTTTAATTTTGAATTTGAATTTGAATTTTAAATTTTTAATTTTTCACTTAAAATTTTTAATTTTTAATTTTTCTCTTTTAATTTTTAATTTTTAATTTTTAATTTTTAATTTTTAATTTTTAATTTTTAATTTTTAATTTTTAATTTTTAATTTTTAATTTTTAATTTTTAATTTTTAATTTTTAATTTTTAATTTTTAATTTTTAATTTTTAATTTTTAATTATTAATTTTTAATTTTTAATTTTTAATTTTTAATTATTAATTTTTAATTTTTAATTTTTAATTTTTAATTTTTAATTTTTAATTTTGAATTTTTAATTTTTAATTTTTAATTTTTAATTTTAAATTTTTAGCTTTTAATTTTTAATTTTCAATTTTCAATTTTTAATTTTTAATTTCAATTTTAATTTTAATTTTAATTTTTAATTTTTAAGTTTAATTTTTAATTTTTATTTATTAATTTTTAATATTTAATTTTTAATTTTTAATTTTTAATTTTTAATTTTTAATTTTTAATTTTTCACTTTTAATTTTTAATTTTTAATTTTTAAGTTTTAAGTTTTAATTTTTAAATTTTAATTTTTAATTTTTAATTTTTAATTTTTAATTTTTAATTTTTAATTTTTAATTTTTAATTTTTAATTTTTAATTTTTAATTTTTAATTTTTAATTTTTAATTTTTAATTTTTAATTTTTAATTTTTAATTTTTAATTTTTAATTTTTAATTTTTAATTTTTAATTTTTAATTTTTAATTTTTAATTTTTAATTTTTAATTTTTAATTTTTAATTTTTAGTTTTTAATTTTTAATTTTTAATTTTTAATTTTTAATTTTTAATTTTTAATTTTTAATTTTTAATTTTTAATTTTTAATTTTTAATTTTTAATTTTTAATTTTTAATTTTTAATTTTTAATTTTTAATTTTTAATTTTTATTTTTTAAAATTTAATTTTTAATTTTTAATTTTTAATTTTTAATTTTTAATTTTTAATTTTTAATTTTTAATTTTTAATTTTTAATTTTTAATTTTTAATTTTTAATTTTTAATTTTTAATTTTTAATTTTTAATTTTTATAATTTTTAATTTTTAAATTTTAATTTTTAATTTTTAATTTTTAATTTTTAATTTTTAATTTTTAATTTTTAATTTTTAATTTTTAATTTTTAATTTTTAATTTTTAATTTTTAATTTTTAATTTTTAATTTTTAATTTTTAATTTTTAATTTTTAATTTTTAATTTTTAATTTTTAATTTTTAATTTTTAATTTTTAATTTTTAATTTTTAATTTTTAATTTTTAATTTTTAATTTTTAATTTTTAATTTTTAATTTTTAATTTTTTATTTTTAATTTTTAATTGTTAATTTTTAATTTTAAATTTTTAATTTTTGATTTTTAATTTTTAATTTATAATTTATAATTTATAATTTTTAATTTTTAATTTTTAGTTTTTCATTTTCGTTTTTTATTTCATTTTTAGTTTTTTATTCTTCAGTATTCATTATTCGTTTTCAATTTTTCAGTTTTCATTTTCCATTTTTAAATTTTCAATTTTCACTTTGTATATTCCATTTTTCATTTTCCATTTTCCGTTTTTCATTTTCCATTTTTCATTTTCCATTTTTCGTTTTTAAATTTCCATTTTTCATTTTTCTTTGTTCATTTTTCATTTTCCATTTTCCATATTTCATTTTTAATTTTCAGTTTTCCAATTTTAATTTTTCGCTTTTCATTAGCGATTATATTTTTTCTTCATATTGGCGATTTTTTTTTATTATATCGTGATAACGATAAAAAAAAATATGTGGCAATGCTACTAACATAGATCATGGTAGGTGTGTTTGTTGGTATGATTGCATCATTTTTTTGTGGCTTTTTTGAACTGTGAATGTTGTTGTACAACGATTATGTTCAACCACTAAACGTATTACAACAAACACACTGGGTTTTTTGTTTTATTTTAGATGTATCTACATATTTTTGCTCGTATCTAAGCACAATTATGACCGATTTACTCCATTTTTAAATACCAGCCTGGTGGGAATAATGGCAAATTATATTAACGTAACTTTATCCAGTTAAATGTTGTTTTTTGTGAATGAGCGTGATTTCAACAGACAGACAGACAGATGGACACCGCTATATCGTCTAGAGCTGTGATAAGGATTAAGAATATATATAATTTATGGGGTCGGAAATTAGTTTTTCGATACGTTATAAATGGAAGACAAACCTATATATACCCGCTACCACTGAGGTGTGGAGGGCATAAAAATGTATCAGATGTTTTTAATATAAATATTTCGTAAAATAAATTACCCCTATTATGTAAGTTGTTGTCGTCGTCGTCGTTACTTTCAAGTGATCACACTGAGTTGATTCGACATCACCTCGATGCTAAATTGATATTTTGTAAAAGTATCAACACAACACTTCTAGGTAATATCAATTTAGCGTTGAGGTGATGTCGAGTCGACTCAATGTGACTTACATAATAGGGTGAATATATTTAAAGGGCGTGGCAGTGGCCAGTGGCGAAAGCTGATGTTTCATTCAATATATAAGCTGCGTAAAGTTGTTTAAAAATATCTTCATTAATTCTAAAGATATAGGCTAAAAGAATAATTTTAATAATTAATAATTAATTACCTTCCACAAAATTCTGTTGACCCTGTTATGCCCAGGAAATTTGTATAATCTTTTAAATTTCAAAATCTTCATTTATTTAAGATAGTTTTTTTTTTATTTTCTAAAGTTACATGAATGAATTTCTTAGTGGCAGACAAGAAGAAACTTAATTAACTTTTATTCCTTCTGGTTATATTTTCAGTATGGTGTTTTTATGGTTTTACTATTGGTTGCAGAAATCGTGGCCGGTGGCTTAGCGGCATTTTATAAAGAAACGGTAATTGTTGTTGCATATCATCTTGCATACATAGATATTTTTAAATACATAAATATGTTTTTACTTTTCTTCTAGGCACGTAATGAAAGCAAAACATTTTTACAATCAACCATAACGACATACTACAGTACAGCGGAACACACAGATGCTGTTACCTTAATGTGGAATCAAATTATGAGCCAGTTCGCTTGTTGTGGCGTTGTAGATTATCGTGATTTCGAAACATCACAAGGCTGGTTAAATGGAAAAGGTAATCGTACTTTGCCAGAGGCCTGCTGCAAATTGAAAGATATTACAAATTTAATACCCGACGATGAAACTTGTGTGACAAATCCTAATGAAACAAACAGCTTTTATCAAAAGGTAACAAAAGGCTGAATACAAAATTTAATTGAGTTATTTAACTATAATATCTTATTTTGTTTTATTTTTTTTATTGTTATTGTTTTAGGGCTGCTATGAAGTATTTGCTGATTGGATTGTAAACCATCGCGAAATTATAATTGCTGTTCTATTGGGCGTAGGCGTTGTCCATCTTTTGGCCATATTTTTGGCCTTTTGTCTTTGCAAATCGTTTGCCAAATATCAAGGCATGAGACTGTAAATTAATATTTTCTGCTGCCCCCCCCTCAGTTACTTTAAGATAAACAAGGACCACGAAAACGAAAACAAAAGTCAATAATAAATTATATTTAATTAAAGGAGTTTATAATTTAAATAATACCCCATAATTAAAAATAAGAATCTTTTTTATACTTTTATCGGAGTTATGAAATTTTTAAAAAATATTTGTTAAATATACATTTAAAAAAAATATTGTTTTAATATCATTAATTAAAAGATTTTTTTCTTTTTTGTTCATAACTTTTATATCTTTTTTTTTCTTAAAATTTTCGTTAAGTTTTTTCTTTTCGTTTACTTTAGTTTTAGTAAGCTTGTTTTGATTTTACTAAAACGAACGTTTTGTATTATAACAATTTTCCACTTAAAACATCACAATGTTTATTTTTTTACTTTTAATTATTAATAATTATGCAGATTTCGAAGCTGCTACAAAAAAAAAAATCAAAACTACACAAAACATCAGAACCATTTTAAACATATATTTTGAATTTTTTAGTTTAGTTTTGTTCAAATTTATTGTTAATATTATGTAGTTATATTCTAAGATGTATTTTCTTTCGCTGAATTCAATTTAATAAAAATGAGAAAATTTTATATAGTTTGTAATGTATTTAAAATAAAGTTTACATCTTTCATTGCATTTTCCATTATATCAGTTGTAAAATGTATAAAATCGAAATGTTTATTTAAAAAGAAAATCAAATAAATTAGTTAATACAAAAATTTAAAAATTGGAAATATTTATTTTATTTAAGAGGTCCTAAAATCACAAAACAGCAAATATCAAGTATAAAATTAATTGCAACCAACGTGTAAATTGTACAAAAAAAAAATCAATAACTATTTATCGTAAAAAGACAACTTACTACAAATTTTTAGTTAAGTAAATCTTACTAATAGTTTGTTAGATTTGACGTAATTTTTCCAGATATATTGCAATTAATACTGTAATTAATATGCAAATTTTGATTTTGTTTTAATGGTGCGTGGTAGAGAAGAAGAAAGCATATCTTTCAAAAATTCATAACTACACTGTATTCTTAATCAGACCGGTTTCTGGCATTTCAGCCTTCATCAATGATTTTATTGAACATTGTTATAATTGTGATCTTGTAATCGAATAGACTATTTCTATATGAAATTTTTATACCATCCATACCTCAGTGGCAGAGGGTATATATAGGTTTGTCATTCCGTTTGTAACGCATCGAAAAACTAAATTCCGACCCCATAAAGTATATATATTCTTGATCCTTATCACAGCTGGAGTCGATATAGCGATGTCCGTCTGTCTGTTGAAATCACGCCCATTTACAAAATTAGCCATTTACCTGGGTAAAGTTTCGATAATGTCATTTGCCATTATTCCCACCAGATCGGTATTTAAAATTGGGTAAATCGGGCATCATTGTGTTTAGATACGAGCAGAAATATGTAGACACCTAAAAAAAAAAACAAAAATCCCAGTGTGTTGTAATATGCTAGTGGTGGAACGTAATTGTTGTACAGCAATATTCACAGTTCAAAAAAGCCACAAAAAATAATGCATTCATACCAACAAACACAACTACCATGAGCTATGTAAGCAGTATTGCCACATATTTTTTTTATCGTTATCACGATATAATACAAACAAATCGCCAATATTAATGAAAAAATGTTAATGCCTAATGGAAAATGAAAAATGGAAAATGAAAAAGTGAATAATTTAAAATTAAAAATGAAAAGTGAAAAGCGAAAAATTTTAAATGAAAAATGAAAATGAAAAATTTTAAAATGGAAAATGAAAAATTTTAAATGAAAAATGAAAATGAAAATTTAAAAATTTAAAATGAAAAATTCAAAATTCAAAAAAGCCACAAAAAAATTATGCAATCATACCAACAAACACAACTACCATGAGCTCCGTAAGTAGTATTGCCACGTATTTTTTTTATCGTTATCACGACATAATGAAAAAAAAACGATAAATAAAATCTTAAAAAAAACCAATATGAAAGAAAAATATTAATCGCTAATGAAAATGAAAAATGAAAATGAAAAAATTAATAATTAAAAAATAAAAATTGAAAACTAAAAACTAGAAATTAAAAATTAACAATTAAAAATTAAAAACTAAAAATTAAAAATTAAAAATTAAAAATTAAAAATTAAAGATTAAAAATTAAAAATTAAAAATTAAAAATTAAAAATTAAAAATTAAAAATTAAAAATTAAAAATTAAAAATTAAAAATTAAAAATTAAAAATTAAAAATTAAAAATTAAAAATTAAAAATTAAAAATTAAAAATTAAAAATTAAAAATTAAAAATTAAAAATTAAAAATTAAAAATTAAAAATTAAAAATTAAAAATTAAAAATTAAAAATTAAAAATTAAAAATTAAAAATTAAAAATTAAAAATTAAAAATTAAAAATTAAAAATTAAAAATTAAAAATTAAAAATTAAAAATTAAAAATTAAAAATTAAAAATGAAAAATGAAAAATAAAAAATTAAAAATAAAAAATAAAAAAAATATAAAAAATTAAACATTAAAAATTAAAAATAAAAAATAAAAAATAATAAAAAATAAACAAATAATAAAAAATAAAAAATTAAAAATGAAAAATTAAAAATTAAAAATTAAAAATTAAAAATTAAAAATTAAAAATTAAAAATTAAAAATTAAAAATTAAAAATTAAAAATTAAAAATTAAAAACTAAAAATAAAAAATAATAAAAATGAAAAATAAAAAATTAAAAATTGAAAATAAAAAATTAAAAATTAAAAATTAAAAATTAAAAATTAAAAATTAAAAATTAAAAATTAAAAATTAAAAATTAAAAATTAAAAATTAAAAATTAAAAATTAAAAATTAAAAATTAAAAATTAAAAATTAAAAATTAAACATTAAACATTAAAAATTAAACATTAAAAATTAAAAATAACAAATAAAAAACAAAAAATAAAAATTGAAAATAAAAAATTAAAAATTAAACATTAAAAATTAAATATTAAACATTAAAAATTAAAAATAAAAAACAAAAAATAAAAAATAAGAAATAAGAAATAAAAATTAAAAAAGGAAAAATGTAAAATGAAAAATGCAAAAATGAATAATGAAAAATTAAAAATTAAAAATTAAAAATTGAAAATTAAAAATTAAAAATTAAAAATTAAAAATTAAAAATTAAAAATTAAAAATTAAAAATTAAAAATTAAAAATTAAAAATTAAAAATTAAAAATAAAAAATGAAAAATGTAAAATGTAAAATAAAAAATGAAAATGAAAAAATGAATAATGAAAAATTAAAAATTAAAAATTAAAAATTAAAAATTAAAAATTAAAAATGAAAAATTAAAAATTAAAAATTAAAAATTATAAATTAAAAATTAAAGATTAAAAATTAACAATTAAATATTAAAAATTAAAGATTGAAAATTAAAAATTAAAAAGTAAAAAGTAAAAATTAAAAAATAAAAATAAAAAATAATAAAAATTAAAAATAAAAAACAAAAAATAAAAAATAAAAAATTAAAAATTGAAAATAAAAAATTAAAAATTAAAAATTAAAAATTAAAACTTAAACATTAAACATTAAAAATTAAAAATTAAACATTAAACATTAAAAATTAAAAATAAAAAATAAAAAACAAAAAATAAAAAATATTAAGAAATAAAAAATAAAAAAGGAAAAATGTAAAATGAAAATGAAAAAATGAAGAATAATGAAAAATTAAAAATTAAAAATTAAAATTTAAAAATTAAAACTCAAAAATTAAAAATTAAAAATTACAGATTAAAAATTAACAATTAAATATTAAAAATTAAAAATTAAAAATTAAAATTTAAAAATTAAAAATTAAAAATTAAAAATTAAAAATTAAAAATTAAAAATTAAAAATTAAAAATTAAAAATTAAAAATTAAAAAGTAAAAAGTAAAAATTAAAAATAAAAAACAAAAAATAAAAAATTAAAAATTGAAAATAAAAAATTAAAAATTAATAATTAAAAATTAAACATTAAACATTAAAAATTAAACATTAAACATTAAAAATTAAAAATAAAAAATAAAAAACAAAAATAAAAAATAAGAAATAAAAAATAAAAATGGAAAAATGTAAAATGAAAAATGAAAATGAAAAATTGAATAATGAAAAATTAAAAATAAAAAATAAAAAATGTAAAATGTAAAATAAAAAATGAAAATGAAAAAATGAATAATGAAAAATTAAAAATGAAAAATTTTAAATTAAAAATTAAAAATAAAAAGTATAAAATAAAAAATTAAAAATAAAAAATTTAAAATTAAAAATAAAAATAAAAAATAAAAAAAAAATTAAAAACTAAAAATTAAAAATGAAAATGAAATATTGTAAATGAAAATGAAAAATTAAAAATTATAAATGAAAAATTACCAATTAAAAATTAAAAATTAACAATTTAAAAAGAAAAATTAAAAATTTAAAATGAAAAATTTTAAATGAAAAATTAAAAATTTAAAATGAAAAATGAAAAAGAGCTTTTTTCACATTACGAGATCTGTAATTGATCAAAGCGATGTTAATGTAGAGAAAGCTATAAATTGGAAAAAACTCTGCTTGTTCGTTCTAACTCTCGTATGAAAAGAAAGAAAAAACATTTCTCATGTTCTTTTCTTTCTAATGTTGAGTTAAATAGTTGATTAAGCATGAGTTGAAGCATAGGCAGAAGGATGCTGAAGATGAACAAGTCGCTTTGTTCGAAAGTAGCTACTCCATCTAGCGCTGTCTTCAATTTTTTTCCAAATTTCTCTTACATTGCATAAAGTATTATCTTTTCTAGTATTAGAAAATGTATACATGATCTCGAATCGAACTATAAATAACTAATTATTATTACAACCCAAGATCGACAATACATAAAAAACTTACATATAAAATGAAAAATTTTATATGAAAAATGAAAAATTTTAAATGGAAAATAAAATTGAAAAATGAATAATGAAAAATTAAAAATTAAAATTGAAAAATTAAAAATTAATAGCTAATTCAAATAAGAAAATATTATTAAAATGTGATTTTTTTTAAATATTAATATCGGAAATTTATAGCCCAGGATCAGTTGGATTTTTTTTTTTTTTTTTTTTTTTGAATTATCGTATGACCGTTAAGGTGTCAAAACATTCGAATAGGTATCAAACTTTGTTTATTATTTAAATAATGAATTTCATTGGTGTTCTATGAGGTACTTAGGGATTTATCTACTCTAGTGAAAGAAAAATAATGCCGTTTTTGAAACAGTAATTCTTTCTATAGAAGACGCGATCGTTATTTATAACAAGAAATTATAATAGAAACTGGCCAACAAGAAAAGAATTTAATTTTAAATTTAATTGGTATTCGAAATTAAAATTTCAGTAGCGACAACAGTTTTACAGTGGTAGCCGTACCCAATATTAGTTGTAATATTGAGTTTAAGATGCAGGTGGATGGTATCAAAGATTCGGCACAGCTTAATTTAACACTCTTACATGTTTCTATATGAAATTTTTCTACTTAAGACGACCGACAGTGGGATCGCTACATACATTTCTTGGCAAAAGATTTAAGGAGAGCTCGTGGAACATTGAACCAGAACCTTTTATCAAATCAATTAAGAAAAATTTTAAGTTCCATCAAAATTGACCGCGCCCACTTCTTTACCAAAAGTCATAAAACATGGCACATATCATCAGTGTTATGAAGTTGAGATGTGTGGAGAGTTTCATGGATATCGGCCGCGCCCATCGCGCACAACACATATACCCGAAAATGATTTTTTGACTCAAAGTAAAGATGTTTGTTTTACAGAAATATGCCATGCCCACCGCCCATATAACCCACAAAAAAGGTTTTTATTAAAAAAAATTGTTTTTCAACCTGAAAAATATTTGTAATTCGGCTTAAAGCTATAAGTAACAATATTTTTCAACAAAAAAAAAAAAAACTGGCTGAAACAAGATAAACGATATAATGACTGATAGATATTTGTACGTGTAAATATAGACTTTTATTTATCTTCTATCACTTCTTTAACGACATCACCTAGTCCCAAAATATGTTTAAGAGATTGACGTCTTATGCTAGTAATGTAAGGATCTGACGATACAAGGTGATGGAAAACATCAGTATTCGTTGCGACTCTGTTGCACTTTCTGGAGAACATTAGTCTATACCTTCTATAGTCCTTATTTCGAGCTTCTTCAGCTTCTTAAAAGACATGGGCCTAAAAGTATTCACCGTTATATATCATCGTGTGACTTTTTTCATAAAATTTATAGCTTTGTTCAATAGTATAAAATATTATCCGAATTTTGTTTATTAAATCACTCCCACCTTTCAGTTTTTGCAACCAGAACACAAAGTTATCGACCTCATCTTTTTTTTTTTTTTTGTTCAAGAAAAACTAAAACACTGAATTTTTGAGTGCCACCATAACCTGAATATTTTTATACCCTCCACGTCTCAGTGGCGTCATTCCGTTTGTAACGCATCGAAATAAATTCCGGAGACCCCAAAACCATATATTTTCTTGATCATTATAACAAGGGAAGTTGATTTAGCGATGACCGTCTGTCTGTGGAAATCACGATCACGCTGTCAATATCTAAGCTAGACCGTTCGTTTTTGTGTAAAATCGTTTATTAACATCCCAAACAAGTTGCTATTTAAAATCGTCAAAATCAGCCAAAGAGTTCGCGAGTTATGAATGAAACTTTGAAAAAACTCTTGAAAAAATAAAATTTTTCAGAGTGTTTGTTGTTTTTCTTAAGATATGTTGTATATGTTGTAATTCTTCTTATTGTTGAAATCATTGCAGTTGTATGTATATTAATACTGCACGTGTCCATTGGCCTAAGCCAAATTAAAAATTAAATATAAATTAAAATTTTTTTAAAATAAAAAATAAAAAAATAAAAGTTAAATATTAAAAATTATAAATTAAAAATGAAACATGAAAAATGAAAAACTAAAAATGAAAAATTAAAAATGGGAAATGGAAAATGAAAATGGAAAAAAAATGAAAATTCAAAAATGAAACATGGAAAATAAAAAATGAAAAATGAAAATTGAAAAATGAAAAATTGAAAATGGAAAATTGAAAATGAAAATTGAAAATGAAAAATGGAAAATGAAAAACGAAAAATGGAAAATGAAAAATTCAAAATTGAAAAATAAAAATGGAAAATGAAAATTGAAAAATGGAAAATGAAAATTGAAAAATGAAAACCGGAAAATGAAAATTAAAATTGAAAAATGGAAAATGAAAAATTTAAAATCAAAAATTAAGAATTAAAAATGAAAAATGGAAAATGAAAAATAAAAATTAAAAATGAAAAACGAAAATTGAAGAATGAAAAATGGAAAATGAAAATTGAAAAATGAAAAACTAAAAATGGAAAATGAAAAAAAAACGAAACACGAAAAATGAAGAACTGAAAAATTAAAAAATTAAAAAGAAAGATGGAATATTAAAAATGAAAATTGAAAAATACATAATAAACAATGAAAAATGAAAATTGAAAATTTAAAAATTTAAGATTAAAAATAAATAGTTAAAAATAAAAAGTTAAATATTAATAATTAAAAATTACTAGCTAATTAAGATAAAAATATAAAAATTTTTTTTTTAATATTAATCTCTGGAAATTTTTTTGCCAAGTATTAGCTGATTTTTTTTTTTTGTTTTTGAATTATCATGAATTATTTCAAAACTTTCTAATAGGGATCATACTGTGGGTGTTATAACGCTGCCTGCGTTATATAATGAATTTCATTGGGGGTTTTCTACACTAGTAAAAGAAAAATAATGCCATTTTTCAAATAGTACGAATTCTTTCTATAGAAGACACGATTATTGTTTTTTATAACAAGGAATTATAATAGAAACTGGCCAACAAGAAAAGCAATTAACTTTAAATTTAATTGGTGTTCGAAATTTAAATTTCAGTACCGACAACAGTTTTAAAGTGGTAGCCGTACCCAATATTGGTTGTAATATTGAGTTTAAAATGCAGGTGGAGGGTATCAAAGATTCGGCCAGGCGAATTTAACACTCTTGTTTGTTTAAACTATTATCATTATCGATTTTTTTTTTTCAAAATTAATGCCGAAATACTATATTTCTCAAATCGATAACATAAAGAACCATTGAAATGCATGAAAATGTGAGGCAGTTAGTGCAGTTAGTGTTTAGGTGACTTTGCCGCGTTGTTCTGGACAAAAAAATAATTTCTGGATAAAAAATTATATTGCATTTCTCTTATCAAACAATTCTCTACAAAACTGAATCATTATATTTTTGATATTTTGCACTCGAAAAATGGACATTTTGCCAGCAAAATCCCACAGTGCGGCCGTGAGGTTTGAACCTGCGTCTTTATCACACACACTCGTACGTGCACTTTTTGTTCGTACGCTTTAGTACACTCACCTTAAGTTGTTTGTCCAAACAAACAATAGTTATTTTTGCATTTTTTAATATTTTTGCATTTTTACTTCTAATTTCCACTATTCTCAGTTTCGTAAGAGTTGCCATATGTGATATGTGGTTTGTACATTCTACATGTTGTACTTTTTACCTATATTAGACACCTGTAGTGTGATTCTGTAAATTTTACCGATCCGACAATCACAAAATATATCGACAGCTATTGTTGTTTGCACTAACGATTAAGTGATTCACTAATTACACCTTAGCGATAGTTGACAAATCTATTGTTCTATTTATTTAAATTTTAAACGAGTGGCATCGCTGTCAAAATAAGCGAAAAACACAAAGAAGAATTGAAAAAAACAAATCACTTCGTGTTTGACAGGATGATATGTTTATGTTTAATTTCTTTACTTTTTATTATTATTTTTGTTTATTTATTTGAATATAAAATATTGAATTGAACATGCTATTTAATTTTTTTATTTATATAAAAAGTTTTCATTATTTTATGATTTTTTATGAATAAACAACACAAAAATTGTTGTCGTTTAAATAACAACAACAGGTGACTTTAACAATAGCGAATATCGTTTATAAATTTTACTGAATACCAAAATCGATAATTTTGTTGTTTTCTTTTTTTTTAACGATTTGATTATCGTTAAAAGAAGTTACTGAATCGCGCTATTTTCCAAAATAAAATACTAAGAGTAATTTTATGCTGTCACAGCTAACGAGTTATGGCAATAGTAAAAGTGAAACGAGGTCTGACGATTGTCCGTCTTCCGTAAATCATAAACCAAATTATGGAATTTCGATTGCTTTTACTCGATATCGAATGCGACGTTTTGTCTGGCTCCTGATTAAATTTTTCTCTAGAAAAACATTTTTAGAACAATAATTATTGAAAACTATTCAAGTTTTTTTTCGTTTCTATTAAATTTTTATTTGAAATATTAAGTATTCTTGAGAAAACTAAAAATAATCGTTTTAAAATGATATCAATAGCATTACAGTTCTTATGCCAAAATAATTTATAAAGTTGAGAATTATCAAAAAAAAAAAAAATTTATCACTTTTCTTAAAATTTAACAAAAAAAAAAAACATTTTTTTTTTTGAAATCTTAAAAACGCCGTTATACTAGAAATATATAAAAAGGTATAAAAAAAAATAATTATAATAAATAAAAATAAATTGTTTTTATAGTATAATAGTTCCATAAAATGATATAGTAGTAAATATAATATCAAGCAAAAAGTAAAAAAATAAAATATGTAAGAAAATATTTATAGGAATATTTAGTAAAAATTTAATTTTGTCTTTTGCTGTTTTGGCATTAAAATTTACAAAATTTATTTTTAATTTGAAATTGATAGCTCAAGAAGGAATTTGATAAAATAGTTTAACTATTTTAAATAAACATATACATATATATTTTTTAAATTTTGTATAGATATAAAAGGAATATTTTTTTTTTTCTTTTAAGGAAAGCTTTACATAAATTTTTTAATGCATTGAACTTAAAAATTTATAGGTTATTGAATTTAGACGGCATAACTATTGAGAAACCTTTAAAATAAATATAAAGTTTTTCTTATGACTCGGATGCGGCAGATTTACCCATAAATGGTACAGTCAAATCGACCATATTGGGATACACTAAATATTTATTAACAGCCTCACATAATTTACCCTCAATGACGTTGGTAACAATACTCCAATCGAACGACTTATCACCCACAGTGGGACGGGCTGTTAGCCAAAGGCGCGGTGGTGCTCGAAAACTATAAGCGTTTTTATATATAGAAAAGAGAATATATATATGTATGTGTATGTATGTATGTATGTATATATATTAATACTTACGCTAGCCATATTCGATCAGATGGCGGTGGTGGAATATTTATTGTTACACGGGACACTAAACCTCTTAGATCTATACCCAAGGTTATAGTAGTGCTCATATTTTCCATAGCCTTTTGGACAAACGACAGTTCCGTAGCAGATTGGAAGAAATTGGATGTAGCAATGCGATCGACAAATTTAAAAATGCGTCTTGCATTACCGGGATTTGTTGTGCTGGAAAAAAATTTACAAAAGAAAATATTGGTTTCGTTAATTATTATAAATAGAAGAAAGCCTTTTTAAACAAAACGCGGAAAATAGTAGCTCAAAAAGCCTTAATAGACGCTAAATTTGAATGAAACGAAAACCGCTGGTATTCGATGTTACTTTTTTTGTATCGCACCTGTACCTCTAAAATTAGTCAACTCAAAATTTAAAAATTTTCAGTAGAAGCAAAAAAACGGTTTTTTTTTAAATATTTCCTATAAAATTTAAAAACAGTTATTTCATTGTAATGAATTGCGAATAAGAAGTATACAACAGTAGTAGTAGTAGCGATTTTTTCAGTGATCATCAAAAATAGCAAGTTTTTTGGGTGCAACTCAAAATAGGTCTTTTTAGTGGATTCTAAAGAAGCTACTCTTATAACACAAAGAGAGTTACAACTGTATTTTTTTTTTTTTTTGCGAAAGACTAGAAAAACCGATGTAAGATTTTACAGTGGATAGATATGACCACTGTGTTTCGTTTTCTTGCAAAAATTGAAAATTGAAAAATTTTGAGTTGACTCACAGGTACAGGTGCGATATGTCAATCAAAAATATTAATTACGTTTGAAATGAATTAATTTTAGTAGAAATTTTGATGAAATTTTATAATAAGCAAAATTAATTTAACATTTTTAGTCTGTATTTAAAATGTATTAAAGAATTGACGGAATTATGTAGTAAAGAATTGTAAAAAATTCTCCTTCGATTTCAGTGTGGAAAAGGCAATATTTTTATAACGAAACTTCACAATTAAACAAAATGGATATTCATTGACTAACTTTGTGATAATGTTTTGATGTTCAATATAAAACATGAACCGTCCACCAGTGTTCTAAACACAATATCATAACCAAAATTTTCAATCCTAACGACAAAATAGGCTAGATTTCATATTATAATGACTAGATTTTTATACCCTCCACACCACTGTGAAGAGGGTATATATAGGATTATCATTCCGTTTGTAGCGGATTGAAAAACTAATTTCCGACCCCATAAAGTATATATATTCTTGATCCCTATCACAACTCCAATCGATGTAGCGATGTCCTGGGTAAAGTTGGTATATTATTATTTGCCATTATTCCCACCAGGCTGGTATTGAAAATGGGGTAAATTGGGCATCATTTTTCTTACAATATTTTAGTGGTTGAACATAATTGTTGTACAACAACATTCACAATTACAAAAAAGTCATAAAAAAATGATGCAAATATATTAAGTATACCAACAAACACAACTGCCATGAGCTATGTTGGTAGTATTGCCAAATATTTTTCATCGTTATCACGATATAATAAAAAAAATGGCCAATATTAATGAAAAACGAAAAATTAAAAATGTAAAAAGGAACATGAAAAATTAAGATTGAAAAATAATTAATGAAAGATGAAAAATGAATAATGAATAACGAAAAATTAATAATTAAAGCTTAAAAATTAAAAATTAAAAATAAAAAATTAAAAATTAAAAATCAAAAATTAAAAAACTAAAAATTAAAAACTAAAAACTAAAAATTAAGAATTAAAAATTCAAAATAAAAAATCAAAAATCAAAAATTAAAAATTTAAAATTAAAAATTAAAAATTAAAAATTAAAAATTAAAAATTAAAAATCAAAAATCAAAAATTAAAAATTAAAAATTAAAAATTAAAAATTAAAAATTAAAAATTAAAAATTAAAAATTAAAAATTAAAAATTAATAATTAAAAATTAAAAATTAAAAATTAAAAATTAAAAATTAAAAATTAAAAATTAAAAATTAAAAATTAAAAATTAAAAATTAAAAATTAAAAATTAAAAATTAAAAATTAAAAATTAAAAATTAAAAATTAAAAATTAAAAATTAAAAATTAAAAATTAAAAATTAAAAATTAAAAATTAAAAATTAAAAATTAAAAATTAAAAATAAAAAATTAAAAATCAAAAATTAAAAAACTAAAAATTAAAAACTAAAAACTAAAAATTAAGAATTAAAAATTCAAAATAAAAAATCAAAAATCAAAAATTAAAAATTTAAAATTAAAAATTAAAAATTAAAAATTAAAAATCAAAAATTAAAAATCAAAAATTAAAAATTAAAAATTAAAAATTAAAAATTAAAAATTAAAAATTAAAAATTAAAAATTAAAAATTAAAAACTAAAAATTAAAAATTAAAAATTAAAAATTAAAAATTAATAATTAAAAATTAAAAATTAAAAATTAAAAATTAAAAATTAAAAATTAAAAATTAAAAATTAAAAATTAAAAATTAAAAATTAAAAATTAAAAATTAAAAATTAAAAATTAAAAATTAAAAATTAAAAATTAAAAATTAAAAATTAAAAATTAAAAATTAAAAATTAAAAATTAAAAATTAAAAATTAAAAATTAAAAATTAAAAATTAAAAATTAAAAATTAAAAATTAAAAATTAAAAATTAAAAATTAAAAATTAAAAATTAAAAATTAAAAATTAAAAATTAAAAATTAAAAATTAAAAATTAAAAATTAAAAATTAAAAATTAAAAATTAAAAATTAAAAATTAAAAATTAAAAATTAAAAATTAAAAATTAAAAATTAAAAATTAAAAATTAAAAATTAAAAATGAAAATTAAAAATTAAAAGTTGTAGGTTAAACTCTTTTCTGAAATACATGTGATACTCTCTGAAATCTAATTGATGTTTTATGAAATACAATTGATACTTTCTGAAAATCAATTATTATTTTCTGAAATACAATTAAATACAAAAGGTGTAGTAGAAGACAAACTTATTTGATAGTTGATGGCATAGTTCTGATAGTATCTGATTTACGACCACACTATTTATTTGTCAGCTCTTTTTAGAATCCGCCAGTGTCCGGTCCCCGATGTGTACGCCGTCTCCTTTACCATGCCGTTCACGTGACTTGTGTCGACGGCGACAGAATATATATAATATCATACAACTGGAGTACTTAACAGGAAAAGCCTTGATATTTGGATTATTTTGAGTGTATGATGTCTAAAAGTTACGAATTTTAGTTGTTCTAGAGCTTTGTAATATACAACATTTCTGGTTTTTCCTTCTGGTGCATATACGAAAATATTATACTCTGGAGCAGGCGACATAAAATTGTCTGTGAGTAAAACAGTCGTTTAAGGGGGTTTCAACTTGTCTTAGCCGCTGGATTTCTAGATGCACTTGAGTGGATTCATGCATTTCCGCTTCTCTTAACAAAGCTTGCTGAGCTGCGTTACGCGAGCGCGTCGAAATAATGCTATTGAAAAGAATACAGATTTTAAATGCGTATATTGCAAGACAGATATTGAGATCAGTATGCAAATTTTCACTTAAATAAATATTTAACAAAATTCATAAAATAAAAATATGTAAAAACTTGAGAACGAATTTGGGGAGTAAGTTCATTTTTTTATTTCGTTTTTAAAAAAAATGGGAAATTTGATCATTTTTTTCGGGGACCTTTTTTTAAATTTGTGGAATTTGTTCATCGTGAAGTTATTTCAGTTATTTCAAGAAGTTATTTCAGAGAAATCCGTTGAAAAATACAAATTTGCATAGCGAACAAATGTACCAAAAAACAGAAAATGAAATTTATAAAAAAGTGGGCGTAAAGGTAGGCGTGGCCAGAAAGATATATAGTCCGACCTTCGCTGGAGTGCAGAGATCACGTGTACCAAATTTCAGAGAAAGCCGTTGAAAAATATGTATAACAGTCAAACAAAGAAACAAATAAAAGAGAAAAAAAATTTTACATGCATAGAAGTAGGCGCAAAAGTAGGCGTGGCCATAGGAATCATGTGGTGACCTTGCCTGGAGTACAGAGATTGTGCGTACCAAATTTCAGAGAAATCCGTTGAAAAATAAAAATGTTTATAGCGAACAAATATACCAAAAAACGGAAAACGGATTGTATACAAAAAGTGGGCGTAAAAGTAGGCGTGGCTGGTAAGAATTATATGGCTTTTCCTGGATTACACAGATCGTGTGTATCAAATTTTAGAGAAATCCGTTCCAAAATAAAAATTTTTATATCGAACAATTATACCAAAAAACAGAAAATGAATTGTATACAAAAAGCGGGCGTAAAAAAAATCCGTTGAAAAATAAAAATTTTTATAGCGGTCAAACAAACAAACAAACAGAAAATGAATTTTATATATATAGAAATGATTTAATTGTACAATACAAACTTCGTAGAAAAGATTGATTATTAAAACATAGATCCCAATAAGTCTCAGTAAGTCGTAGCGAAGCACGATAGGGCATACGAGTATATTTACATTATTCTTTCGGTTTAATGATTGGGTTAGAAATTAATCAAGTTCATGATCAAATGGTTTTACTTTTAATAAAGCAAAAACTTTAGCTAAATTGTTTCAAAAATTGATTTATATCCTGCAAGACAGGTTATAGGGCTGTTCCAATTCGAGTCAACAACCCTCAGTAAAAAGTTTTTAATTCACATACTTTTGCTGAAACCAACCTAATGAGAATCCAAGTGTTATACTATTTAAGCTTTTATCATTAAAATAAACTAAAATATAAAACAACTTTAAAACAAACTAGCAGATTCCAGCCCTCGAAACTCGAGCGCAAATTCTAGGAAATTTTATTTTTTCATTAAATAAAGACCCTAAAAGTATGCTAATCAATTATAGCCAATTCACTAATCAACACAAAATCACAAGAACAAATTTAATAAACACACAAATAGTATTGTATAATTTTATGTATGTGTTAGTAGCAACTTTGAATGCAATTTACTCAAAATATAGGAATAAATTTTAAAATCTGTAAATCTGCAAGTCGGCTAAAAAGAAATACCTTTCAAATAATACACGTTTGGTCAAAATCGGGATAAAACTGTAGAACAAAACATCAGTGACAAGAAATCGCCTAGCCTATTAATACCGGGTGATCCAAGTATAGATACTTTTTTCAATAGCCTTTTTTTGACAGATCACGTGTGAGTCGTGTCATGCTGTCATGTTCTTTTGTTTAGTATTGTTTGGCATTTCATCATGGAAAGACTTACGCCTGAAAAACGTTTACAAATCGTTCAACTTTATTACGAAAATTCACGTTCTGTGAAGAATGTGCTTCGTGTACTTCACTCAACTTATGGTCAACATAATCGGCCTACTGAGCGTACTATTTGCAACACCATCACCCATCTTGAGACCCAGCATTCATTATTGGCTAATATTCGACCGAATAGACCAAAAACAACGGTTTGGTGTGGTTTGTGGGCCGGTGGAATCATCGGTCCATATTTCTTCAAAAATGATGCCGGTGAGAACGTAACCGTCAGTGGCGACCGTTATCGTGCCATGATAACCGACTACTTTATGCCTGAAAATGAAGCTCGTGATCTCGGCGACATTTGGTTTCAACAAGACGGCGCCACTTCCCACACAGCGCATCAATCAATGAATTTATTGAGAGAACACTACGGTGTGAGCAGATAATTTCACGTTTTGGGCCGGTCGATTGGCCACCAAGATCGTGTGATATCACACCGTTAGACTTGGATTCAGGCCTTGGAGCAAAACATCACGTGTGTCATTCACCAGTTACCAGTCGAAATGCTCGAACGAGTCTTCGAAAATTGGACTCAACGGATGGACCATCTGAGACGTAGCCGCGGCCAGCATTTGATAGACATAATATTCAAAAAATAAATGCCAAAGAATGTTCTTTCAAATGATAATAAACATTCCCCATTAAATTTGAACTTTCTGTGTTTTTGTTCTTTAAAAAAGTAAGGAACCTCGAAATGGATCACCCTTACTATAGATATGTTTGTATGTATTTGAGTACACATTGCATACTACAATATAAGTTTTTGTTACAGTCCTGAAAAAGATAATTTTTGATGTGTAAGCATCTCTACGCTCGGGGGGTTAAAAGTCTATTTCACAATACAATCACAAAAACAGCGTAATGTAAGACGTAAGGCAAAATCGGTGTGACTTATGATTGTATTGGTGAAAACTTATGATATGTAATAACCTTTTTGTCATTGTTGAAAAATAAAAATGAAAAATAAAAAATGGAAAAAGAAAAATTAAATATAAAAAATTAAAAATGAAAAATAAAAAAGAAATAAAAATAAAAAATGAAAAACGAAAAAAAATTTCAAATAAAAAATTAAAAATGGGCAATGAAAAATCAAAAATGAAAAATTAAAAATGAAAAATTAAAAACGAAATTTGAACAATAAAAATTAAAAATAAAAAATGAAAACTGAAAAATTAACCAGTAAAAATGAAAAATGGGCAATGAAAAATCAAAAGTGAAAAATAAAAAATGAAAAACGAAATATTAAAAATGAAAAATAAAAAATGAAAAACGAAAAATTAAAAATGAAAAATGAAAAATTAAAAACGAATAATTAAAAATTAAAAACGAAATATGAACAATAAAAATTAAAAATAAAAAATGAAAACTGAAAAATTAACCAGTTGAAATAATAATTATAAATAATTTTATATTAGGAGTGCCCCTGCAATTGTTCTATAAGTGATACATAGATAACACTTTCTGTTTGATTTTAAAAAAGTGCCACAAATTTTGAAATTTTCGTATGAAAAAAAGTTAGCCAACTGCTAGAATTTGATTATGAATACGGGCGTAGATGTTTACACATATCCCCTGTGATCGGACTCACATTTTTTTTTTATTTTTTTGTTCAACTCAAATATAAAAATATATCACTTTAAGCTAATTGCATAGTGACAGACATGACATTCAGTGTCATTCTTTCTCATCCAATATTATACAGTTTTTCATTGTTCATAAAAATATAAAAAATTATGCAGACGGGCTTGAATAACATATTTACCATTAGAAAAAGTAAGAAAGTATTATTTTAATGGGGGGCAAAAAGCAGTCGTGACAGACATGACAGCAAACAGACATTATTTAGAGGATGTTTGTAAATGATTGTGTTAGAAATTAATCAAGCTTAAGATCAGTTTGCTGTTTTCAAAACTTCATTGCCTTGAAAATTGTTAAAGATATGAAATTTGGCAAGTTTTGGGAACTTCAACTGGAAAGGTCGTCTGCGAAAGGATTAATGTAATAATTTAATTTTTGTGATAAATATAATTAACTAGATTATCTCTACATGATATTTGTGCCAAGAGAGGCTTGAACCTGCGACTTTCTCACATACACTTACTTGCACTTTTTGCTCATGAACTTTAATTCATTCACCTAAATTATTAATGTTCATATCGTACATGCTTTGTACGAGTACCAATCTCAGAATATACAACACTAACAAACATTCAAATTGTTATATTTTAAGTTTTAAGTAATTTCTACTTTTTTCTTTTTCGTTAATTTTTTGTATAAATATAGCTTCTAAATCCTTTACTTACCTTTCACCAACACTATTTGGATTTTCACCCATTGTACCAGCAATAGGACTATCAGATTCTGTACTTGAACTACCAGTACTTTCAGCATCGCTATCAAATATAGCACTACCCGATAATGCGGTTTCTAAGAAGAGTTCAGGATCGTTGATGCCACCTCGCTTGGCGCTAGCTAACAGTTCATCTTTTAGTGATGTGGTCATTTGCGGATTTGCCATTGAGACATCCAGATTAGTTTTTAAGTCGCCAAAGGGTCGCATTGGTTTTTTTAAGCGCAACAAATTTAATTTTGTCGTAACAGTAATATGACAATGGCCTTCATATGTCACATCCATATCTAACCAAATGCCACGTTCATCCAACATGGGTTGAGAGACACGATGTATTAATGGCGGCTTAGTTCCAAGATCAATATTTTTAATAATAACATCTTCCATAAAGCCGGGCAGCTAAACACGAAAGGAATCGAAATTAAATATTAGTAAGCTTCGTCGAATCTTTTCATAGCCAACCAAAAAAAATGAGATCCAAAGAGGTGAAATAGATTCTATGTTTAGAATCCCACTGCGGTGAAAATTGCAGTTGAGAAATATTGTGGGTGTTTCTTATCAAAAATATTTTAGCAGACAGAATTTTTAAATGAAAATATTCGATTGTAATAGATTTCATTAAGCAGTCTAATAGACCTACTTTAAAAAGGCAATATTTAAATTTTTTTTTATGCCAGAATTTGAATTTTTCAATAAATTAAAGCGTTACAAGTTTTTTGAAGTTACACTAAATCTAATAAATAAATTTACATTACCTTTATTGAATTCAATTTCCTTTGCAAAATATCCTGTATCTTCTCTAAGAGTTGTTCATTTTGTAATGTACTATATAGTAAACGTCCGACAAGTACATTAGCCCATACAACACTACCAGACGGACCCAGAAATAGCGATTGATCTATACCTTTCCATAGTTCGTTTTCGTGGCGTTGGGTGCGTTTGCTCTGAAATTTTAATGAGAATGGTTTTGATTAATTTAATGTCGTCAAAATATGTTTCCACAAAAAGGTGATATTCAGAATTATTGATTTTGGTAAATGTAATACCAATGGAATGTAAATGGATGTTATCATTAGGGAAAAAATTTGCCATACCGATAGACAGAACTAATTTCTCATCTTTACACATAATTGCAGATGTAGAACAGTGTATCCAAGCAATAGAGGACAATACAGACAGAGAAAAAGACATTGTCAGAACCAAGCTAGCGAATAAAATTTCAGAATTTAACAGAAGGATAAAAAACACACCAAGAGAAAAACTGATTCTTACAGTTTTTGAGAAGACGAGAAAATTTCTTAAAAGGCATAGTGACATTATGGTAATACAAGCAGATAAGGGAAATAAAACGGTTGCGATGTATAAAAATGATTACGAAAATAAGATGAAAATATTATTAGATGACAATAGCACATATCGCGTATTAAGAATCGACCCAACATCAAAACTACAAAGGGACAACAATAATATCATAACGGACCTGCACAAAAATGAATATATAGATTCATGGCAAAAACGTCGTCTTTTTTGTTCAGCGGCAACAGCCCCAAGAATCTACGGATTACCGAAAATCCACAAAACTGGAATCCCTCTGAGACCAATTGTTTCCTCGATGCAAGTACCATGCTACCAACTTTCCAAATACTTGGGAAAAATTTTAAAAAACTTAATTTCGATTAACTACAATATAAAAAATTCATCACAATTAAAATCACAGTTAAAAAGCGTAAACATCTGCCCCGGGGAAATTCTGGTATCTTTCGATGTCATATCACTGTTTACAAACATCCCAGTTCATACCGCGATAAAGAACATAATGGCAAAATGGAACGTTTTAAAAGATTTCACCAGAATTCCCAGTTCTAAGTTTTTAAATATACTCAAATTCTGTCTTACAGACAATAACTATTTTATATACGATAAAAAAATTTTTAAACAAATATTCGGTATGCCGATGGGTAACCCCCTTTCACCAACCATCGCTGATATAGTCCTAGATACTCTACTTGACGAAGCAATCAAGGAATTGGAAACTAAAAACATTCACATAAAATACATAGCAAAATATGTAGATGATATTTTAGCCATAATAAAATCTGACGATAAAGATGAAATCCTGAAGACTTTAAACAAATATCATAGTAAAATCCAGTTTACAATCGAAATACAAACTAACATGGGAATTGCATACCTTGATACGAAACTACGTATTAGTGAAAATAAAATAGATTTCGACTGGTATGCAAAAGAAACTTCATCGGGAAGGATTATGAATTTTAATGCAACACAACCACGGAGCCAAATAATTAATACTGCCAGAAATTTTATTGACAGAGTACTCAATATTAGTGACACACAATATCACTCTAAAAACATAGAAACGATAACCAAAATTTTAACAAACAATAGCTTTCCAAACAATCTTATAAAAACTTTAATAACAAATGCAGTGAAGAAAATAGAAAACAAAATATCTGGCCACCCTAATACCGACAAGGAGAAAAAACAATTTTTCAGTGTAAAATACATCCCGGGCCTCACTGACAAACAGAACATCAAAGAAACAATAGAGGAGAAAAACATATGTTTTGCTTATAAGCCTAATAAAACTTTAAGCTCTATATTTACAAACATAAAAACACCAATAAACAAACAACAACAAAGCAACGTTGTTTATGAAATATCATGTAAAGGAATAAACGATCAAAGCTGCGATTTGGTTTACATTGGTACTACAAAAAGAACACTAGAAACAAGAATAACAGAACATAAAATGGACATAAACAAATCAAAAGAAAGTACTGCATTAGCACAACATATAAAAAATACAAATCATACGGCAGATTTTGACAAAATACGAATATTAGATCGAGAAAAAATAGAAAAGAAAAGATTCACAATAGAGACGTTAAGGATACAACAGAAAATAAAAAAGACGATGAACTTAAAAGAAGACACACAAAACATTAATGCCAGTTACTGTGTTGCAATATTATAATTAAACTGTGATATAATTTTTAAGTTTGTGTTTGATATAATTTTCATGTTTACTGTTTTTTTATGTTTGTCTACAACAAATTATTTTTCAATGTAATAAAAACATTTTTTCTTACTGTAAGTCATAATTGTTTGTGGTAAAAGTTTTTGCAATGTTGTAAATATATTTTCTTTTAATTTAAATAGACGAATCCCTTGATAAAGTGAACATAACATTCACGAAACGTTGGGAAAATATGGATTAAATGCATTTTTAATTACATAAAGAACTTTAGGCCTTACTAGCTAAAATAAATATAAATATAAGAAAAATATTTTAATTGAAAAAAATAATAATAATGAACATACGCTTTTTTTGTCTTGAGGATTATGAATGATTTGCCCCTTATATACAGGAATCTTCGTTTGTCTACAAGCATTCTAAAATGAAAATAATATAAAAAAAATAATATAAAAAAAATAAAATAAAAATAATAAAGAAAAATAATACTTGAACTAAAATTAAACAAAAAAGCTTAAAACATAAAATAAGTCCCAGGATAAAGTTTTGCATCCCATTCTGAATTCACAGAGAGACTTTTTTGAATCGACTACAGATTCTTGATGCTGCAACCCCTGGGAAGAAATCTTATCATGCTTCAAAATACTTCTTAAGAGTATATTAGAACCCAGTGCCAACAATTTCAAATGTATAAGAAAAAGCCACTATCTAAATCAATTAGCCCAGCCATAATATTATTTAGCTTTTCTTTTACCCATTGGCTATATTTATAGCATTTAGTTTTTGTACTCATATAAAAAAACAAGTAGCCTTAAAAAAAGTAATAAGAAAAAAGCCAACAGTCGATCTAGACCGACTATGCAATACCCTATACCCAACGCGTCGTGAATTGGTATTGGGTCCAACTAATTGGTTATAAACAAGTAAGAAAATTATAGTCGGTCGAGACCGACTATATCATACCATGCGTTTAGAGACCCTATCTCATAGGCCCAACTAACTGGAAATAGAAAATAAGCATAAACCAAATTTGAGTGGGATTTTCATTAATTTTTTTGGCTGCAGATATGAAAAAGTTCATACCGGATGCTATATCTATATGGGGACTAAGCCCAAAAATGGAACGATCCTGACTATGTTTGGTAAAGTCTCTTGTATTTTGCAAAAATATATGCAAACAAAATTTGAGAAGAATCACTGCAATATTTTTGTTTTTTGATAGATTTAAGTGAAGATCGGGAAGCAGCTCTATATGGGGCCTATGACTAAGAGTTGTACCAGGTATCATTTTTAGACTACTCATTAATGGATGTAATGAACGCATACAAACCCATTTGAGTAAGATCTATATGACAATTTGGATCTTATGGCAATTTATGTCGATTTCATAGGGGTCATTTGTATGGGGGCTGGGGTCTGACCATGGACCGATTCTCACCAATTTTAATAGCGTTCATCCTATGGCCAATAAAAGCTTACATACCAAATTTCAACAAAATATATTCATATTTGCGACCTGCAGTTTAATTACAAGCTTTACATGGACACACAGACCGACGGACACACGGACTGACATCGTTAAATCGAATCAGTTAGTGATTCTGATTCGATCGGTATAATTAAAGATGGGTCTAGGTCAAATATTTTTGGTAGTTACAAACAGCAGCACAAAGTCATTATACCCAAACCACATAGTGGTATAGGGTATAAAAATAAGCATAAACCAAATCCGAGTGGAATTTTTATTAATTTTTTGCCTGCAGATTTGAAAAACCTCATATCGGATGCTATATGTATATGGGGCAGTGTTGCTATGTTAGCATTTTAGTTACTAGATTTAGCAACTTATTTTGTCATTTAGCATCCAAAATTTACAAAAAAAAAAAGATGTTAACTTAGCATCTTTTTTTAATAAAAAGTTGCTTTTAACATCTTTTTTTTTATTATTTTTTGCATTATTTTTGAATATACAATTTTAAATTTCATTTTCATTTTTCAACAAATATAACAAAACATTTTTAAATATAGAAGAATGTAAACAGCAACAAGAGTTATATTACTTAGTAAAAATATATAATATTTGAGATTGATAAGTACCCCTGCAGGAAGCCTGGGGTCAAGTGTCCCCAAGTCACCACTTTTGTGTCTACTATTTTGTTGACATTGTCAACTAAGCGTCTACACTATTTACTTTGCTTTATCTGCCAAAAATTTTTCCATAGAGCAGTTGGGAGTTCTGCTTCTTCTTGATTTCTATAGTTTTACTTGGATGAAAAACTAAAATTTTAAAACAAGATATAGAAAAATTTAATATAAAAGGTAAATAAAAAAATATATTTTATAATAAATCAAAGAAAAAACATTATAAGCAAACGAAGTTATAAAAGAAAAGTGAAAGAACAATCAAATTTGTTCCAATGTCTGCATATAGTCCATGAGAACTAGATAGTCACTAGTGAATCTCTGGTTCCAATGTCTACATATGGTCGCATGAGAACTACCTAGTCCCTACCTAATCAATAGTACTAATTTCACTAGTGATTTGCAATGACACGTACATGTTAAATGACTATAGAAAATTACATTGTCTGGGGTATAGTTGGTCAGTAGTACTGGTGACAAAGTCAATATTGAATCAGTACTGTTTCACTATTGACATTTCCTGCAGGGAAGTTTTTATTTGTTTGCTTTTTAACAATATTTTTGTATTTTTGAATATGCATAAAAATATATATGGGCATCACCTTTTTAAAAGAGCTTGTTAATGAATTAAAAAGTCGATTGCCAAAAAATATTATTGTATTAAAAAAAATTGGAAAATTTTCTATACAAAACACATTAAACCAAGTAAAACAACCGATAACTAAAAAATTAGAAGACTTTAAATTTAGATCATCTGAAACAGAAAAAATGCAAAACCAATGGAGTTATATCACAGAACAATATTGGGATACAACACTGAATTCAACCTCTTTTTGGATAGAAGTTAATAATTTCAAAAATCCTATGTAAAGAGTTATCCACATTTGTAAGGTCCTTATTAGATTTGCCTTTCTCAAAAGTCGAGGTAGAACGTTTGTTTAGTTTAATGGCTTTAGTTAAAAACAAACTTTGCAACAGGATAAAATCCGAGTTGTTATGTTCTATAATACGGATAAAAGAAGGTTTAAAATTGAAAAATACAACATTCCGAGCGATGTCGTTGATAAATTTCGATCGTCAGAAAAATATCAAAGCCAAGAAGAACTTGAAGATGAAGACATTACCGAAATATTAGATTACGTAAACCAATTATTGTAATATACTACTAGTATATTTATTTAATATATCCCAAATATTCAGCACTGAAAATTATGTGGGGTACCCAAATACGACCTATATCGATTTTATTCAATTTAAGTCCAAAAATTCGTTTTTTTTTTCTTGTTCATTCAAAGAGTAAATAAAAAAAAACGATTTTTTTACTTAAATTGAATGAAATCGATATAGGTCGTATATGGGTACCTCACATAATTTTCAGCGCTGAATATTTTGGGCTATTTTTTTATACCCTCCACACCAGTGTGCAGAGGGTACATATAAGTTTGTCATTCCGTTTGTAATAATTATAAAAAAAATTCTGGACCCCATAAAATATATATATTTGTGATCCTTATAACAAGCGGAGTTGATATGCGATGTCCGTCTGTGGAAATCACGATGACAACTTCAATCGGGTAGCTAGGGTGCTCGTTTGCCTAAAAAATGATTCATTGACTTTCTGATAAGTTTGCTATTTAAAACCGTCCAATTCGCTTGAAAGGCCCCGAGATCTGAATGAAGAACTAAAAAAGTCTTGAAAAATATGATTTTCTATGTTGTTCTTGTCACGACCACGGCCTCAGTAGGACAGCTAAAATGAGAATGATTCACCAAGATCATGGGTAGTTTTCTGTTTTAAAAATCATTAAAATCGGTGGAACAGGTCCAAGGAAATCTCTGAAAAAGTAAAAAAAAAATGAAAAATATGATGTTTCTATATTGTTCTTGTTGTTATTCTAAATGTTGTATTGTTGTCATAGCTGGACTTGTTGTTTTTGTGGTCGTTGTGGTAATAATATTATAAAAGCTAACCCTTTGTAAATTTTTTTTGTCAACTCTGGTAGAAAAATTTTAAAGTTTCCATTGCTTTGGCATCCCAAAAAAATTTGTTTGCCTGCAAAGTTTCAGATCGATTGGGTCACGGTAAAGGGGTTAAAAATCAATCCAAAATTTTTTTGGCAAGCAGACAAGCAGAGTTAATATAAAGGGAGTAAAAATCAGTGAAGGGAGTAAGCTCAGTGTTGCTATGCCACAGTAGATGGCGCCGCAACTTTTGTTCTAATTAGCTTTGGAATCGTTTTTTCTATTTTAACCAAGGTTCAGAAAATACACACATGAAACACACAATGTTCTGTTCAAAAGCAGCCAACACATATCTTTATTTTCATATCAATTATGTGCGTTTCTAAATTTTCTACGGTGCTGTTTGGGAACTCGAACCTGTTTATTGTACATGTTCTGTTTTTTTCTTACTACACGAGCCACAACACGACTTAAAATATAGCTGAACTCGAACCTGTTTATTGTACATGTTCTGTTTTTTTTTTTTTTTTTCAGTTCACGTACCAGAACATGAACTTCAAATAAAGCAACACTCAAAAATGTGTGCTTCATGTGTGATTGAAACAAAAAGTACGTGATACAAAAATGTTCGTGTAAATAACGAAATATTAAAACGAACACAGTCATGGTTGTGTTGGGCACCGAAGAAAATTTGAAAACAAACATAATTGATATTAAAACAAAAATATGTGTGTGTTGGTCTAAGTTATGTTTGTTTACATTTATGTACGAGTTTTTTATTCAGTGTGTGTTTTTTTCTGAACTCTGATTTTAACATTAATGTCAACTTTTTTCCATTATACTTTTACAAATACATATGTCCATAAGTTTGGCATATTAACTTTTTGTTGTGTTTACAAAATAGAGTTACCGAGTTCATCAATGAGTTTTTTTGCTTTCAAAACTGTTCTACATAGCTATTGCATATATGTAATTTTTAAAAATTGTTTATAATCACTAAATCATTACTATTGACATAAATACAAAATTGCACCTTTTAAATTTTTCATTCAAATTTAAGAAAATATTAATTCTTTAAATTGGAATTCAGATTTCCAATCATAAATTAGAAAATATCAGTTGAATTTCAGAAAATCATATTAAAACGTCGTTAATAACTTGAAATTTAGAAGACATCAATTGAATTCTCAAAATATAAATTTTATTCTTTAAACACAAATTGGAATTCAGAAAACACCAAATATGTTTACATTTAAAAAATCAAATGAAATTAAAAAAAATACTGCGCTTGAGGAGACATTAATAGCATTTCAGTATAAGAAAACTTTAATTTAAATTCAATGAAGGTTAGATAACTTCAAATGATATTTAAGAATTGCGAACATAAAAATTGTTACATAAATAAAGCACAATTTGATGAGAATGTTATTTTATATATTATTTTTGACAGTTTTTTTGGATGAAAATTTTAAGGTTTTCAGAAAATAAAGATAACAAATAATTTTATTTAAAATATTTGGGACATTTGGTTTTTTGCGTTTGGCATCCCTAATTTGAACCAGTGTTCATGATGACTTCAAAATTTGACTTCATTGTAGGCAAGGTAAAACCCAAAACAGTGAAGTTCGACAACAATTCCCAGGTAGTATTTGGAGTCAATAAATGAAAATATATTTTATTAACACAATATAATTCAAAATCAAAAGTTGGCATCACTGGGTTAGATTTTGTATTCTATTGTGTAAATAGTGAAAACTCGATTTTAGTATGTAAAAAAATTTTTATTTTCCAAATATGGCAATATTTTAACAAAAAAAATTGAGAGAGCTTTTTCTTTTTTGTTATTATTGTGTTATGCAGTCCGACCTATACGGCTGCAATGACGAATTATTTGGCCAGTTAAAAGAAACTATACAGCCATCTCCAATTAGCACGATTTAATGTGTATAGCCCAGTGGTCTTCACAAAGAGAAACACACTTAAAATAAGAGTATTACACTGAAAGAAGTTATGAGTTATATTAGACTAAACTGCAGTTTAGTGGGTTTCGAAAAAAAAATATAAAAAATATGACCCCTGGTTAGAAAAGAAAAAACCGAAATTAATTTTAGGAGGGGCTCGGACCCAGGAGGCCCGTGGGGGCAAAAAGGAGGGGACATAGCAAAATGTGACTGTGGGTACTCAAATTAAAGCAAATTGTCCCACGATTCCAGAAAAGTTATTTTTTAATAAAGACTCAAAGTTATGAGATTTTGTTGTATGGTAAAATGATACTCAAATGTTGGAAAATGTTCCCCGGTTTTTTTGCCTGCGGCACTATTATGAACTTCCATTTTTAATAATAATAATAATAATAATTTTTAATAGTGACTTATATTTAATTTATTGTTATCGATTGTTGAATTGTGCTAACAAATTAAACACAATTATTGTAAATGTCAAGAAGTACAAACAAAAATTTATTTCGATACAATATTTTACAAAATGGCAGATTTGTGGCGGCTTACAAATGATAGTTTTTTCAGTAAAGTGTTCCACGGCACGCAGCATAACTCAAACAGGTTTCGATGAATCTTTTTGGGATTTATACGGCGGTTAGGTTACAAAATTAGGCACTGGAGTACGTAGGATATTTAAGGTATATTGAGTTTTGACAAAATGGTAAAAACTTTATGAAAACAGCTGTAACTCAAAAATTTTTAAACTTATCTCAAAATTTTATGAGCTTTTATGAAGGTACAGAAGAAGAAATTAAATCGGTTTCCTTGTGTTTGATAAAATCTACCAATTTATCAATATCAATTTCCTTTTGATAGCACTTGATCTTTAACAATGTCTCCATGTGGTTGTCTGTTAGCTTATTTCTAAATTTGTTCTTTATCTGTGACATTGATGAAAATGAAGACTCGCAGATATACGTGGTGCCAAACATTGAAAAAAGATTTAATATTAAATCTCTTACAATGGGGTATTTTTTAGGGCAAACATTTTTCCAAAAGTTGATACCCATTTCGGTTGAAATAAATAAGTCTTGGCGCATCAGTGTCAATTCCTCTTCTATATTATGTGGTAGACTTTCTAACGAACACGTAAGAGGATTATTGAATATGGTTATAATCCATTGCAAGCTCAAGAAGTCTTTAAATCTACTTTGGAAATTCTCCAAAAGTAAATTTATTTCTTCTTTTATAACTTGAAGTTTTTCTACATTTGGAAGTTGTGTAAAAATTTCTTGAATTTTGGGAAAGTTAGATAGGTTTTGGCATTCAATTTGATTTTTCAAAATGATAAGTTTTCTTGAAAACTCATTAATTGCATGCAAAAGTTCAGTTACATTTTTATCTTTACCTTGTAATACAAGGTTCAAACTATTGATGTGTTGGGTCATGTCAGCGAGAAAGGCTAAGTCGTACAGAAAATTAGGGCATTTAAAAGCATTTAAAATGTCTGAATCGTTGGAACAATCCTGTGATTGAAAGAACAGTTCTAACTCCGCTCTAAGATTAAAAAGACGCTCTAAACATTTTCCTCGACTAAGCCATCGCACCTCCGTATACATTAACACGTCAACATAATCTGCGTCTATTTCTTTCAGAAACGCTATTAGCTTTCTATGAGTAAGTGCGTTGTGGCCTCCCCTTAGGCGGTTAATTATTTTAACGGCTGTTTTCATTGATTCTTTAAGACCTATACTTTTTGAAAACAGCGCTTGCTGGTGTATGATGCAATGAAATGTGCGTACATGTATTCCTGCTTTTAACAAATGGCCCACGAAACCCTGTTTTCGCCCAACCATTACTGCTGCACCATCAGTGCAAATAGCAGATAGCTTTTCTTTTTCTATCAGAGATAAAACATGTTTGTTAAAAGCATTATAAATAGCTTCACCGGTAACATTTCCATAAAAGGACTCGACTTTTAATATCTCCTCAAATGAGTTAAAGAAATTATCAACCATTCTTACGCAAATAATCATTTGGCTAGTATCGGATATGTCAACACTTTCATCACAACATACGGACAAGTATCTGGCATTTTTAATCCGTTCTTTTGTCTCCCATTCAATAAATCGACCTATATCTTCCGTCCGGCGTGTTATTGTTGCAGGAGATAACGGCATTTCATTTATAATTTTCCCCATGTCTTGCCCTGCTTCTCCAAATAAATGCATAATTGATAAACATAAATCTTTGAAAAAAGTTCCATCTTCAAAAGGCCGACCTTTTTTTGCTAAAGCTAAACTGATAATATATGTAGCCTTTATTTGACTATCAGTAGTGCAATTAATAGAACTACGTTGAACATAAAGATTTTTTTTTCGAAAATCCTCTTTTAGTTTTTTTATCAATTCATTTCTTTCATTTCCAGAAACAGAATGCAATTCAGGATGCATTCTATCATAATGTCGCTTAAGATGAGATGCAAACATATTCTTTAGTACCTGGTTACATACAAGGCACTCAGCTTCCTTAAATGTGTTCATAGAAAATAAAAAAAGTTTTTCCCACTCAACATCCCACATATTCCTTAAATATTTTATTTCAAATGCTGTAAAGAAATACATATACGAAACATAAACATGCATAAATTTATGTAGTTTGTTATCAAACTTTTCAGTGTACCAACAAAATTTTTAGCACTCTCTAAAAATTTAAAAAAATAAAATCATCCGGTAAAAAAATAAAATCATCCGGTATGCTCCTACTCTGATGGAAGTTAACAAACTACTGGTAGTTTTTTAATGAAAATTTTCTCACACACACAAGTTAATTGTTGTAATTATGGTTGCCATTCAGCACAAAAAAAACAAAGCGTTCGGATTTTTTAAAAAAGATTTGGTTGCTTTGTTAATTTACTACAATTACTTAAGTTTTTGGTAGGAAAATAAAACATAAATAGCTCTCCAGGAATTATAAAAGCAATATCAGTAAATACAGTACGATATTTCAATTAAAAGATAATTTAATAAAAAGTACCAATACAGGTAGTTTTGGTACATTTCAAGAATCTGTTTTATTGAATTTTTTTGTACTTTAAGCAACCCTGGTTGTAAAAGTCACGAAGAGAATAAATAAATACCCGAAGAACTTCGTTAGCTGGGTAATATGGATGAAGACCACTGGTATAGCCACCCTACACAACCATTAACTTCGCAATTGAGATTAGGGCGAGCTATTTAATTTGCATAAACTTAAACTAAATTAATTAACTAATTATGTCATATAACCGGAAACGCATGCATGTAGGTGTATAACCTAAATGCATGCCGATCAGCAACCTCGATGACCACAAAGCAAACACCGAAACGTGCTTTCTTTTATCCGAAATAATAGAAAAGAGAAAACGATCTTTCCTTTCGTAAATTTTCCCCAAAAAGGTGGAAAATATCCACAAAAATGCACGAAAACGACCCCTGGCGGCTGTTAAAAATAAAAATAAATGTTAAAAATGGATTTCCCGATCCAAAAAGCCCCCGGGTATACATATTTTCAATAATTTTTTTTTTTCATTCATAGTCCCCATATAAAGCAGACTCCTAGATTTAGCGCCTTTCATCTACCCAAACGGCGCATTTTTTCAATTTAGTGTCTTTTTTGAAAAAGTGGTAAATTCAAACGATTTTAGCGCATTTTAACAATTATGTAATTATTTGAACAACTTCTTTTCACATTTAAACTTTTTGGAATTGTATAACAAGATACATATATAAGTTGATTAGCAAAGATTCCGATATGCCAAGAAAATTTGCGATGGTAACACCAACCCGATGGTTTATAGAAAAGGCATTTTACCGTTGTTATGAACAATAGTTTGAAACGACGCAGTCAAAAGATATGTACAAAGATTCCAAAAACTATATTTATATAACGTACTTGGCTCAATTTTATCAGAAGTACAATAAGTGAATCTGGCATTCTAAGAACAAATTGCGAACCAAACAAAACTTGTTGATGACTTATATCGGTTATTAAAAGCTTTAGCAAATAGGATAATTGCACCTACTTACGTGTAAATGAGATTATTTGGAGGATAAGATCCATCCTACACTTAACAAAATTTGCTATTTAAGTTATGGTTTTAAAAAGACCTGTTTTGACAATAATATTGATTTTTCGTTTTTCTTCACAAAAAAAATCTTAATAAAATCAATCCGAATGACCTATTTTCTTCTAAGTTTATTTTTATATCTACCACACCACTGTGCAGAGGATATACATCAGTTTGGCATTCCGTTTGTAAAGCATCGAAAAAATCATTTGCGACCCCATGAAGTATATATATTCCTGATCCTTATAACAACTCGAGTTGATACAGCGATGTCTGTCTGTCCGTCTGTCTGTTGAAATCACGCTCATTCACAAAATTAACCATTTATATGGGTAAAGTTATGATATTGTTGTCTTAAGCAGGTTGGTATTGAAAATGTAGTAAATGGGGCATCATTGTGCCGAGATATATACAAAAATATGGAGATGCTTCTAAAAAAAAAAAAAATTAAAAATTCAGTGTGTGTTGTAATTATTTTTTAGTATTAAGTTTATCAAATTATCAAATTGTTGTTTTTTTCAATACTTTGTTTACATTTGTTATAAAGAATGAAATAAGTCCAGATAATAATGTAAACGTAAAACCGATGTGGAGGATACCAAAGATTCGGCACAGCCGTATTTAACACTCTGTCCCTTTATATTTGGCAATTCAATAAAAAAAATAAAAATTTTAAAATTCTTGATTTTAATTTTAAAAAAAAAACACTTTCGAGATGAAATTATACTTTGAGATATGTTATGTATTTAATTTTCAGCAATTATTGCACCTAGAGGAATTTACAATAATTTTTGAATTGGGGATAACTAAATTGAAACTCCAAGTGAATTTTCAATTTAAATCTAATTAAAAAACGAAACTTTTTCTAAAATAGGGGCGATTATTTTCGATCAAAATTACGACCACTGTTAATATATTTCAACGATATTAAAATTACATTAAACTTACTTGATATAAGGCCATAAATTTAATATAGTCCGCATCATTACGAGCAGCACTAGCCATCATTAGAAGCCCCTCAATGGTTTCGGCATCATCTGGCATAAAGTCGACCGATACATTATCAGGCTCTTTTTCAGCTTCTTCCTTATCAGGAACAGTAGGCAAACTCTTAAAAAATATCAATAGATAATTATATAAAATAATATGAAAAATTGGACTATTGCAAAACTTACAATTTCAGTTAGGTCTTCGAAATTATTCGAAGAAGAAGCCGATTCTTTTTGTAGTTCAGAAAGCGAAGATTTACTTGCATTATCTTTAGGAGTATCTTTAGGCTAAAATTAAAGGTTAATTGAACATTTTATTGTTTTAAACTTAAAAACATTTAGCATTCCAATGCCAATACCTTAGGATTAGTCATTAATTGAGCTGCTTTGGTAGCAGCCGCTTGTAAATCTTTCGAATTTATCAATTTAATATTGGTCAAATGTAAATCTTGATCATGCACATCGCCATTACTGGCGGCAACAAAACGTCTATACCTTAAATTTTATAAAAAATAATATAAATTCTCATTAGGAGCACATGCAATACACCTTAGACTTAACTTACCAATCTTCTTTTTCACGGGCACATCTGGCAAATAACAATATACGAACTTCATCACCACAGGGTACAGTTATAGAATTCAAATGCTCGTCCGGATTTACGTCATCTTGTAGTTTTTGTAACTTCAATAAAAATTTGGAATTTATATATAAGTATTTTTAAAAATTAAATTAAATTTTTACTTTACTTACATCTGCATTTAAAATGGTTGCTCCAAAATCCATTTCACCAAGAGGATCTTGCGATTGACTTTCGCTGTCTATTGGTTTGTTGTTGCTACTATCTGTGGTTTCTTTAGTTTCTAATATATCATGTTTATTTCGGTGTCTGGAAAATCGAATATGTTTTGCTGGTCTGGATTCTTTATCATCTTCGGGTTGTAAATTTTTGCATTCTTTTATTATAAGTTGTATGGGATATTTGCGATTGAAATGTCTAATGTAATACAATACGAATTAGTAAATAAGGAAGATTATAAAAGAAAAACAATATAAATACTCCTAAATGCAATGAAAAAATGCGAAGATTCTCACTATCCATTAAGCAACATACGACAGTGGTCCCAGAATAACCCGTCCTGAAGTATAAATGGCGGCTGTTGTTTAAAATAAAATGACTTTGGGGAAATGTGGCAAGCTTATATATAAGGCATAAGTTTTAAGTTTCAAAGCTCCATGTGGTTTAGCATTTTTTTTTTTTTTTTTTTGGAACCACCAAAAGTGAAAAATCTCAGTGAATTTAATACTTTCATTTGAAAGGTGCAACCAATTTTAAAGCCCAGTTAGATTCTACTCGAAAGGAGTCTGGTACTTTATTTACGGTTATAAAATATTGGGTGGCATTTCAAAAAGCGCCAAATACCGCATATTGACTGAAAATTTGGAGATGCGAATGCCGGCCTCAATATGGGTGCCGCGTTTGTTCACAATAGAACAAAAACAGCGTCGCACTGAGGACCATATTTTGAGAAGGTGACCAAAAATCATTTTTTTTAAATTATTGTTATTCATTTGAAAGTTAATACCAGTGAACTTCGGGAGCCAAAAAATTGCGACTCTATTTCAGCTATATCATAGCGAACAGGATCTTCGAAAATTGACTTTCTCAATATTTTGCTAAAATTAAAAATTTTTTTTGTAAATTTTAATTTTTAAATGACCGTAAAAGATTTTGAAGTAAAATAAATTTTGTATAATTTTGTAACTTCTAGGCAATTAATGTTAAAGTCAGTGAGTCATTTAGAAAAAAAAAATTTAAATAGGTCAAAATTTCCCGAAAATCTCCTACTTAAAAAGCATAACTCCTGCCCATCAAAAGCCATCATAAACTCTTGCACTTCTTCTGTAGTCCGAGCCCTTCCCTACACTCCTATACCCCATTGTATACCCGCCAGTTTCCGCCCGTGTGCTCCAGAACAATTTTTCTGACCCAATGTCAGATATTTTCTGCAAAATTTATGAATACAAAAGTTTTCCACTATGTGGTTAGGTTATAATGAGTTTACCCTGATATTTGTAACTACCAAATATATTGGACCTATACCCATCTTTTTTTATACGGATCGACTCAAAATCACTTTCTGAGTCGATTTAACGATGTCCGTCCGTCCGTCTATGTGTTATGAATACAAAAGTTGGTTGTACCGGTGTATTTTTGTATTGTTTTTTATACTGACAGAAAAAGGAAACGGTAGAGTTGACACGAGTTGTTATATACTTATAAAAAAGGGCTGAGACATAATGCACTTAACTCTTAAATTATATTAATGAGTAAAATCTTTTTTATTTTGACAGGTACATTTTTTAACCTATTTCTCAAAAACATTAATAGTCGGAACTTGAGTTACATAGTTTAAATACCTGACAAACTGGGGAAAAAAATTTAAATAACAGGTAAATTGTAAAAAATTATTACGACACACCCTTTTAAGATATGAACAGGTATGATTCACCTTTTAAAAGGGTTTAGGGTCTGGGTTTTTTATGCTTCAAAAAGTGGCAATAAAAGATAAAAAACTGTACATAATCGCAAGAGTATTTATTATAACTAGCAGGTTCCAGCCCTCGAAATTCGATTGCAAATTCTAGGAAATTTTATTTTAGGTAGGAAATATCGCCCAAAGAAAAATCGCCCAAAAAAATGAAAAATCGCCCAAAAAAATTCCATACAAAATTGGGTTAAATTTCATATGAAGAAACACCCAAATTGATTGGGTTTTTTCGTTATTTTTGGGCTTAATTTCGTTTAATAAAAGTGGGTATTTTTTTCATTACGAAAAATCACCAAAAATAACATATGAAAAATGGCCCAAAATTGTTCCATTTGGAGTTTTCAAACAACTGTTGGTAATTCATGTTGATTACTTTGATGAAAAGGTAAGTACGTCTTTATCCATAAATGAGAAGGATTAGTTCTGTTTGGTTGTAAATACTTTGGACATAAAATATATGTACAGAAACAAACTGAAAATCAAAAATTTAAAAAAAAAATCGCGCGATTTTTGTACAAAATAAAAAAATTTTCGGGAAAAAGCGCATAAAGAAATTTAAAATCAAAAACTAAAAATGAAAAATTTTAACAAAAATCGCGTGATTTTTGTAAAAAATATTCGCCTACAAAACTGAAACTAAATGCAAAAACTAAAAGTATAAAATTTTGACAAAAATTCGCGCGATTCTCATTCTCCGCAATAGAAACAAAATGAATCAATATATCTTACAAATAACTTTAAAAACGCTAATTGTTTTTTCCCAACAGATATTTCCCTTCATATTTGTTTTAATTGATAAAAAAAAACCAAAAAGTGTTACGACCATCTATTCAATTATATAAATAATAATATATTTAATTTGGAGGCATACAGTTTCATGACCGACTTTGAAACTGCATTGCAAAGTTCTTTAAAAAAAAATTCCTAACGCAAAACACTACGGTTGCTGGTTTCATTTCTACCAAGCAATTAGGCGCAATCTCCCAATACAGTATTGTTGCCTTGTCGTCATTTGAAATACTACAATGAGTGCGTACTTAAATTGCAGGCAAAAAAGTTTGGCTGAAGGCTTAAACCAGTACTTCTGTCCATACTGTCGCGCAGCTGCTGAAGAAGCAATGCATGTTCATTTGAAAATAAAGAACATTTTTCATAATTTATTTTGGGCAAAAAATCGTTTTTCATATTTGGATGATTTTTCGCTCTTTTTTGGGTTGGTTTTCCTTTTTTTTTTTTTTTTTTTTTTTTTGGCAAAATTTCGTATTTTTATTTTTGGGTGATTTTTCATTTTTTTGGGCAATATTTAATTTGGGCTATTTTTAATTTTTTTTTATACCCTATACCACTATGTGGTTTGGGTATAATGACTTTGTGCTGCTGTTTGTAACAACCAAAAATATTTGACCTAGACCCATCTTTAATTATACCGATCGAATCAGAATCACTTTCTGAGTTGATTTAACAATGTCCGTCCGTCCGTCCGTCCGTCTGTGTGTCCATGTAAAGCTTGTAATCAAAGTGCAGGTCGCAAATATGAATATATTTTGATGAAATTTGGTATATAAGCTTCTATCGGCCATGGGATGAACGGTATTGAAATTGGTGAGAATCGGTCCATGTTCAGACCTAGCCCCCATACAAATTACCCATATGAAATCGACATAAATTGCCATAAGATCCAAATTGTCATATAGATCTTACTCAAATTGGGTTTGTATGAGTTCATTACATCCACTAATGAGTAGTCCAAAAATGATCCCTTTGACCCCATATAGAGCTGCTTCCCGATCTTCACTTAAATCTATTAAAAACAAAAATATTGCACTGATTCTTCTCAAATTTTGTTTGTACATATTTTTGCAAAATACAAGAGACTTTACCAAACATGATCAGGATCGGTCCATTTTTGGACCTAGTCCCTTTATAGATATAGCATCCGATATGAACTTTTTCATATCTGCAGCCAAAAAAATTAATAAAAACCCCACTCAAATTTGGTTTTTGCTTATTTTCAATGTCCAGTTAGTTGGGCCTAAGAGATAGGGTTTCTAAACGCATGGTATAGGGTATCGTATAGTCGGTCTAGACCGACTATAATTTTCTTACTTGTTTTTTTTTTGGCGATTTTTCTTTGGGCGATATTTCCTAACGCCTATTAATATTATAAATGTTTCCACAATTGTTATTCATTACAGTTTGAACAATGCATAAGTACTGTTATAGAGATCTCGCTGATATTTATTTTCAACAAAAAGATGTAGACGATATAATTTTGCACATACTGAGCAACCATTTCTTTAAGAATTGTAACCTGCAAGAAAAATATCTACAGCTAGGCCCACAATCAACCAACAAAAACAAGGAGAAGGAAACTGAAATGATGGAAATACTGCAAGGAGATTTTTTCCGATCCAGAAACTGCAGCATCTATCAGAGGTGTAGATCATGAATTAATAAGACGATTCAAAATCATATTACAAGTTCTAGCATGCAGCAGAAAGATAAATGCAAAAAAATTTGGAGAGTACGCCAATAAAACAGCTATACTTTATAACGAAAAATACTCATGGAGATATATGTCATCCACAGTTCATAAAATTTTATACCATGGGGAACAAATAATTCAAAACAATATGCTACCAATAGGAGATCTATCTGAAGACGCGCAAGAAAGAAGAAACAAAGACTACAGATTCTTTCGCGAGCACAACACAAGAAAAATGTTCAGATGTTGCACTAATGAAGAGCGTATCACTTCATATCCATATATGTCCAACATTCGACAAAAATGGAAAAATACCTGTATTGAATTAGATGAAGTAATCAAGGATATTTAGAAGAAAAATTTACTAAAAATGTTTGATTTAATCTTTTCAGACCTAGCTGTATCGCTGGTTTAAGTAGCTTAAAATATAAATACAGTTTTTTCTAATTTTTTTAGAGGTGTTCAGTGATTGTGGGTTCTCTTGTGTGCTCTTTACCAGAGTTCAGAAAAAAAAACACACACTGAATAAAAAACTCGTACACATATGTAAACAAACATAGCTCAGACCAACAAACACATATTTTTATTTTCATATCAGTTATGTGTGTTTCTAAATTTTGTACGGTGCCCAACACAATCATGACTGTGTTTCGTTTGAATATTTCGTTATCTACACGAACATTTTTTTATCACGTATTTTTTGTTTCGAACACACATAAACCATAGAGATTCGAGTGTAGCTTTATTTTAAGTTCGTTTTCTTGCACGTGTAGTGCTAAAAAAACAGAACATGTTCTTCAAAGCATACATCTAAATATTAAAACATTAGCCACTCGTGATCGAAAAAAAAACGAAATTAAGTCCTAAACAACATATAAAATTTATCTTGTTTCTATGATGTTACTATCTTTTTATTTTTATTTTTTTATTATCCTTCTATTTTTATTTTTTTTTTATTTTTTTATTATCCTTTTATTTTTATTTTTTTATAACTGCTAATGAATTATTTTAGATTTTTTAAATAAATTTGGTTGAAACAATTGTTGTCGTTATTATAGGGGTGTTTCAGATTTTTCGATCGCGAGTGGATAATTTTTTTAATTTTTAGATGTACGCGTTGAAGAACATGTTCTGTTTTTTAGCAGTACACGTTTTTTATTTATTTATTTATTTATTAAGTCTATTATAAAACCTTACAGACTGTTAAGTATAATACAGAGAAAAAAATATAATATATACAAATCATTAAATCAGAAATTTGAGATTATGTATTTAAAAATAATATAATATTGCGTTTAATAATATTATCATTTAAAGAAAAATCAATTAAGTTTTATAGATCATTGAAATCATGGCACATTCTTCTAAATGGATCAGAATCGACAAACTTTTGACGACAGATTGGGATAAACAGTGGAGTGTATAAACGTGTTGACCGTGCCGGAACGTTGATGGAGATGTTGTCCATAAAAAAATTTGAGCATATGTCGCCTCGAATTAAGTTAGTTAAGAACATAACTTTCTTCGGCTTTTTAAAGACGGCAGTTTAATTTGAAAAAGTCTAATTATATATGATGGCAGATTAACAAAACTTGGATAAGAACGTCTTAAACCGAAAAGGAGAAATTGCTTCTGGACCGATTCAATTTTGTCACTGCGAATATTAGATAGTGGATTCCAAATAACAGACCCGAATTTTAAAATTGGTCTTACTAGGGAGATGTATAGTTATTTGGTAACTGTAGGGTCATTGAATTCCTTTGCCCACATTTTAATGAAGGCCAGTACACCACGTGCTTTAATAATTATCATCGAAATGTGTTGAACAAACTCTAATTTGGCATCTAAAAGAACACCCAGATCCAGGATTTTATTTACTTGTTCCAACTGGTAATCTCCAAATTTGTAACAACCATATGCACCTAATTTTCTAGTGAAGTTCATGTGTTTGCATTTTTTTAAATTTAATTCCATTAAATTTAAGTGGCACCATCTATAAAAATTGTTTAGATCGTGTTGTAGACGAATTTGTTCACAATAATTCTTATAGCTTAAGAAAATCTTTACGTCATCAGCATACATAAGAACATTTGAGGCTTTTATTATACTTGGTAGATCATTTATAAAAAGAGTAAATAAAATTGGTCCAAGACGACTTCCTTGAGGTAAACCAGATTTAACTATAATATTCTATAAATAAAGCTACACTCAAATCTGTGTGGTTTAAGTGTGTTCGAAACAAAAAATACGTGATATAAAATGTTCGTGTATATAACGAAATATTAAAACGAAACACAGTCATGATGTGTTCGGCACCGTACAAAATTTAGAAACACGCATAATTGATATGAAAATAAAAATATGTGTTGGCTGCTTTGAAACAGAACATTGTGTGTTTGATGTGTGTATTTTCTGAACCTTGGTAGATAACGAAATATTAAAACGAAACACAGTCATGATGTGTTCGGCACCGTACAAAATTTAGAAACACACATAATTGATATGAAAATAAAAATATGTGTTGGCTGCTTTGGAACAGAACATTGTGTGTTTCATGTGTGTATTTTCTGAATCTTGCTCTTTACACAAAAGAGAATTAAAAAAAAAAGAAAGTAGACTTTGCTAAAAAGAATTTTTATATTGATGGTTTAACAGTGACTACAATCCTTTTGCTATTCAGTACTGAATCGGTTAAAGTAGTTTTTCAGTACACTAAGAATAAGTTATACTCTTTTTTTTATAGTTAACAATTTTTCTTGATTTAAAAATTTATATCTTAATATATAAAAACGTTGGTGCGTATGTTGGTACTTTAATAACTGTTGAACCACTAATGCTAGCGACTTCGTATTCATACCATATGTTCCTTTGGTTCTCCGATTTGCATAACTTTTTTTTGTACCTGATAGGTGGCGCTGGGGTCGAGATTTTCCCAAAAAATTTATTTACGGTCCAATTTAGCTCAAATTCGCAACCATATATTATGTACATAAAACTAAAGTTGCTGACAAAGTTTTTCACCTGTAGGTGGCGCTGGTGTTAAAATATTCAAGAAAACGTATATTTTTTTTCAGTCATATTCATAATATTATTAAATCGTGCTTTACTTTTGCCCGACACTCGGTATTAAAATTTAGATGCAATATAAAATACAGATGTTTTCTTCGGGCCAGCAACGCGGACCGGACTCAGCTAGTATTTTATAAATTTACAATAAAAATTGATATAGAAATATTTAAAGAGACAATAAAAACAATTTTAACTAATAGATGTAATATTTTATTCGACCCGTCGTTTGTTAATTAATCATCGAGCTCAAAACACGACTTTTTCATTGAAACTTCTCTATCTTGAACCAGTACCAGGTAACTTTTACGTTCGTTTAATAAATTATATTTTAACTCGGGCTCTTTGGCCCTTGTGAACATTAGGACTAAAAAGTTTACGGGACCCAAGTTTGGCAAAATTTAACTTACAAAATTTTTAAAAAGTATTAGTTTTAAAATTACTGAAAAAAAGTCATATAAAAAACCTTTTTTAACCTTTTAACACTTCACTTTTGTACTCAAATTCAACTAAAAACAAGTAAGAAAATTATAGTCGGTCTAGACCGACTATACGATACCCTATACCATGCGTTTAGAACCCTATCTCTTAGGCCCAACTAACTGGACATACAAAATAAGCAAAAACCAAATTTGAGTGGGATTTTTATTAATTTTTTTTGGCTACAGATATGAAAAAGTTCATATCGGATGCTATATCTATATAGGGACTTGGTCCAAAAATGGACCGATCCTGATCATGTTTGGTAAAGTCTCTTGTATTTTGCAAAAATATATACAAACAAAATTTGAGAAGAATCAGTGCAATATTTTTGTTTTTTAATAGATTTAAGTGAAGATCGAGAAGCAGCTCTATATGGGGTCAAAGGGATCATTTTTGGACTATTCATTAATGGATGTTATGAACGGATACAAACCCAATTTGAGTAAGATCTATATGACAATTTGGATCTTATGGCAATTTATGTCGATTTCATATGGGTAATTTGTATGGGGGCTAGGTCTGAACATGGACCGATTCTCACCAATTTCAATAGCGTTCATCCCATGGCCGATAAAAGCTTATATACCAAATTTCATCAAAATATATTCATATTTGCGACCTGCAGTTTGATTACAAGGTTTACATGGACACACAGACGGACGGACGGACATTGTTAAATCAACTCAGAAAGTGATTCTGATTCGATCGGTATAATTAAAGATGGGTCTAGGTCAAATATTTTTGGTTGTTACAAACAGCAGCACAAAGTCATTATACCCAAACCACATAGTGGTATAGGGTATAATGAAAATGTGTTTTCATAACATTTTTTATTATCGGCCAATATTTACGTTTTATAGCAAAAAATAAAGAATAAAGTCCCACCAACCAAACAAAAAAAAAAAAGGCTTATCAAAATTGCAATCCAATCAAAAGTTATGAATTTTTAACCGTCTTCTCGTGGCCCACTCTGCGTCGTGAAGATGTTTCAATAGTGTTTGCCGATGTTACACCCGCTATAGAGCCGAGTTTTTGCGTCGATTCGTAACAATGGTTGAGACATGGGTTCACCACTTCACACTTAAGACAAAGGAACAGTCAAAATCCTGGACTGAAATGGGAGAATCGTGTCCATCTGCAGGCAAGGTCATGTCATCTGATTTCTGGGATGCGCGTGGGATAATTTTTATTGATTAAGAAAAAAAAAGGGCCGCATTTGGCGAAAAAGAAAGCGTAGTTTCATCAAGACAATGCACCAGTTCACATATCCACTATTGCGTTGGTCAAAATCTATGAATTAAAGTTCGAATTGCTTCATTACGCACCTTATACCAATACCATAACATCAGACCAGCTTGAACCTCTTCAGGTCTATGTAAGGTATCTGACCAGAATAAGAAAACAAATTTCATTTTGTATGAAAAGTAACATGCCCGTTAATCCTATGGAACCTAAGGAGTCAAACAAAGTTTTAAGGCTCTCACTATTACAGCTCTCCATGTATTTTACTTTATATGGAATGTGCCACGCCCACTGGTACGATCCCGCCTAGTTTAGGTGCGACCACTATTATTAATATTACAAAATTCCAAGACCATCACTGTCATAGCAGATTTTATGATATATAACTACTTTGTATGGGAGGTGCCACGCCCAGAAATAAAACTCGAATCAAACAAAACCTTAAAACCACAATGTTCTGTTCAAAAGCAGCCAACACATATCTTTATTTTCATATCAATTATGTGCGTTTCTAAATTTTCTACGGTGCCCAACATAACCATGACTGTGTTCGTTTTAATATTTCGTTATTTACACGAACATTTTTGTATCACGTACTTTTTGTTTCAATCACACATAAACCACACATTTTTGAGTGTTGCTTTATTTGAAGTTCATGTTCTGGTACGTGTACTGAAAAAAAACAGAACATGTACAATAAACAGGTTCGAGTTCAGTTATATTTTAAGTCGTGTTGTGGCTCGTGTACTAAGAAAAAACAGAACATGTACAATAAACAGGTTCGAGTTCAGTTATATTTTAAGTCGTGTTTAAAATATAACTGAACTCGAACCTGTTTATTGTACATGTTCTTTTTTTTTTTTTTCAGTACACGTACCAGAACATGAACTTCAAATAAAGCAACACTCAAAAATGTGTGGTTTATGTGTGATTGAAACAAAAAGTACGTGATACAAAAATGTTCGTGTAAATAACGAAATATTGAAACGAACACAGTCATGATTGTGTTGGGCACCGAAGAAAATTTAAAAACAAACATAATTGATATGAAAATAAAAATATGTGTGTGTTGGTCTAAGTTATGTATGTTTACATATATGTAGAGTTTTTTATTCAGTTTTGTTTTTTTCTGAACTCTGCTTAAAACTTCCATAATAAACCATTTAAAAAATTTTTAAATCGATTTAATAATTCGCAATAAACCATAATTAAATTTCATATGCTCGTAGAATTGCATTTGGTCAAATTATGTTAAGACTGACGATTCATGAAAGAGAGAGATTTGAGATTTCCAACTTCATCACCTACGCAATATAATAGAAAGAAGATACGGGTCCGCCAAAAATTCAAAATCCACTTACCTTTTTCTCGCTAAGCCAATGGGCAATAACTCAATGCGACATCCCATTAAATCATAACTGCGATGGGCTGTAAATAATATAGTCTTACGATTTATGGGCAATTCATTCCACATAACACGTTTCGGAACGCGAGCATTTGTATTAGAAAGATGTAAAACACTGCCTGTAACAATAAAATTTTCAAAAATTATTCGAAATCTGAGTTGGAAAATATGATTCGTACAATAATTTTATTGAAATTGATAAAATGGTTATCCAAGCTCTACTTTAGATCTGAAATATGAATATTCTCATAGCTTTCATTCATAAAGGTTAGAAAAAAAAGTGACTTGCCAGTCGGAAAAATATGGCTGACAAAGCACTTTGTAAGGTAATACCGACTTTTGCGTTTCTAAGTACATTCACAAATGAAAACATCGTATAAGGCAAAACAAATAAACAGTGCTTTGCCAATGCTATAGAACTCATAAAAGAAAATAACTATTTTTATTTTCAAAAAAGTTTTGGGTTTTGTAAACAATAATGGCTTAACATTTTAAAAAACTTTGAGAAAACGTTTCCAATACGTACTTTGTTGGAGCCATCCTCTGACTGTGTTATTTCGTTCAGTTTTATTATTCTTGAAATTGGAACCATAAATTATAAAGAAAAAATACATTTTCAAGACTTTAACGAGTCATTAAAGAGTGTTTAAAAAAGTGGGAAATATTCCTCCTATTATTGTTTGAAGACTGGTTTGAAGAAACAGACTTTTCGAAGACGAAATGCTCAATCTGCATTAATACAAATTTAGAATGTTGTACAAGTTTTGGTAATTTAAATAAAATTTTAATTTAATAAAGGCTACACTAAAGACTTTTTGAATCAAAAATCTCTCATATTCTAAGGACGTACATATTTATTTCAGATAATCCATTACTAAACGGTACACTATGGGGTATTTGTACCGAAAAGCTGGCATTAAATAAACGGATCTTCCGATCCGCGTAAATATGTGTACTATTTAGTTTTCGGGATCGTTGATTTCAAATCTGAAGTCAAAATTTCGAAAATCAAAATGGTTTACCATTTTTTCAAACCTAAGTGCATTTCCAATAAACTTTGTCTTAAGGGGTTTTCGGTGTCGCTGATCTGAAATCTGAATTAAAAATTTCAAAAATCAAAATGGCGGACACAAAATAGCGGACCTTTCTTCTTAAAACTAAGCGCATTCACACCAAACTTTGTCTTAAAGGGTTTTCGGGGTCGCTGATCTCGAATCTGAAGTCAACATTTCAAAAATTAAAATGGCGGACACATTTACACCAAACTGATTTCCTATCTTAGGGCATTTGGTTTTCCGATTTCATTTCGTTTCATTAATTTAAATTTAATCTGAATTTGCTATGGAGCTGGGTTTAACAAGTAAGTATACCTAAGACACCAACAATGCATAAAATTCTAATGCATGGGGGAATTGTTATATTGTTACCAATAGGTCAACTGTCAGAGGAAGCCGCTGAGGCGCGCAACAACCATCTTCGCTTATACAGACTAAATTTTGCAAAAAAAAAACTTCAAGAGAATCGTGCAACCGAGACGTGATAAACCCATTAATATCGAGCTTTAGGCCAAAGCAGCAAAAGAAAAGCAAACCATTTCACCCAGAAACAATAACACTTTTTTTTATCTGAAGAGTATCGAGAAGAAAATGAAGAGCAAGAGCATGATGATGTTAGTTATGATGATTACGGTTGTTTCGATGAGGAAGACGATGAAATAGACGATCAGAAAGACGGTGAAGAAGTGCAGTTATAAAGTTGCTTAGTAATTTTTAATAAAAAAAATATCCACGCTTCCAAGAGCACAAATTTGTGTGTTTCTTCTCGAAATGAAAGGTCAGGAACCCCAAAAAAAAATTTAAAATTCAAATCTGCGACCCCAAATTCTCAAATTCAGTTTAAAAAGCAGCAACCCCGAAAGCCCGTAAAGACAAGATTTGAAGTGAATGCGTTTAATTTTGGTTTTAAGAAAAATGGTCCGTCGTTTTGTGTTCGCCATTTTGATTTTTTAAATTTTGGATTCAGATTTGAGATCAGCGACACCGAAAACCCCTTAAGACAAAATTTAGTGGAAATGCGCTTAGGTATGAGAAAAATGGTCCGACATTTTGTGTCCGCCATTTTGATTTTTGAAATTTTGAATTCAGATTTGAGATCAGGGACACCGAAAACCCCTTAAGACAAAGTTTAGTGGAAATGCGCTTAGGTTTGCGAAAAATGGTCCGCCATTTTGTGTCCGCCATTTTCATTTTTGAAATTTTGAATTTAGATTTGAGATCAGCGACACTGAAAACCCCTTAAGACAAAGTTTAGTGGAAATGCGCTTAGGTTTGAGAAAAATGGTCCGCCATTTTGTGTCCGCCATTTTGATTTTTGAAATTTTGAATTCAGATTTGAGATCAGCGACACCGAAAACCCTTTAAGACAAAGTTTAGTGGAAATGCGCTTAGGTACGAGAAAAATGGTCCGCCATTTTGTGTCCGCCATTTTGATTTTTGAAATTTTGAATTTAGATTTGAGATCAGCGACACTGAAAACCCTTTTAGACAGTTTAGTGGAAATGCGCTTAGGTATGAGAAAAATGGTCCGCCATTTTGTGTCCGCCATTTTGATTTTTGAAATTTTGAATTTAGATTTGAGATCAGCGACACCGAAAACCCCTTAAGACAAAGTTTAGTGGAAATGCGCTTAGATTTGAGAAAAATGGTCCGCCATTTTGTGTCAGCCATTTTCTTTTTTGAAATTTTGAATTCAGATTCGAATTCAGCGACCTCCAAAACCATTACATTACCAAATTTCCGACAAATACCGTAACATGCTCAATTTTTATTTGCTTTTTGCCTTGCAAAACACCATTTTTTTCGAAGTCCTAGAAAACCATGAAGTGCAAGTTTGTGCAACCTGCTCCTGCGAAATTTTGTTACAATATATGTCAAACTACAAACTGTCCATATCTTAATGGGGCGAAACGGGGCTCATAAACAAAAGATCGAACATACAGGCATATTTTTTTTTAACTTCTCAATTTCTAGGTGCTCCTAAGAAAACCGGAATTAAACTTAAGTAAGGGTGCAAAACGAAGCGTTTTGTTGACTTAAACGTAACTTATGTATCAGTTAACTAACACCCTAAATATAACTCTTATCTTTAAGCGTTTACTGCACTTTCAAAGACCGTAAACATTGTCCTTTTTCGATTCATCAAAAAATTTCATATCAATTAATTGGAAAACCTCAACTTCAACGGTTTCCCGGCTACGCAAAATTTACCATATTGTTATTTTATAGTTAGAACATGATTTAGTTGTCAATTAACTATACGATTAAATTTATGTCATGCCAGCTTTTCAGTACAAATACCCCTTAGTGCGGTATTTTTGAAATTTTTGTTATAAAATATAAAGCCGTCAGATTGAAAGGACTCTTTGCAATAAAAAAAACCCTATAATTTAAGGATTATTCTAAAGAAATATAACTATACTAAGACTTCAAAAACTTACCATCCAATTTTATATAAACCGATTTGGTCAGGTTAATACTGAATGTATTAGGATCATAGCTATCGATTTCATTCATCCAACCCTAAAAGAAAATAAATATATTTCAATATCATATTCCAATTGATAAATATTATGGAAATTATATGTACCCATAATAATGGAAATGGACTAAGTCATTGTTACAAATAAATTGAAAATTTGCATTTAATTTATAATTAAAATTTAATTAGTATTGATTAATAAAAATTTATTATGAATGTGAAATTTTGTGTCAATTTAAACGAAAATTTAAATATTAAAATAAAAAATGGTAAAATTAACAGAATGCCCTATAAAAAATTTGAAAGTTTTAGTGAAATAACGCTTTAATATCACAGTGCAACAACCAAAATCCAAATGGGATGAAACCAAATGCAATTGAAAGTTGATATTATCCATAACAAAACCCTCAAGGGTTTTGTAGTTCAGTGCGAGATCTTTTGTATGACAGCACCATCTAGCGTGAGTTTTAGGTAAAAATAAATACCAAAAACATTAAGATACCACAACTTTCCAGGATAATAAAAATAAATAAGCATTATCTTATCAAATTTATAATGATTTTTTCTTGTTCCAAAGCGTTCCAAAATCACCAACTTCAAATGCGTGTAAAAAAATCCTGCACTAAACTAGAAAAAAACCTTTGAGTGTTTTGTTATGGATAATGTCAAATTCCATTTGCATTTGGTTTCATCCCATTTGGATTCAGAAAGTTCGATTTTGTATCACTGTGTATATATTAATTATTTTTAAAAACTAAAATAAACAAAATCAATTAATTTAATTAAAAATATTGTGATAAACTGATAAAATAATTATTCTTAAATTTTGACCATGATCTCTTTCATAATTACGGGCACATACTCTGCCAGAAAAAGTATCCGTACAACTAAAATTAAAACTGTCAAATTTACTAAGCTGAATTATTACATTTTTTTTTTTTTTTTAAATAAATTATTACGAATGCACATTTAAAATATTAATGCAAAAGAAACTAAATTTACATTTAATATTGCTTAATTCAGTAACTTTTAGGAAATCGTTTGCGCTTCAGACCCTCTGTGAGTCAACTTTAAAGTATGTCATTTACTCATTTTACCCCATTCATTTAATGTAACGCTTTTTAACTTTTCTTTTGAGGTTATTTCATGCTGACGGATTATGCACTCTAGCACAGATGCTCTATAGGATCAAGATCGGGTGATTTTTAGTATCATTGAACAACCACAGCTTGATATTGTGCGCCTTATGTTTTGGATCATTATTCTGGTGGAACCAAAAACCGTGTTGACCGCTTTGTTTTAAGTTTTGTTTTTAAAAGTTTATGTATTCAATTTGATCCAATATACACCCCTGTTCTTGAAACCACTATTACAAAAAAAAAACTCGTAAATGAAAAAATTCTTAAATCTACGAGTTTTTTGCTGTTCGCTAATTTCAATAAGAATATTTTTTCTCGTTTTAATTCACATAGAAAAGGCTTTGTGAAATCAAAACAAATGCCCTTTTTTTCTACTAAGCAGGTCTTAAGAGATAAAAAAAACTAATTGATATTTAAATTCTAACATGTTTTTTATTGAACCTTGTCATTATTTTAAAAAATTAGACATTAATTTTATGAAAAAAAAACGATTTTAAAAAACGTCTACATTTTACGCTGATTTAAAAAAAAAACTCGTAATAAGTGGTTGATGTTAATAAAACACACTTTTTGCGATGATGCTGTTCTATAACTAAATATAATAAAAACTTTTTATTTACACAATCTATTTTCCATTATAATTTTTTCAATTATAACATAGATTCTTTATGCACTAATTATTGCAAAAAAAAGGAATTACAAAATTTTTTTTCATCAAATCACATATTTTTTATTTTTTTGCATATGTTCGAAACAGTAGTGATGCCAGACAAATCCAATTTATTTGAATATCGCAATTTTTTTTGGTGATGCCTTACTTTTTAAAAATAGAAAAAGTAATTTTTAATTGAATGAAATTGAAGAACAAAAACAATTAAATTAACAAATAAGTTGTTATTTTAAAAGAAAATATTTTTCTTTATACTTTTTCTATAAACCTAAGAAAAACATGTACAAAATACTTAAAAGTTTTTTGTGAAACTGAATAAAGAACCATATGGCACCTCGGTTTCTAGATAACATATGTTCTTAACTCAAATATGTGGTTCTTAACTCAAACATATATTTCCATTAAATAAATAAAAAAAGTGGTTTCAAGAAACCCAAAATTTAAATTTCATGTGATTCTAAATTCACTCTTATTCAAATAACAACGTTTCAAGAACAGGGCTGATAGACTCCATAAATACGAGTTTACTAAATCCGTTGCCTGTCATACAACCTCAAACCATAATAACACCTCCTCCGTGTTTAATCGTTGTTATTTTTTTTTCGTCTGTCTGTCTTTTCCTAAGAATTCTGTGATGGGAGGACTAATTTGGAAAGCAGTAGGTTTGGGATTCTGTTTTACGAGGGCGGTCCCAGAACAACCCAACCTGGAATTTGAACCACAACAAATTTGGGAAAAACTTTCTTTATTACTCAACACAATCTCCTTTTAGCTCGATAAACTTTTCTCAGCAATATTCAATAGCTTCGATATCCTGTTTATAGTAAGAACTGTCTAGATCCTTAAAAAAGCCATCAACCGCAGACTCCATCTATTCATTGTTGGCAAATCTTTTACCTCAGAGCCATTTTTACCAGTTTGAATATAAAAAATAATACGATGAATCTAAACTTGCGAATAAGGTGTGTGAGGAAGCAACTCGAACTTTAATTCATGGATTTTGGCCATCGCAATACTGGATGTATGAACTGGTGCATTGTCTTGATGAAACAACACTTCATTTTTCGCCAAATGCGGCCCTTTTTTAAACTCTTTCTTTTAACTCATACTCTCTGTCTGTCTGTCTGTCGTGGGGCAACCCCATTCCCCCTTAACTAATTGATCTGAAACTTGGCCCATAGTCTTGTTGTGACCACAGATTAATTTTGGGGTAGTCACGCATAGTCACGCACTGTCACGGAGTAATTTAAATGTCATTTCCGCTCATCCGATCGATATGAAACTTGGTCCATACACTTGCTGTGAAAAAAAGATTAACTTCGATATAGTGACGCACAGTCACGCATGGTCACGCACAGTGACTGAGAGATTTAAAACGGATTTCCCCTCATCCAATCAATCTGAAACTTGGTCGATATACTTGCTGTAAAGAAAGATTAACTTCGACATAGTGACGCACAGTCACGGAGTGATTTAAAACCCAGTTCCCGTTATCTGATCGATCTGAAACTTGGTCGATAGACTTGTTGTGAAAAAAGATTAACTTTGACATAGTCACGCACAATCACGCATTGTCACGCACAGTCAAGGAGATATTAAAACCTCATTTCCCCTCATCCGATCGATCTGAAACTTTTTCCATAGACTTGTTGTGGCCAAAGATTAATTCTAAGATAGTCACACACAGTCACGCATAGTCAAAGAGAGATTCAAGGCTCATATGCATAAGGAAGGAAAGAGTTTTAATAAAAACTTTGTTTTTATGGGTGAGATTATTCCTTAATTTCAAAACTTACGCGCTGAAATAAGTTGGCGTAATTTTCCTATTTCCCTATTTTCCACGCGCATCCCAGAAAACAGAAGACATAACCTTGCCTGTGGATGGAACTGTCTTCACCTTCTTTGAACCAGATTTTGCCATTTCAGTCCACTGTTTTGACTGTTCCTTTATCTCGGATGTTTCTTCCATGGTTAGGAATCGATGCAAAAACTTATTATTATTGCGGTAAAACATCGCCAAACACCATTAAAACATCCTCAAAACGTTGTTTTTGGTCTATTGTGCCTTCTCATCTCCAAAATTTTAGCAGTCAATATGCGGTGTATATCACTTTTTGGAATGCCTATCATTTCAGCTAGCTTACGCACCTTCAGCCGATGTTCATCAAATACCATTTTGTGGTTTTTCTTAACGGTTTCTGGCATGGCTACCTCAGTTGATCAACAACCACGGTATCGAACGGCCTCGTTTTTTTTAAGGGCTTTCTTTTAAAAAATACAATTTATATGAAAGCCTAGTTCCGCAAAGTCGAGTGGCTTGTCTGCAGATTCTAATTTTGGGTTCAGGGATAAGCCGGATTTGGCTAGTTTTGCAGCGACAGACCAAAGCCTCTGGTGGGAATCGAACCCACGACCCCCGCATGATAGGCGATCATGCTACCTACTCACCTACCGTTTTTATACGTCAAGTCGGGTTTTTCTGAGACCGACCTCGTACTGTCTGAAAAATATTTCGCTTTTCTTGCTTGGTTAGTTTGGAGGGGCGACCTGAACGAGGTTTTGAGAAAATTAAATTGATGGATTTGTAATTTTCAACTACTGCATTGAGTAGTGGCTTCTGCCTAAGATCCAAGCTATTTCACGTAAAGATTTGCCCTCATTTCTAACATTTAGTATAATTTTTCTTTGATTTTGGGACTCATCTCAAAAATATAGTTTCCGAGAGAAATATAATTAAGTCAAAACCACTTCATACAAACAAGTTGGTCTTCCACTTAAATAAAATATATGTAGCAGACATGTACGACATTGTATAATTCGTGTGATTCCCCTAAATGTAAATATATGTAAGAATGCTTATAGTTGCCATACTGCGTTTAATGAAGTTTAATGAAAATCAGGTACAATTCCTAATGTGTCAATGGTTAAAAGAGTTCATAATTCAAAATAATTAATATTTAAAAATTTCCACCTTCAAATGTACGAATACTTTTTCTAAAAAGTGTATAAAGATTTTAAAGCAAAATACTCTCACTTACCGAATATGATTTAACAGTTTTGTATTCCTTGACGGCTGGCACTTCACATATAGTAATTTTACTATAATCCGGTATATGGAACAATATCTTTTCGGGTCTAAAACTTATCGTATAATGTTCAATAATATTTTGTATGAAATTCCATAGAGCTTCGACTATTGTTATGCCCAACAAACAGGTCAAAACACCACGTATAAAATCGTTTAGCGGCAAAATAAATATCAATATTAAACCTATTATGGAGATATTTGGTAAGTACTTGGCCTGTTTGAAGATTTCTCTTAAATACAACATATAGGAATGTTTAATTTCGTTCGTATCTGGCTTGGAAGTGGTAGCTGTATTTGACAGCTGGGAATTGTATGGAATAAGATTGTCGGGTTCATTGCATTCATAGAGCATTTTAATACTTTTTAAAGTGTAATCTTTATATTCTTTAGAGGAATGTGTTGTATCGGCTGTAAGGGGTAAATCCAATTCATCACGTTTTGGTTGTAGGGATTCGGGCAATGTATCGTCACCAGGATTAATTTGTGATGACGGTGGTATCATATCTTCTAACATTTCAACACCCGACTCGATTTCAATATATTTTTTACCTTCAGCTATACCCTTGGGTTTCCTTTCTGATTTTTCGCTAACAATAACTGGCACTGCGGCAGCCATTTCACCAGTAGCTGCTACAGTGGCCGCTAAAGCAGAGGCCATATTCGTGGGTGAGGCCAGTTCACCAGTTTCGACTGGCTTATTGCGGCGTCTTCTTAAAAAGTTACTTTTGGCCGAAGTCGATGATGAGGAGGAACCAGTACTTCTACTAGGACTTGTATCTTTCTTTATGGCCGCCACAGCCGCATGACTACCCTGCGCGGCTGGCGTCGTATATGTAGAATGTGCGGCTTTTTGTGCTTGATGTGCTGCGTGTTTTGCTTTAACTTTAGACTTAAGACTAGCCAAACCCCGGCGTAAACGAGAGTGTTCCAAGTCGCCTTCTAACAACAATTCATTCTCAAATTCCGAATCCGAATCTTCTTGTTTACTGGATCTTTTGTGTTTACTACTGCCACCACTACTACGTCTGTCTTGTTCAATTGATATATCCTCACTGAGCGACGTTTTAGTTTCTTGATCCGAATCGTATTCAAAACCTGTTAGATGTTCGCCGCCTAAGAGATAAATTTAGAAATGCTTTTGAGTGACACGATTTAAATATTGTTTTGTGTTTTATTTTGCTGTTATGTTTTTTTAAATATTAATTTCATATAATTTCCAAATAAAAAATAAAAATGAATTTTGAAATATTTACCTTTGATTATAATAGTTGGATATGATTGGGGTTGTAATGTAGTAATATTTGTTGTACTACCTTTAGATGATTTTATATCTTCAATAGTTTGTGAAACTTTACCTTTTATCAAACGCCATGTACCAATCGAAGTGGTATCCGTGCTCGAGAGAGCGGCTATTAGATTGGGACCAACTGATGTAGGTGATATCCCTTCAATACTGCCCGATCTAAAAGAATGTTTATGTAATTATTTTGTTTTTAAATATAAAATGAATTAGCGAAATTTAGGATAATTTGATGGGCTGATGTTAGCAGACAATTTGTGTGTCACTTCTAAAAATATTACAGTTTTAACCGAATATGAATATTAAAGAAAATAGTCAGTCGGAACGAATAAATGATGGAATTTGGTAAGCCTACTGACATAAATAACTAATTATAATAGACCAAATATTAATTTTACTTTATATGGGAGTTGTTACGCCCTCCAGTCCAATAACACTTGTTTTCCAAACCTACTCACTTTAAAAAATTACGAACTCACACAAAGTTTTCAGGCTCTCTGTATCATAGCACTACATGCTCTTTTTTATATTGGAGGTGCCACGACCTCTGCTTTGATACCGCCCATATATTGTTCGACTGCTCAAATTAATAACTTATTAATCTACACAATGTTTTCAAGCTCTCACTACCATCGTACAAAGGCGGTGCTAGACGTATAGATGGCGGCAGTAGTTTGAAAAAATTAGTTTGGTAAAATGTGGCAACCTTATAAAACATATGTTTTAAGATTCAAGGCGCCATGTGGTTTAATATTTTTGATGCATAAACATCTATACGCTCAGGGGGTAAATTTCTGTTTCACAATATAATCAGAAAAACAGTGTAACATGTAAGACGTAAGACAAAATCGGTGTGACTTATGATTGTATTGGTTAAAAAAAGTTGAAATTGAAAATGAAAAATTAAAAATTAAAAATTAAAAACTAAAAATTAAAAATTAAAAATTAAAAAATAAAAATTAAAAATTAAAAATTAAAAATCAAAAATTAAAAATTAAAAATTAAAAATTAAAAATCAAAAATTAAAAATTAAAAATTAAAAATTAAAAATTAAAAATAAAAATTAAAAATTTAAAATTTAAAATTAAAAATTAAAAATCAAAAATTAAAAATGAAAAATTAAAAATTAAAAATTAAAAATTAAAAATTAAAAATTAAAAATTAAAAATTAAAAATTAAAAATTAAAAATTAAAAATTAAAAATTAAAAATTAAAAATTAAAAATTAAAAATTAAAAATTAAAAATTAAAAATTAAAAATTAAAAATTAAAAATTAAAAATTAAAAATTAAAAATTAAAAATTAAAAATTAAAAATTAAAAATTAAAAATTAAAAATTAAAAATTAAAAACTAAAAATTAAAAATTAAAAATTTAAAATTAAAAATTAAAAATTTTAAATTAAAAATTAAAAAATAAAAATTAAAAATTAAAAATTAAAAATTAAAAATTGAAAATTAAAAATTAAAAATTAAAAATTAAAAAATAAAAATTAAAAATTAAAAATTAAAAATTAAAAATTAAAAATTAAAAATTAAAAATTAAAAATTAAAAATTAAAAATTAAAAATTAAAAATTAAAAATTAAAAATTAAAAATTAAAAATTAAAAATTAAAAATTAAAAATTAAAAATTAAAAATTAAAAATTAAAAATTAAAAATTAAAAATTAAAAATTAAAAATTAAAAATTAAAAATTAAAAATTAAAAATTAAAAATTAAAAATTAAAAATTAAAAATTAAAAATTAAAAATTAAAAATTAAAAATTAAAAATTAAAAATTAAAAATTAAAAATTAAAAATTAAAAATTAAAAATTAAAAATGAAAAATTAAAAAATTTAAATTAAAAATTAAAAAATAAAAATTAAAAATTAAAAATTAAAAATTAAAAATTGAAAATTAAAAATTAAAAATTAAAAAATAAAAATTAAAAATTAAAAATTAAAAATTAAAAATTAAAAATTAAAAATTAAAAATTAAAAATTAAAAATTAAAAATTAAAAATTAAAAATTAAAAATTAAAAATTAAAAATTAAAAATTAAAAATTAAAAATTAAAAATTAAAAATTAAAAATTAAAAATTAAAAATTAAAAATTAAAAATTAAAAATTAAAAATTAAAAATTAAAAATTAAAAATTAAAAATTAAAAATTAAAAATTAAAAATTAAAAATTAAAAATTAAAAATTAAAAATTAAAAATTAAAAATTAAAAATTAAAAATTAAAAATTAAAAATTAAAAATTAAAAATGAAAAATTAAAAAATTAAAACTGAAAAAAAAAATGAAAAATTAAAAATGAAAAATTAAAAATGAAAAATGAAAAATAAAAATGAAAAAATAAAAAATGAAACCGAAGAATGAAAACAGAAAAATGAAAACAGAAAAATGAAAAATGAAAACTGAAAAATGAAAACTGAAAAATAAAAAATTAAAAATGAAAAATAGAAAATGAAAAATAAAAAATAAGAAATGAAAAATTAAAAATAAAAAATAAAAAATGAAAAATAAAAAATTTAAAAATGAAAATAAAAATGGAAAATGAAAAATAGAAAAATGAATAAATTAAAAATGAAAAACGAAAAGTTAAATATGAAAAATGAAAACGAAAAATTAAAAATTAACCAGTTGAAATAATAAATAATAATAAATATTTTTATATTAGCAGAGCCCGTGCGGTTGGTTGCTATAAGTCATACATAGATGTCGCTTTCTGTTTGCTTTTTAAAAAGTGCCATAAACAATCTCTAATTACTAGATGTTTACACATCTCTCCTGTGATCAGACTCACATGATTTGTTTTTTTTTTTTTTTTTTTAGTCATCAAAAGTAAACGATCTCAGTGAATTTGAAAAAAAATTCAATATTTCATTTGACTGAGAAAATCCAATCAATATTAAAGCCGAGCTAGATTATACTCTGAGGCAGTCCTGCTCCTTAGTTTACAATAATATATTGGGTGGAAGAGTTAATAGACCAATTGAGGTGGCCACGCCAGAAACGGTTAAGAAAATCCCCAAAATGGTATTGGATGATCTTTGGCTGAAGGTGCTTCTGCTAGCTGAAATGATAAGCATTTCAAAAAGTGTAAACCTAACAACCATCCGGCGAGTTATTGCGAAAGTTGAGCATATAGAGATAAAAAATACAAAAAAGCCTTCACTTAATGCTGCTCGTAAGTCACAAGGCCTCATCTTGTGCCGCGATAACATGACACAGAGTGGCATCATGTTGTAGTCTCTGATGAAAAAAAATTGTTTAGATGGTTCCGATTGCTACAGGTATTATTTTCATGACATACGAAAAGAGAGCCATTATTTTGACCGTTTATCACCCCCCGAGAGTGGGGTATGAAGGTTTAGAGAGCGATATCATACTACGGCACCTGTGAACCGCAATTTAAGATGACTATGTATTCAACGGTTTACATTAGGGTGGCCCTTAATAAAAAAAAAGTGTTCAAACTCTCGGTCTATCCACCTAGAAATATGAGAATAGCAAAAAAACTGAGGTATACAAAGTTTTGGGTCAATCAAAAAAATTCAGAGGTGCCCCAACGCGACTGAAAATTTCAAGTGTGTTTATAAGGGGAAAATATTACTTTTTTCAGATTTTCCCAAAAATTTCGTTCTATAGATTCATTTTTTCGATAAGTTGTTATATGAATCGATTTGAGTACTAAATTATCTCTTTAAAAAGCTCTATAACTTCAAAATCGAATAAAAACACGCCAAGAAATAGCAAATGGCCCAGACCACTTTTGTGCCAAAAAAAAAAGTAGGTCGTGAAATGTGACAGAAATTTGTTCAACTTTAAGAAATTAATTAAAGCTATTTTTTTTTTTTTTTGTCTCTATATCACGTTTTTAACCCGTTGCGCAATGAGACCAAAGATAGAAAAATTTTTTGATAATATTTTGAAAACTCATTTTTGAAGTTTTAAAAAATTTTCTTAAACAAAATTTTGAAAAAATGGATCTGTCACTTTAAAGTTTTGTTAAATATATCTTAGAGATTAACTGTGTGAATTTTTAAGTAAATACTTCTGCCAGAATTTCTTATACAAAGAATTTTTTTGCGGATTTCGAGAAAAATTAGTTTTTTTTTTAAATATTCAGTCAATGTACTCTTTCTAAATACTTTGTATCAAAAATTTATCAGTTTTCTGGTTCTGGTTATAAAATCTGTATTTTAGCTTAATATTGTTTTCATCAATCTACGTATAAAAACTCATTTTTTTTTTGTTTTTATTCAGAAAAAAATTATTTATTAAGTGAATTGTATTTTTTTTTATATATATATAATATTCATAAATATCTTTTTCCATCTGTATTAAAGTTGATGCACCAAATGTTTTATAGGTTTATTTTTATCATTACTTTTTTAATTATTAATACATTTCTGGATTTAAAACTGTATTGGAAATATATGTTGATAAAAGTTTGCAACTAGTTTTTATTATTTGATTTAACTTTTGTTTTTTTTTTTATTAATGTTTCATTTTTTATTTTGATATATTTGGGGTTGTAAAACTTTTGAAGTTATCATTTCTTTAAATAAATAATATTTTAGATCAACTATTTTTGTTTAATTTTTATCATTTTAGAAAAAAAAAAAAAACTAGTTTTTATTTATTTATTTAATTTTTTTTTTTTTTTTTGGGTGGAAGGAGGGGAATTATTTTAATGAGCTTAAAATAACTTGTTATACATATGTTCTTTTAGGTTTTTTTTTGTTTAAACTATTTTTATTTATTTTTTTTTTCAACTTTTTTTTCAATACTAGGCTACATTTTGGGTTAAAAAATATACATATTTTTTTGTTTGGAAAAAAAACTACAAAATTTTTTATAAATACAATTCTTTTATTATGCTTTCTGATGTAAAAATAACTAAAAAAAAAAGTTATAAACAAATATTTTATTTTTTTATTTTTTTTTTATATAAAAAAAGTTCATATGAAAAAATATTATTATACCCAAATATATTCTAAAATATTATAAAATATTAAAAATATTATTATACCCAAATATATTCTAAGTTATATATGTAATTATGATAAAGTATAAGTATAATTCATTTATAATTATAAATATTTTGCTAAAGGAATCGTTTATTGAAGGTTTTAATTTATGTATAATTTTCTTTTATGGAAGGATGTCTTTATAATTATTATTATTATTATTATTATTATTATTATTATTTTGTTTTTAAGGGATTTTAGATTAAGAAAAATTCTTTTATTTAAGGTACTACTTGAAGAATTTTTTTTTTTTTCAATAATGGTTTATTATTATTATAAGAATTATAGAAAAATATCTCAAAATCTTTAGTAAAATCTGTCTGAATTTGACACATATTTGTTAGGAAAAAAGGCCACAGAATTTATCGATTTAAATATGGAAAAAGAGTATAAAAATAAGGAGGGCTTTTCTAAAAAAAAAAAAACAAATTAATTAAAATTAGTGGAAAGATAGCTGCAGAACTTGATATATTATCAGAAAGTCGTGTGATATTGAGGCATCAATAAAAAATAACTCTGAATCTGAGAGTTATTCGATATATTCCTTAGAATCTGCTATTTGTTCTATAGAAAAATGTTTTAATAACCTTTGGGGTTTTTGATAGAAAAAAGTCCTCAGAATTGTAGAATTTGGAACGATAGCAATATATAAATTTAACAATATTTATTAAAAAAAGTGTCCTCTGATAATGTTTATTGTATAAAAAAAAAAAAATAACTCAGAACTTGACGGTTTTTAAACAGAAAAAGTCTTCGATAGGAAATATTCCCCGGTGTCTTAATAAAAACTCTTTAAGTTCTCTGTTGCTGAAATTTTTTCCATAGAAAATCTTCTTCATAATCTGAGGGTTTTTCGTAGAAAAACGTCCTCACTTTACACTTTAACAAAGATCTAAATTTTTAATTTTTGTTTTAATTTCGCGTTAAGACCTTAAATAGTTTTTTTTTTTTTTTTTTTTTTTTTTTTTTTTTTTGGCAAAATCATTCTTTTCTCTATCGAAAGATAACAAATTTGTTACAAAAAATACAATTTAAAAAAAAAAAAAAAATGAAAAAAAAAATATTTTTTTTTAGTGATGACAAAACAATGAACTATTTTAAGCTTCTGCACTACACCTTTTTCAATTGTATTTCAGAAAAAATCAATTGAATTTAAGAAAGTATAAATTGTATTTCAGAAAACATCAATTGATTTTCAGAAAGTATTAATTGTATTTCAGAAAACATCAATTGATTTTCAGAAAGTATTAATTGTATTTCAGAAAACATCAATTGATTTTCAGAAATAATCAATTGTATTTCAGAAAACATTAATTGATTTTTAGAAATAATCAATTGTATTTCAGAAAGTATCAAATATATTTCAGAAAGTATCAAAAGTATTTCAGAAAACATCAAATGTATTTCAGAAAACATCAAAAGGATTTCAGCAATTATCAAATGTATTTGAGAAAATATCAAATGTATTTCAGAAAACATCAAATGTATTTCAGAAAATATCAAATGTATTTAAGAAAATATCAAATGTATTTCAGAAAACATCAAATGTATTTCAGAAAATATCAATTGAATTTCAGAAAATATCAAATGTATTTCAGAATATATCAAATGTATTTCAGAAAATATCAAATGTATTTCAGAAATTATCAAATGTATTTCAGAAAGTATCAAAAGTATTTCAGAAAACATCATATGTATTTCAGAAAATATCAAGTGTATTTCAGAAAATATCAAGTGTATTTCAGAAAATATCACATGCATTTCAGAAATTATCAAATGTATTTCAGAAAATATCAATTGAATTTCAGATAATATCAATTGAATTTCAGACTTCAATATCGGGCGTCACGGTGCAGACGAAACTTTATTCCCGATTCCTATCATAGTTCTTATATTGTAGCTGATTAAAAAGTTATGTCCTCATCATCTTACTATTAAAAATCCGCCCTTAAAATTCAATTGATATTTTCTGAAATATATTATGCAGCACGCCCCGAAAAACGAGTCAAAGATAGGATGATTGATTGGCTTGATGGGCTTTAGGTACCTTTCAACCCTATAATCCCCTGGAACGGATGGTATTTTTCCTGCCCTCTTACAGAAGGGTTTGAAGGAATTATTACCATTCATTATAAATATCGGACGTAGCAGCTTGGCCTTTGGGTACATACCAAAGGCATGGAGGAGGGCAAGAGTGGTGTTCATACGCAAAGTGGGGAAAAAGGACACCGTTCATCCAAAGTCCTTTAGACCGATAAGCCTAACATCTTTTATGCTGAAAACACTTGAAAAAGCTAAGATGTGGAATATTACAGCAGATGCCTTTGCATCCAAGCCAGCATGCATACAGAGCGGGCAGATCAACAGAGCCTAGTAGAAACTAGTCAGAAATCAATAGATGAAAAGGAAATAGCCGTTTGTGCCTTCCTAGATATAGAAGGAGCCTTTGATATAGAAGTAATAGAAAGGGCATTAAACCTGAGAGGAGTAGACTCAGTATGAATGGTAGAAGTGCTCTATACGAGATCAGCGGAAACAACAGCAGAGGGGGGAAACCATAACCGTCAACACAAACAGAGGATGTCCACAGTGAGATTAGTTCTTTCACCCTTAATGTGGAGTCTGGTTGTTGACGAGTTACTAATGAAACTGCCGGAATACAGGAACACAATGTAAAGGCTACGCGGACGATATAGTCTTAAAAGCAAGAGGCAAATTCGAGGAAACCCTCTGTGACATTGTGCAAAGAGGGTTAAGGATTATATCTCAATGGTGTAGGGCAACAGGATTGAACATCATTCCGACAAAGACCACTATTGTACCATTTACCATGAAAAGGAAACTTCAAGATAGAGGGCAAAGGTAGAGGTGAAATATCTGGGGATATGACTAAACAGCAAGTTAACATTGAGGCACATGTCGACCACATTACTGAGAAAGCTAAGCGTTTTACAATGATATGTAGAAGGGTAGCGGGTAAAACCTGGGGATGTAAGCCCATCATCTCATACTGCATGTACTCAATGATGGTCCGCCCAATTGTGACCTATGGAGCTATGGCATGGGCCGAAAGAACAGATCTGAAGTCAACTCAAATAGAGTTAAGTAAGATACAATGATTAGCGTATATAACAAGTGCAATAAGGACGTGCTCACCGGCATCACTGGAAGCGCTCTTGGGCCTAAGACCACTACATATAGTGAAAGGCCGGGCAACGGCGATCAGAATCAAGGGGGATAAACCTATAACCAGGCTTTATGTAGGGCAATGGAACCGAATAATTCAAGTTAATGATTACTCCCTCCTAGATTTTTTTTTTTTTTTTATTTATTAACCAACACTCAGGGGATGCCCCCTACAGATGCAGTGCATTGTGTTGATCTCAGGAAAATAGGTTATGGGAAGGAAGAAAAAGGGAGTTGTGTTTGTGGATATTTGACTTAAATTTTATTAGATTATAACTGTCAGGAAAGACCTCTGCGGGGAGTTTATTCCACATACGACTAGTTCGACTGATAAACGAATTCTCTCTGTAATGCGTTGTGCGGTCAACTGGACAATAAACTACAAACGGATGTGATCTACTAGAGAAGCGGGTAGAGCGAACCGAAACTCGGGCACTTGGAATAAGTTCGCTAATCTCAGAAGAACATTTCCCATGGTAGTATCTATAGAACAGTGATACACAACCCACATTCCGACGATGTTCCTATGAGTCAATAGAATTGGATACCCTACTGTCATTGATGAGCATCAACGCCCTCCTTTGCACACGGTCCAGTAGCTCCAAAATAGACTTTGAAGCTTATGGGAGTTGTATTCCATTTTCGGTCAGATGTAAGTGGTATAGATTTTAAGAAGATCAGAAGGAGTGAAGTAATTTTTGCACCGTTTTAGAAAACCAAGCCACTTGAATGCTTCTTTCGACACTTTAAAAACATGCTCGTTCCAACGAATAGCACATTGAATTCTCATGCCTAGAACATCAAGAGTATCCGACTCCTCAATACCTATACCGCCCATATATACAGATGACATTGTTGAATCCATGGCCCTATGGGTCAACATACAACATTGAGTCTTCAGCGCATGGACAGGACCGAGAAGAAATTTGATTTCAAGAAATGCCAAAAACCGAAAGTGCCACAGGGGTTGGAGTTGTCGGCCTAAAAAGAAATACTTCGAGTCAATGGGAATACACACAAGTATTTTCCAAGCAGAAATTTATGCCATCGATAGATGTGCACAAATTAACTTGAATAGGAAGTACAAAAGATGGGACATAACCATACTATAAAGCTGCTATTCGCATACTAAACTCCTATGAAGTAGACCCCAAGTTGGTATGGGACTGTCAACAGAAACTAAATGAGCTAGGTAAACCCAACAAGGTCAGCCTTCGTTGGGTCCCGGGACATATTGGGATTCAAGGTAATGAGTAAGCTGATGAGCTTGCCAGAAGGGGAGCTTCCACAGAATAGGGTCGGAACCGTTTTGTGAAATAGGAAAAGGAGTATGGGAAGGCCTACTTAGGGAACATGATAATTATGTTAGACGGGAACTTTTCTCGAGCCACTTCGGCTTAATGCAGTCCAAACTCTTGTCAAAGAACTGACTGTGAATACTAACCGGGATTTTAACTGGTCACTGTAGGCTCAGCCGAATCACCAGAGCACAGACTTGGGGACTGTGGAGCTTTAATGCATAAAAGAAAAAAGCACCTGGGCTCTTTCCAAATACTAGGTAGCGAGATAAAATTACTAGAACCCACCAACATCCTCAAATTCCTGAGAGCTTCGGTGTTGGATGAGATTATCAGAGGGTGTACAACAGATCACTCGGTCGCAGTACTACAAACACCTCCTTTATACAATGCAATACAATAATAGGATGATTTAGTAGCAACAGAGAGTTTTAAAAATGTCCAAAAATGCTACCTAAAGATCTAACAATCTGAAAATAATATGTACTTCAAATGAGATTCAAATGCTTCAAGAGAAAAATCATCTGGCCCGCATAAATTTTGCTAAAGAACACATGAACTGGTCAAGACGAAATTGGAATACTGTTCTCTTTTCAGAGGAGTCCAGTTTTAATTTAAGGGACCATGATGGAAGACGACTAAAAGGAAAAAGGCTGGACCCAAAATATACAAATGAAACTGTTAAGTTTGGCGGTGACAAAATTAGGTATAGAGTAGCTTTTCGGACCAACGAATGCGTCCAATTCATATAGTAAAAAATAATCTAACTGGAATTGTGCAAATTCTAAATGACGTAATGTATCCGTACACCGAGGAAAATGTGGCCCTGGTCTGGAACTTCCAACATGAAAATGGGAAATTGTATATCGAAAAATATGAAAACGAAATTACACAAACAGAATAGGGGGGCAAATCGTCGCATTCAATATCGCGTAAAATTAATCGAAATTCCATATTTTGTTTTATTATTTAAAGAAGACGAACAATCGTCAGATCTCGTCTCACTTTTACTATTAACTAGGAGCCAAAATTCGTTAACTGTGATAGATTCCAATTATTCTAAGTATTTTATTGAAAATTAATTAATTTCCATCGAAAAATTTCAATAACGAATGCCACGATTCGACCCCAGATCTCATAGTGGCAGTTAATTTAGAGTGGAAAAAAAATTTTTATGGATATCATTAATAATTTAATTGATTCCTTGCCTCGGAGTTGTGAGGCAATACTGAAAAGGATACCCAACAAAATATTGAAACAAGAAATTGAGGAAAACTTTTCAATTATTGTATAGTAAAGGTTTCCATTGTTTTGTCAACAGCATAAAAATTAATATTGTTTTTTGTGAAGTTAAGCTATTTGATGTTAAATTTCCCGAAAACAATTTTCCAAACACAATTGCCCGAAAACAATTGCCCGAAAAAACAATTCCCCGAAAAAACAATTCCCCGAAAACAATTTCCCGAAATTACAATTTCCCGAAAACAATTTCCCGAAAACAATTTCCCGAAATTACAATTTCCCTATTTTTAGTTTACAACTTCCCATATATTCTTGATTTCCCCCATAAAAAAAACTTGCTGCATACGATTTCTTGAAAAAACAATTTCCCGAGTATACGACTTCTCGAAAAAATAATTCCCCCACCCTGCACCGCGCCCTTCTTCTTCCACCCTCGTTGGTCATCTGGACCAATCTATTGGAGTGTCATACGCTTATTTTTTCATTGTGACTTTGAACACTTCGGTATTCAGACTTCCCGACGGATAACGCTCACTCCACCACATCATGCCCATGCAGTAGCTGCTACGGAATCGTTACCATCTTGCATAGCGAAGTTTTTTAGTTATTTGGGTTGTAATACTCAGTTACTATGCCACTCGAATTCCTAGATAGCGAAAAAGTTAAACCGAGGTTGCTTTTGAATGGGTTCTTGTATCATGACGACGGTCAGTCCGTTGATAGCGTTTATTGGCGTTGTATCCTTTATCGAGGAAAACATTGTACCGGTAGGCTCATAACAATCACAGTGCCGAAGCGGCTTTCGTTGCTAAAGAAAAAAAATCGTTAATGAGCTGAAAGATCTTGCCCGGACCACTACATCAAGTGGTCATGAACTGATTGCTCGCGCTTCAGCCGGAATTTCTGATGGTATTGTTTCGGAAATGCCATCAACAAGCTCTTTGAAGAAATAGTAATTTCGGGAAATTGTAGTTTCGGGAAATTGTGTTCGGGAAATTGTATTTCGGGAAATTGTAATTTAGGGAAATTGTAATTTAGGGAAATTGTAATTTCGGGAAATTGTCATTTCGGGAAATTGTGTTCGGGAAATTGTTTTCGGGAAATTCTTTTCGGGAAATTGTTTTCGGGAAATTGTTTTCGGGAAATTTTCCGCAAATCATTTTTTATTTATTAAATAAAACATTAAAATTTTTAATTTATGGTCCAATTTTTCAGTATTAACCGTTCAAATCATATCTTAGAATTTTTTCAATCCTCGGATACAAAAAGAAACTTAGAATTTGACAGCTTTTCAAGAAAGTCCTAAAAATTTCTGAGGGTTTTTCGATCTGAAACATTCCTCAGAGCCATAAGATTTTTCAATGGAAAATATTTCTCATAATCAAAGGTTTGATGGATCAGATAGAAAAAATTTTTTTTTTCATAAAAAAGGACTTAGAATCTGAGTTTTTCGTTTAAAAAAAAATTGCTTTGGAACACAGGTTTTTTTCTGACCGACTTTCAAACGAAATTTTTAGAATCTAAAGATGATTTAGATAGAATATTTAGGAAGTTCTATTAATAAAAAAGCCCTTACAATCTAAAGGTTTGGTCAATAGAAATAGGTCCTTCGAATTTGAGGATTTTCAATGGGGGAAACTAAACTATAAAGTCTGAGGTTTTTCTTCAGGAAATCTACAATTCCAAACAAAATAATGTATAAAAATATCGATTAAACCGATATGACAATAATATATTTTTCCATTATTTATGCATTTTTTTTTTTTTTTTAATTAAGTTTTGCAATAGGTACCAAATTTTTTATTTTAATTATCATCCAATTGATTTCACTAATTAAAACAGGATTTCTAGCTATAAAATTTTTATTTATTTTTTATATAATTTTTTTATGTTTTACAAAAATTGTGCTATGAAAATTTTCAAAAAATAATTTGTTGATATTTGTTTTAAATTTTTATTATTTTTTTTTTTTTTTAAGTAAACTTAAATGCTTTTAAAACTCATGATTAAGTTTTTCACAAAAAATTAATAATTTTACTTTGTATGTAATGTTAAAAGCATTTTTTTTTTTTTTTTTTTTATTTAGGTTAAGTTTTTTATCATTCAAGGCGTTTTATTTATAAAAAACGTTTAAGCTTTAGATTAAGGGTATTATTTTCTTTAATATTAATAATTAAATGAAAAACTAATAATTGTACTACTTTTTTTCTTGTAATTCGTACCGTCTATATGTATATGTTTATACAACAGTTTTTTTTTTTATAAAATATAATAATTTTGTTTTAAGTCTTTTAATAAAATTACAGATCTCTTAGTTTTGAATTTTGTTATATTTGAAGATGGTTTTTTTATCTTATTTTGCCTGTTTTATATTTAACTCTTAATAAAATTTAAGATTTATTGTAAGAAAACGTTAATTTGTTTAAGAAGAATTTATATTTTATTTTTTTTTTTTATTTTTTATTTATGTAACATCAAAGAATGATGGCGGCATATGAAGTAGAAACAAATTATATTTTTAAACGAAAGAAAATTTTGTAAAAAAAAAATAAAAATAAGAAAGTTAGAATTTGAACTCTACAAATATTTTATAGTTCGGGCATTAAAGACCAATCCATGATCTGGTGGATAACGATCTCTGCTAAAAAGGTAATATTAACAATGAACAAGTGTGAACATATCGTAAATGCTACCCGAAAACAAATATCGTGACATTCAATATTGCAACAGAACAACAGAAAATAGAGCAGGTTTTTGGGATGTTGGTTAAAATTGGTTTGATTAAATTCAAGTTTTTGACTCTTTAGTGACTAAAGTTTAGTCAAATAACTTAAAGCAGGCATGCCCAGAGGTTTCTTATGGAAGTGCAAACACTAATCCATATAAAGAAAACAGTTTTTTCATATTTTTATTCTGAAATGAAATGTCTTAAAATGCTTTTCAATAGGATATTTTGTGTTAATTTGAGAGCATATCAAACATTCGGCTTCAGCCTTAAAGTTATAAGTGAAAAAAATCACTTTCTCACTTCTCGTCTGAATACATGTAGCTCATTTAGCAAAGTAATACAGCCCTGTTCTTGAAACCACTATCACAAAAAAAAACTCGTAAATGAAAAAATTCTTAAATCTACGAGTTTTTTTGCTGTTCTCTAATTTCAATAAGAATATTTTTTCTCGTTTTAATTCACTTAGAAAAGGCTTTGTGAAATCAAAACAAATGCCCTTTTTTTCTACTAAGCAGGTCTTAAGAGATAAAAAAAACTAATTGATATTTAAACTCTAACATGTTTTTTATTGAACCTTGTCATTATTTTAAAAAATTAGACATTAATTTTATGAAAAAAAAAACGATTTTAAAAAACGTCTACATTTTGCGCGGATTTAAAAAAAAACTCGTAATCAGTACTCAATGTTAATAAAACACACTTTTGGAGATGATGTGGTTCTATAACTATAATAAAAACTTTTTATTTACACAATCTATTTTCCATTATAATTTTTTCAATTATAACATAGATTCTTTATGCACTAATTATTGCAAAAGAAAAGGAATTAAAAAAATTTTTTTCATCAAATCACATATTTTTTATTTTTTTTGCATATGTTCGAAACAGTAGTGATGCCAGTCAAATCCAATTTATTTGAATATCGAAATTTTTTTTGGTGATGCCTTACTTTTTAAAAATAGAAAAGTCATTCTTAATTGAATGAAATTGAAGAATAAAAACAATTAAATGAACAAGTAAATTGTTATTTAAAAAGAAAATATTTTTTTTTTTTACTTTCTTTATAATCTTAAGGAAAAACATGCAAAAATTACTTAAGGTTTTTTTGTGAAAGTGACTAAAGAACCATATGGCACCTTGGTTTCTAGATAACATATGGTTCTGAAGCTAAACCATATGTTTCATGTCATTTGATAATAAAAAATATGATTTCGAAAAATACTTCGAAAATATAAAATTTGTGTTTTCAAGAAACCTTAAATTTCAATTTCATGTTATTTCAAATTCATTCTTATTCAAATAACAACGTTTCAAGAACAGGGCTGAATAATTTTTACAACCACTTGGGATCTCAATTAAAATTAGTTTAGTTAAACTAACGGTTAACAACGCTTGAGTAAAATATTTTGATAGTTATTAGTGATTAAAAATAAAAGTTTAGCTTATCTAAGTTTAACCGGAATCCTAAAAATAATAATTTCGTCCGCTTAGAACAATTTTTGGGATGTATTTTAGGCTCCAATTAATTATCAGATCAGTTAATCCAAAAAATAATTTTAATCTCGCGTTAAGCAGTTGAGCTGTATCGATAAGTGTAAGATATCTCTGGCATGCATTTAGTCATAGATTTTCTATAAAAAAAAACAAAAAAAAAAAGTAAATGTTAAATTCGGCTGTGCCGAATTTTTGATACCCTCCACCCAATATTGGGTACGGCTACCACTTTGAAACTGCGGCTGCTACTGAAACATTAAATACAAATAACAATTAAATTTAAAGATAGTTGGTTTTCTTGTTGGTCAATTTCTATTATAAACAAGTAAGAAAATTATAGTCGGTCTAGACCGACTATACGATACCCTATACCATGGTTAAGATACCCTATCTCTCCGGTCCAACTAATTGGATATAGAAAATAGGCATAAACCAAATGTGAGTGGCATTGTTATTATTTTTTTTGGCTGCAGATATGAAAAAGTCGGGTGCTATGTTTATATGGGGACTAGGTCGAAAAATGGACCGATCTTGACCACATTTGTTAAAGTCACTTATATTTTGAAAAAATATATACAAACCAAATTGGAGAAAAATTTATGCAATATTGTGGTTTTTTGATAGATTTAAGTGAAGATCGGGAAGCAGCTCTATATGGGGCCTATGACTAAGATTTGACCTATAGGGATTATTTTTGGACTATAGATTAATGGATATAATAAACACATGCAAACCCCATTTGACTGAGATCTATATGATAATTTGGATCTTATGGCAATTTATGTCGATTTCAAAGGGGTCATTTGTATGGGGACTAGGTTTGAACATGGACCGAATTTCACCAATTTCAATAGCGTTCATCCTATGGCCGATAAAAGCTTATATACCAAATTTCATCAAAATACGTATTCATATATGCGACCTGTAGTTTGATTACAAGGTTTACATGGACACACAGACGGACGGACGGACATCGCTAAATCTACTCAGAAAGTAATTCAGAGTCGATCGGTATAATACAAAATGGGTCTAGGTCAAATATTTTTGGTAGTTTGGACAGCAGTACAAAGTCATTATACCCACACCACATAGTGGTATAGGGTATAAAAAAGGCCGTTACCCGAAACCCGCTCCAACTATTTTTATACCCTATACCACTATGTGGTTTGGGTATAATGACTTTGTGCTGCTGTTTGTAACAACCAAAAATATTTGTCCTACACCCATCTTTAATTATACCGATCGAATCAGAATCACTATCTGATTCGATTTAACGATGTCCGTCCGTCTGTGTGTCCATGTAAACCTTGTTATCAAACTGCAGGTCGCAAATATGAATATATTTCGATGGAATTTGGTATATAAGCTTTTATCGGCCATGGGATGAACGCTATTGAAATTGGTGAGAATCGGTCCATGTTCAGAACTAGCCCCCATACAAATAACCCCTATGAAAGCAACATATAATGCCATAAGATCCAAATTATCATACAAATCTTAGTCAAATTGGGTTTGTATGTATTTATTATATCCATTAATCAGTAGTACAAAAATGATCCCTATTGGACCACTCTTAGTCATAGGCCTCATATAGAGCTGCTTCCCGATCTGCACTTAAATCTATCAAAAAACAAAAAAATATTGCACTGATTCTTCTCAAATTTTGTTTGTATATATTTTTGCAAAATACAAGAGACCTTACCAAACATGGTCAGGATCGGTCCATTTTTGGGCCTAGTCCCCATATAGATATAGCATCCGATATGAACTTTTTCGTATCTGCAGCCAAAAAAATTAATAAAAATCCCACTCAAATTTGGTTTATGCTTATTTTTTTATATCCATTTAGTTGGGCCTGAGAGATAGGGTCTCTCAACGCATGGTATAGGGTATCGTATAGTCGGTCTAGACCGACTATAAATTTCTTACTTGTTTTCTTTCAATTGGGTTCATTGAGTACACTTAAACCCTACTTTTTTGTTATAAAAAAATTGATAAAAATTAAAAAAACAAGTAGAAAATTATGACGATCTAGACCGACTATACGATACCCTATACCATGCGTTTAAAGACTCTCAGCCCTGTTCTTGAAACGTTATTTGAAGAGTGAATTTAAAATCACATGAAATTGAAATTTTGGGCTTCTTGAAACCACTTTTTTTTACTTATTTAATGGAAACATATGTTTGAGTTAAGAACATATGTTATCTAGAAACCGAGGTGCCATATGGTTCTTTATTCAGTTTCACAAAAAACTTTTAAGTATTTTGTGCATGTTTTTTCTTAAGTTTATAGAAAAAGTATAAAGAAAAATATTTTCTTTTAAAATAACTTATTTGTTCATTTAATTGTTTTTGTTCTTCAATTTCATTCAATTAAAAATGGCTTTTCTATTTTTGAAAAGTTAGGCATCACCAAAAAAAATTTCGATATTCAAATAAATTGGATTTGACTGGCATCACTACTGTTTCGAACATATGCAAAAAATAAAAAATATGTGATTTGATGAAAAAGTTTTTTTTAATTCCTTTATTTGCAATAATTAGAGCATAAAGAATCTATGTTATAATTGAAAAAATTATAATGGAAAATAGATTGTGTAAATAAAAAGTTTTTATTATAGTTCTAGAACAGCGTCATCGCAAAAAGTGTGTTTTATTAACATTAACTACTTATTACGAGTTTTTTTTTTTTTAATCATCGCAAAATGACGTTTTTAAAATCGTTTTTTTTCCATAAAATTAATGTCTAATTTTTTAAATTAAGACAAGGTTCAATAAAAAACATGTTAGAGTTTAGTTAGTTTTTTTTATCTCTTAAGACCTGCTTTGTAGAAAAAAGGGCATTTGTTTTGATTTCACAAAGCCTTTTCTATGTGAATTAAAACGAGAAAAAAATATTCTTATTGAAATTAGAGAACAGCAAAAAACTCGTAGATTTAAGAATTTTTTTCATTTACGAGTTTTTTTTCAAGTGGTTTCAAGAACAGGGCTGTCTATCTCTTTAGTCTAAATATTTAGATATACAAAATAAACAACAACCAGGTTTGAGTCGCAAGTTTTTTCGACTTCGGATATAAAAAAAAATTCATATCAGATGCTATATGTATATGGCGACTAGATAGAAAAATGGACCGATCCTGACCATATTGGTTTTTGGTTTGAGAAAAATCTGTGCAATATTTTTGTTTTTTGAAAGATTTAAATGAAGATCGGGAATCAGCTTCATATGGGGGCTATAACTAAGCATTGTCCTATAGGGTTTATTTTTAGATTACTAATAAATGGATGTAATAAACATACACAAATCCAATTTGACCGAGATCTATATGTTAATTTGGATATTATGGCAATTTAAGTCGATATCATAGGGATCATTTGTATGTGGACTAGTTCTGAACATGAAACGATTTTCACCAATTTCAAAAGCCTTCGCGCCGATAGATTGCTTACCAAATTTCACTTGCGACCTGTAGTTTGATTACAAGGTTTACATCGCTAAATCGACTCAGAAAGTAATTCTGAGTCAATCTGTATAATAAAAGATGGGTCAAGGTCAAATATTTTTCGTAAATTATAAACATCAGCACAAAGTCATTATACCCCGACCATATAGTGGTATAGGGTATACAAATTTATGATTTTCTACCACATTTTTTCACCTAAATGTGAGATTGGATCCATAAGAAAAAAATAAGCGTCTATTAGTTTTGCCTCTTCTACAACACGATCACGTTTCAAACCATTTGGTAAAGCGAAATAATCATAATTAATAATATAACACCCACCAGAAACAGAGTTCAAAATAAACTTATTTTTAGAAATAAAACACAATTAAATTTATTTAAAAAAACGTAATATTTTTGGTTTTATATAAAAGTATAAATCATAGTGAAAACATTTCTAAAAAAAAAAAAAAAAAACAATTTATATATATATTTTTCTTTTTTAATAAATTTTAACAAAACAGAAATAAGCACATATTAAAAACTTTGCCTTATAAAAGTATAAAAACAATAATAAAAAAAAAGTTTGTAAAAAAAAATTACGTGACAATTTTTAATAAAAATGGGATTCATTTAACGTCAAAACAGGAAGATTTATATATTTATATATATATATATATATATAATGAATATATTTAATATATTATATATTTAATGAATTCGAAAAAGGAAAAGTATATGTTAGATATTAGAAAATAGAGTTTTCCTAGTTAATTAAGATATAAATTTTAAAGCAAGAAACAGCTTAATATAAGACTTTTTTTTATTATATTTTACTTTTTAATGTCTGCTTTTTAGATTATATTAAGATTTGTTAATTATACATGTAGAAAAATTATATCAAAAAGTATAAAAATTTTTTTTAATATATAAAAAACAATAATAATGAATTTTACTACAAACTCGGTTAGATATATATTTTTCTTAAGATATTCTTTAATTAAAAAAAAAAAACATTTTTTGTTTATGTTTTCTTTTATATTGTAGTGTGTTAAAAATTTAAGATTTGAGATAGTTAATTTTTTTTTTTTTTAAATAGATTTTAATTATAAAAGAAAGACCTTTTTTGCATATATGTATGTTAAACGATATGTATTACAAAAATACTGTAAGTTCCAAAAAAGGCCTTTAAACGTTTGCTAATACTTTTTTTTTCAAACACACTACTTTGTTTAAGTGTTTTTTTTTTTTTTTTACTAAATTGTTATATTTGTTTTAATAAAAATTCTAGAAAAATTTTACTAATTTTTTTTTTTTTTTTTTTTTTTTTTGTAAAAACATATTTTTTTATACAAATTTATTGCCAATTATTTGTGGTTGAAGCAATTCTTATTTTTTTTTTTATTTCATTTTTATTTTTCAATAAACTTAGAAAACATTTTACTAATTTAATTCAATTATTTTTTATATAAAGAAGTCTAAAAAAGTTTCAAAAATGTCTTTGCTAATATATTTTTTCAATGTTCTTCATGATAAGTTTAATATTTTATATACAAATTTTTATAAGATTTAATTATAAAAAAATTTTTAGATAAAAAATTTAAAATTTACTATTTGTTTTTAACTTACTTTTATTTTTTTGTTATTTGAGTGGAAAAAGGTTACAGGTTTTTAATTGTTATGTGTTTTTAAAGTTTAAGCTTTAAATATGTTTTGTTTGCATCTGTTTCTATCATTCTTAATATTGCACATATTTTTATATATTTTTTATTATTATAATTTCTTTTTTTATTGAATATAAAAATTGTTTACAAAAAATTCTATATAAAAATGTTTAATAGCTAAATTACAATTTTATATATATTTCGTTAAAATTATTTTTAAGTTATAATTAATTTAATTTTTTTATATTAAAAATTAAAGAACATTTTTTTTTTTTATTTAAAAAAACAAATAACTTAAAGATTCTTTGAATAAAAAAAAACAGACAAGGGAATAATATAAATATATAACTAATACTGAACAAAAAGTAATTAAAAAACAAACAGAAAAGACAGTTACATAAAAAAAAAGTATTTTAAAAATTAAAATTAAAACAAATAATTTAAAAAAGTTACAAAATTATGTTAAAAAAAACCCCCTAATCAATGTTAACAATAAGCAAAGTTCTAAAATTTAAAATTCAACATAAATTATTTTAAAAATTACAAAAACATTTAACAAATATTTAAACAATAAAAACAATATATTAACTAATTATTGCACATTTCAGTTTCATATTTTTAAAAAATGTGTACAATTTTTGTACATAATTTTGTGATATAATAAAAATTTATAAAATTTAAAAAAATCCTTATGGAAAAAAAAATTTTTTTTTAGTCATTTCTTAAGAAAAATTAAAAAATATTCAGGTGCTTACATAAACAAACCAATATTAAAAAGTTAAGATTTTTATTTGCTAGTGATGAACCAATAAAAACCTTTTAATTAAAAAAATTAAAGTTTGATTTTAGTTTCAAAAATAAAAACCAATTTGAAAAATACTGATTTCAATAAATACAGATTAAGATAATTCTTTTTTTTTCCAAAAATTAAGAAAGAGAGTTTTATTTAGCTTATGGCTTGATTAATCATATATTCCTGGTTTATTTAACGGCTGATTAATTTAGATATGGCTGAAAGCTAAAAAATTTTGTTGATTATTAAATAATCAAGAAAAATTTTTTTTTTTAAAAAATATTCTTTAAACGTTACTTAATTATAGACTATAAGAAATTCAAGAAACTTTCAAATTGGTTTCATAAATTGTGTTAATTAAAAATTTGGTTTCTTTTAAATTTGATTTAGTTTCATATAAAAATGTTATAAATTGTTTTTAGAAAAAAAAAGATGTTAAAAAAGCGGTATAAATTAAACTAAAATTAAAAACTACATATATATTAAGTGTTGCATTCAGTTTAACTATAATAGTTTTCTTCGAAATAGGAACGTTTAAAAAAAATGAAGAACTACAAGAAAAGTGCTAGATTTTCTTTGATATTTGGCAAAAGTTGACATTGTTTTGTATACAGACTTCTAAAAATGACTAACAAAGTGTTGAGGCATGTTCATTTGTGTTTATAGAGAAAATATACTTGCATAGGAATTAAAAATTTGTCAATCTATATTTGTTAATTTAAACATTTTCTATTATTTTCTATTCAATTTTTTTTTTGTTAAACAAATTTTAAATTTCCATTTTGTTTTCAATATTTTGTTAGAATATAATTTTATCTTCAAAAATAAAATTACTGACCTCACTTAATTTTTTTTTTCGTAATTTATTGCTATTTACATTATTTTAATTTATTTTAATTTATTAAAAAAAAAAAAATGTTTAATTTATTTATATGGAAAATATATGAATAAAAATTTTTTTTATATTTTCGTTTTTTTTTTTTTCAAAATTAAATTTAAATTTAGTATTTAAAATTTATTTAATATTTAAAATTTCAATTTTATAATATCAAATTAAAATTTAAAATTTTAAACTTAATTTTATAATTTAGAATTTTATATTTTAAATTATTATGTAAAATTAAAATATTTTAAATTATATATTTTAAATTAAAAAAATTATTTTAATAGATTAAAATATAAAATTTAAAATTTAATTTTAAATAATAAATAAATTATAAATTTTAAACACAAAATTTTAAAATTAAAAATTTTTAATTATAAATTTTAAATATTCAAATTAAAATTTTTAATATTAAATTTTTAATTTTCAAATTTAATTGAAAATGTTTAATTTATATGGAAAATATATGAAAAAAAATTTTTTTATTTTTTTTTTTTTTTTTCTTCAAAATTATTTTTTTCAAAATTAAATACTAAAAATTTTAAATTTAAAATTTATTCAATATTTAATTTTAATTTTTATAATATCAAATTTTATATTTTAGAATTTAATTTTTTTAAATTATAAAAATTAAAATAATCTAAATTTTATATTTAAAATTATTTTAAATTGAAAAAATTATTCTAAATTAAAATGTAAAATTTTATATATAAAATTTTAACTTTTAAAATTAAAATATAAAATTTGAAATTTAATTTTAAATAATTAATAAATTATAAATTTTAAACATAAAATATTAAATTTTAAAAATTAAATTTTAAATATTAATTTTTTAATATTAAATTTAAAATTTTTACTATTATATTTTTAATTTTTAAAATTAAATTTTACATTTTTAATTATCAAATTTAAACTGAAAATATATGGAAAAAAAATTTTTTTTTATGTCTTTTTTCTTCAAAATTTTTATTTATTTATTTTTGTTTTTTCAAAATTAAATTAAAATTTAATATTTAAAATTTAAAATTTATTTAATATTTAAAATTTAAATTTTAAAATTAATTTTATATTTTAGAATTTAATATTTTAAATTATTATAAAAATTAAAATAATCTAAATTTTATATTTTAAATTAAAAAAATTATTTTAAATTAATATATAAAATTTTATATATAAAATTTTATCTTTTAAAATTAAAATATAAAATTTAAAATTTAATTTTAAATAATAAATAAATTATAAATTTTAAACACAGAATTTTAAATTTTAAAATTAAAATTTTAAATTACAAGTTTTAAATATTAAATTGTTAATATTAAATTTAAAATTTTTAATATTAAATTTTTAGTTTTTAAAATTAAATTTAAAATTTTTAATTTTTAAATTTAAACTGAAAATATATGAAAAAAATTTTTTGTGTCTTTTTTTCTTCAAAATTTTTATTTTTTTTTTTTCAAAATTAAAATTAAATTTAATATTTAAAATTTTAAATTTAATATTTAAAATTTAAAATTTAATTAATATTTAAAATTTAAATTTTAAAATTAATTTTATATTTTAGAATTTAATATTTTAAATTATTATAAAAATTAAAATAATCTAAATTTTATATTTTAAATTAAAAAAATTATTTTAAATTAATATATAAAATTTTATATATAAAATTTTATCTTTTAAAATTAAAATATAAAATTTAAAATTTAATTTTAAATAATAAATAAATTATAAATTTTAAACACAAAATTTAAAATTTTAAAATTAAAATTTTAAATTATAAATTTAAATATTAAATTTTAAATATTCAAATTAAAAGTTTTAATATTAAGTTTTTAATTTTTAAAATTAAATTTTAAATTTTTAATTATCAAATTTAAATTGAAATTGTTTAATTTATATGGAAAATATATGAAAAAAAAATTTTGTGTCTTTTTTTCTTCAAAATTTTTATTTTTTTTTTCAAAATTAAAATTAAATTTAAATTTAATATTTAAAATTTTAAATTTTAAATTAAAAATTTATTTAATATTTAAAATTTAAATTTTAAAATTTCAAAATTAATTTTATATTTTAGAATTTAATATTTTAAATTATTATATAAAATTAAAATAATTTAAATTTTATATTTAAAATTATTTTTAATTAAAAAAATTATTTAAAATTAAAATATAAAATTTTATATATAAAATTTTAACTTTTAAAATTAAAATATAAAATTTAATTTTAAATAATAAATGAATTATAAATTTTAAACATTAAATTTTAAATTTTAAAATTAAAATTTTATATTAGATATAAATTTTAAATATAAAATTTTTAATATTTAGTATTAAATTTTTAATTTTTAATTTAAATTTTTAATATAAAATTTAAAATTTTAATATAAAATTTAAAATTTTTAAATTTAAAATTTGTAGTTTAAAATTTAAAATTTTTAATATAAAATTTTTAATATTAAATTTAAAATTTTTAATATTAAATTTTTAATTTTTAATATTAAATTTAAAATTTTTAATTTTTAAATTTAAAATTTGTAGTTTAAAATTTATAATTTCTAAATTTAAACTTTTTAATTTAACATTTCAAATTTGAAATTTATTAAAAAATTATATTAATTTAAATTTTTAATTTTTAATTATCAAATTTAAATTGAAATTGTTTAATTTATATTGAAAATATATGGAAAAAAAATTTTTGTTTTTTTTTCTTCAAAATTGTTATTTTTTCAAAATTAAAATTAAATTTAAATTAAAATTAAATATTTAAAATTTAAAATTTATTTAATATTTAAAATTTAAATTTTATGATTTCAAATTAAAATTTCAAAATTAATTTTTTATTTAATATTTTAGAATATAATATTTTAAATTATTATATAAAATTAAAATAATTTAAATTTTATATTTTAAATTATTTTTAATTAAAAAAAATTATTTTAAATTAAAATATAAAATTATATATATAAAATTTTAACTTTTAAAATTAAAATAAAAAATTTAATTTTAAATAATAAATAAATTATAAATTTTAAACATTTAATTTTAAATTTTAAAATTAAAATTTTAAATTATAAGTTTTAAATATTAAATTGTTAATATTTAATTTAAAATTTTTAATATTAAATTTTTAGTTGGTAAAATTAAATTAAAAATTTTTTATTTTGAAAATATATGAAAAAAAACTTTGTTTTTTTTTTCTTCAAAATTGTTGTTTTTTTTTTCAAAATTAAAGTTAAATTTAAATTTAATATTTAATATTTAAAATTTCAAATTTATTTAATATTTAAAATTAATTTTTTATTTAATATTTTAGAATTTAATATTTTAAATTATATAAAATTAAAGTAATTTAAATTTTATATTTTTAATTAAAAAAATTATTTAAAATTAAAATATAATATTTTATATATAAAATTTTAACTTTTAAAATTAAAATATAAAATTTAATTTTAAATAATAAATGAATTATAAATTTTAAACATTAAATTTTAAATTTTAAAATTAAAATTTTATATTATAAATTTTAAATATAAAATTTTTAATATTAAATTTTAAATTTTTAGTATTAAATTTTTAATTTTTAATATTAAATTTTAAATTTTTAATTTTTAAATTAAAAATTTGTATAATTTTTAAATATAAAATTTTTAATATTAAATTTAAAATTTTTAATATTAAATTTATAATTTTTAATATTAAATTTAAAATTTTTAATTTTTAAATTTAAAATTTGTAGTTTAAAATTTATAATTTCTAAATTTAAACTTTTTAATTTAACATTTTAAATTTAAAATTTATTAAATAATTATATTAATTTAAAATTTTGTGAAAATATTTTTAAATTTCATTTTTCTTTGAACACGCCAAAACAAAATCTTTAAAATTTTTACAAAGAATGCATAAAACTAAAGTTATTAAAAAAAATGCGAGGATTAATAAAATAAATAGTTGAAATAAAAAACTAAAAAAAAAATTAAACTTATTAAAAACTAAATAAAAAAAATTACAAGAAAAATACTGCACAGTGTAACAGAACGAAAAAAAAGAGAACAGATAACAAAGTTTATAAATTAAAAAAAAAAAAATAATAATAAACGAACAAAAAACTATTATAATTTAAAAAAAAATTAGCTGCTTGAATATTTTGACTTATAATAAAACCAAATAAAGCTGCTAAAAATAATACAGAAATTTCAAATAAAGCTATGTGCTTTAAAATCTTGGCTTAGATATTAACCTATTTGAAGCTGCTTTAGAAGTTGAGGCCAAAAATTTGGGCAAAACTAAAAATTATATATATATAAAAAAAAAAATTTTTTATTGTATAACACCGTCTGAAAGTAAAGGATAGACGTCTCAAGCAAGAGACCAAATGGATTAAGCCTTCGTTTATAGTTTTTCAATTGATTATCTGGTTTCAAAAAAATAATTAAATATTTATACTAGTCCTATGATGGCGCTATTGCAAAAATTTCATATAAAATCTTTCATAAAAATATTTATCTTCAGAACTTAACACATTATTCACATTTTTTTCTGATATGATACAATAAAAAAATGCATAAAATTGCCCAAATTCCCTTCATTCATTTGACACCAAACTATTGACACAATAGGATCAGTATAATTATTTAAATATATTTTTTATAAAACGTAGTCCTTTGAAACCAAATCATTTTATGAAAATCTATAAAAGCAGTTCCATTACATTTGGTGTCTAGTTTCAGACGTTTAAGTGTGAAATTTTATTTTTTTTTTTTGTTTTTTTGTCGAACGGTGTAATTAGTCTGTTTATAAAAACAGTTTGATTTACAACACAATGGTTAGCAACGGTTTTGTTTCTATAAATTTCATATAAAAAAAGTGTCATTTAAAAGATCTAGAGGTTCAAGTGGATAAGAAAGAGTTAAGAGGTTTGATATTTGAATATTTATCGTTATAGAATAAAATTTTTTGTATTTTCTTTTTTAACTACCGAATATTTCAAGCTATTTTTTTTTTTTTTTAATTTTTCCCACTTAATTTTAAGGGTTTCATAAAAAAAGTGTCCTTTTAAAAGTAAGGACATTAACATGTCCATTATGTATAGAAAAATGTGTAAAAAAGTAAATTAAACTACATTAAGTTTTAAGTAAAAAAAAAAAAAAAAAAAACACAAACGAAACAGTGGATAGGAAAGATGTTTTGAAAGAAGGAGAATAAAGAACAAAGGGAAAAAAAAGTTTGCTAAATTAATGCATTGTAGCAGCAGCAAATTTACGTTGAGGTCTTAACAACCTACCAACGCCGCCGTTAACACCAACGAAAAGGCACAGCACGAGGACGATCAGCTCCCTCCTTTACCAATGGCTTATGATATTCACGGCCAGGACGTGAGTGAATAACCGACCAGCAATGTTCACAATAGTATTGCAAACAAGTGACGTTGGCACAAAAGAAGGGAGCAAATTTACCACCACATCTCTGACCCTCACATTCATCACACATTTGATCATCCAATACGTAGGGTTTCACTTCGACCCTTTTATCGATATCACCATGTTGTAATTGCACAAAACGAGCTGATATGGCCGCTATATAGCTTTGTTGATTGGAGAATGCCACACGACCGGCCCCCTTGGGGTATTTCAATTCGGGATCTGTATCAATGCCAGCATAACAAACACCACCGTATAAACGATCCATAATCATGGCCAATTCAAATGCTTTCAAAGGTCTTGGAACTCCGCCCACAAATACGGTCTTACGTGGATCTAACGACATTGTAGCATCCAAGACATAATCAGCATCAGCCAAACGCCAGGGTCGTATTTGGACTGGCTTATCTTTGATTGTCGGTGACGATACACACAAATACAATTTATCATCGTCGGTTATACATGAATCTATCAATTGCTGTACGCTATTTTCATCTTGGAACAATAGAAAAGCATATCCCTTGGGTGGAAAATATGATTTTGATTCAGCTTTATGCGGCCAATCTACCACCAAGGGACCAAAACGTCTAAATGAACTGGTTATCTCGTCTTCATCGATATCAGGTGGTAAGCCGCCTACAAAGACCTTACGTGAAAAGCGAGCAGTATGATCCGAGCCTTGTGAATGCGGTGAAGACCGCGAAGGTGAATTTAATTTCATATTTTGATCTAAATATGCTGAAGCACCATTGCCAGCTGCAATTGCCACCGCATCTACTTCACCCAAATGATGTTCACTCATTTTTTGATTGCGCATACGCTCGGCCATTATGGCCGCTGCCGTAACATTATTATCACCTCCGGGTCCTACAGCACCCATACCGCGCATTATATCATTTAAACAATGATCCAAAGGACGCATATCCAAGCCATTTGGCATATATGGACCACCACCGCCGCCACCACCACCAGCTCCCATAAATGGTGGGCCATCACCACCACCAGTAGCGCCAGCGCTAATGCTACCATTGCCTATCGATAAGGTAGGTACTCCTGCAGCCTGAGCCGCATTTATATCTAGAGTATAGCCGGGTGTTGGAGAAGTTCCTCCCTTAGCGGGAAAGGATATACTGCGGCGATATTTGTTGGGTGAAATGCCAGCATTTGAATTTGGTGATACGCCGCCGCTACTGCCACCATTGTACGGTGAGTGGCCACCATGTGGTGGTATCGGTGATGAAGGACTATGCGGACCACCTCCACCTTCTAGTTGTTGTGGTGGACATGGATGATTTGGTGATAATTGCTGTTGTTTGCCAGGTATTCCGCTACAGAGATATTAAGAGTAGAGATGGGGGGGTTGTTTTAAATAATATTTTATGATTTATTTTTTCAAAAGAATTAGCTTGAACAATTTTAAATTAAGTTAAATTAAATTATTACAAACAAAACATAAAAAGAAAATATTTTTTTTTTTTTAAGGTAATTTTTTATTTTCTCTTCAAAGTATGTGGTAAATGAAGTCAATTTAATTAAGTTTATTAAAATATGGTTGAAGAAAGTGTAAATTTAATAATTTATAAAACTAAAAACTCTAGTTAATAGAAAAAAGTAAAAATTTTATAGTCGGTCTAAGCCGACTACACGATACCGTATAACATGATTTTAAAGAAAGAGTCATAGGTCCAACTACTACACTGGATATACACTGCCGCTCACATGAATAGGAATTGAATTTTAACTATTTTCTCTTAATCGAAATTCTCTATTTCTCTTTCTATTTTTTAAGTACAGATTGTAAAGCTTTGTTTTAAACAAAACATGGAAATCCAAAGAATACCGTAATGTTTTTTTAGTGACTTGCTCTCATTATCTATATATTAATACGTGAAGGTAAATTTTTAGTTCCCTTTTTAAGCAATATGCGGGCACAGAGGAGTGTGAAAATTGGCTTAGTTATAGTTCATATGGAGGAGAAGCTGAGAATGATAAAATTTAAGTTTAATCTGTCTTAAAAACATATGAAATTAAATAAAACAAAATATTTATAATAATTCGTTACACCATGTTAATGCGAATGATTTAAATTATATATCAGATGCTCTGTGTTGAATTGTGAATTGCTAAAATTGATTAACATACCTTTAGGCTCATTTAAATTTTTTATATAGATTAAAAAAAAACATTGGAAGACAAAAATTGAATGAAAAAATATTTCCTAGAATTTGCACTCGAATTTCGGGTGCTCGGCTATACTAGTTATACAAAATATGCTATGTTTGGGTCATTTGAATAAGAACAGTTGCACTAGTTGAAGTTAATTGCAAATTGTGAAAGTGAAAGTGGGTTTTAAGATTCATTACAATAGTTAATATTTTTATATAATGAGTCGAAAAAGTGCATTATCGACTGCGAAGAAATCGAAAGCTTTCGCCACCTAGTGCCATGAAACTGTCTTATAGAGAAATCTCAGTAATAATTGCATGTATTAAATTTTTTGCAAAATCAGTCTACGTACGGAAAAACCATGAAATGGCATACTAACTAAAAAACTACCTCAAAGTAGACTCAAATTTAAACCACTCAGCATTGAAAACAAAATCTGATTTGGCCATAACTGCTAGTGTTTCAACTGTGTAGCGTGTTATTCGCGGTGCTAAGCACTTAAAAAGATTTAAACTAAAAAAAAAAACAAGCGTTTAGAGACCCTATCTCTCAGGCCCAACTAACTGGATATAGAAAATAAGCATAAACCAAATTTGGATTTTTATTAATTTTTTTGGCTGCAGATATGAAAAAGTTCATATTGGATGCTATATCTATATGGGGACTAGGCCCAAAAATGGACCGATCCTGACCATGTTTGGTAAGGTCTCTTGTATTTAGCAAAAATTTATACAAACAAAATTTGAGAAGAATCAGTGCAATATTTTTGGTTTTTGATAGATTTAAGTGAAGATCGGGAAGCAGCTCTATATGGGGCCTATGACTAAGAGTTGTCCCATAGGGATCATTTTTGGACTACTGATTAATAGAGTAATTAACACATACAAACCCAATTTGATTAAGATTTATATGATAATTTGGATCTTATGGCAATTTATATTGATTTCATAGGGGTCATTTGTATGGGGGCTAGGTCTGAACATGGACCGATTCTCACCAATCTCAATAGCGTTCATCCTATGGCCGATAAAAGCTTATGTACCAAATTTCATCAAAATATATTAATATTTGCGACCTGCAGTTTGATTACAAGCTTTACATGGACACACAGACGGACGGACGGACGGACGGACATCGTTAAATCGAATCAGATAGTGATTCTGATTCGATCAGTATAATAAAAGATGGGTCTAGGTCAAATATTTTTGGGTAGTTACAAACAGCAGCACAGTCATTATACCCAAACCACATAGTGGTATAGGGTATAAACACCACTGAATGACGCCTGCAAGGAAGATAACTTGCTTTTTTCACGTTTTTGTATGACATGGAAATGTGAATGACAACGTGTCGTATTTTCAGATGAAAAAAAATATAACCTGGATGCGACAGTTGGATATAACTTTTACTTCCATAAACAGCAGAAAGAAGAACACTTTTAGATAGGGGGAGCGATATCCTACTATGAGACCTGCGATCTCCACTATTTGGCTACCAAAATGAACGCGGTAGCATACAAAGGAGTATTATAAAGGGCAAATCCAGAATTAGGAAACATATTTGGACCACTATGGATTTTCCAATCCATACCTCTCGAACGGTTACAACTTGGACTCAAGCCAAAAACATCGTATTGCTGAAATGGCCTCCATATTCCCCAGACATCAATATTATTGAGAATGTTTGAAGATGAAAGACAATTTAATGACAATAAAATCACTCATAATTGCCATTAAAAATGACTGGAGCGAATTTTCTCTCAATTTAATTTGTGGCTCATTGCCTAACCGCCTCTAAGAGGAAATTTTAAACAAAGTAGGATGTACACATTACTTAAAATATTGTAATTATTTAAAAATTTTCACGACTATTCCTTTTTTCTAATCACTTCCTTATTTTTCTTTATATTAATTACATTTTTTTATTCAAGTGACCCAAAAGAAGCCCAATATTGTATAGAATTTAAGAAACGCATTGCAAATAAATATCTGTATATTGAATATTAGTATTTATTTATTTATTTTCGAGTTAAAACCGGTTTTTTACTTTTTTCACAACCCGATAAATTTCTAATAAGCATTGAAATAAAATAAAAGTACTGTTCCTATTCATGTGAGCGGCAGTGTAGAAACTAAGCATTGGTTGGCGTAGATATGAAAAAAGTTTTTATACCCTATACCACTATGTGGTATGTGGTATCTGATTCGAATTAACGATGTCCGTCCGTCCGTCCGTCTGTGTGTCCATGTACAGCTTGTAATCAAACTGCAGGTCGCAAATATGAATATATTTTGATGAAATTTGGTATTTGATCTTTTATCGGCCATGGGATGAACGCTATTGAAATTGTTGAGAATCGGTCCATGTTCAGACCTAGCCCCCATACAAATTACCCATATGAAATCGACATAAATTGCCATAAGATCCAAATTGTCATATAGATCTTACGCAAATTGGGTTTGTATGCGTTCATTACATCCACTAATGAGTAGTCCAAAAATGATCCCTTTGACCCCATATAGAACTGCTTCCCGATTTTCACTTAAATCTGTTAAAAAACAAAAATATTGTACTGATTCTTCTCAAATTTTGTTTGTACATATTTTTGCAAAATACAAGAGACTTTACCAAACATGATCAGGATCGGTCCATTTTTGGACCTAGTCCCTTTATAGATATAGCATCCGATATGAACTTTTTCATATCTGCAGCCAAAAAAATTAATAAAAATCCCACTCAAATTTGGTTTTTGCTTATTTTCTATATCCAGTTAGTTGGGCCTAAGAGATAGGGTCTCTAAACGCATGGTATAGGGTATCGTATAGTCGGTCTAGACCGACTATAATTTTCTTACTTGTTTTTATATGAGGATTGGTCGAAAAATGGTGCGATTAGTTTTCTCAAAAACATATATAACAAGTAAGAAAATTATAGTCGGTCTAGGCCGACTATATGATACCCTATACAATGCGTTTAGAAAACCTATCTCTTAGGCCCAACTAACTGGACATAGAAAATAAGCAAAAAACAAATTTGAGTGGGATTTATATTAACTTTTTTGGCTGCAGATATGAAAAAGTTCATATCGGATGCTATATCTATATGGGGACTAGGTCCAAAAATGGACCAATCCTGATCATGTTTGGTAAAGTCTCTTGTATTTTGCAAAAATATATACAAACAAAATTTGAGAAGAATCAGTACAATATTTTTGTTTTTAATAGATTTAAGTGAAAATCGGGAAGCAGTCTATATGGGGCCAAAGGGATCATTTTTGGACTACTCATTAATGGATGTAATGAACGCATACAAACCCAATTTGCGTAAGATCTATATGACAATTTGGATCTTATGGCAATTTATGTCGATTTCATAGGGGTAATTTGTATGGGGGCTAGGTCTGAACATGGACCGATTCTCACCAATTTCAATAGCGTTCATCCCATGGCCGATGAAAGCTTATATACCAAATTTCATCAAAATATATTCATATTTGCGACCTGCAGTTTGATTACAAGGTTTACATGGACACACAGACGGACGGACGGACGGACGGACGGACATTGTTAAATCAACTCAAAAAGTGATTCTGATTCGATCGGTATAATAAAAGATGGGTCTAGGTCAAATATTTTTGGTTGTTACAAACAGCAGCACAAAGTCATTATACCCAAACCACGTAGTGGTATAGGGTATAATCATCTTTTCAGATGAAGCTCATTTTGATCTTGGCGGGTATGTAAACAAGCAAAATTGTCGCATTTGGGGCACAGAAAACCCGCACGCTTACATTGAAAAGCCGATACACCCAAAACGAGTCACTGTTTGGTGCGGATTTTGGTCCAGAGGCATAATTTCACAGTTACAGTCAATGGCGATCGTTATCGGGCCATGTTGAACGAATTTTTGTTCACAAAAATTGAAGAGGAGGATATTGGCAACATTTGGTTTCAACAGGACGGCGCTACGTGCCACGCAGCCGAAGCTACACTCGATGTTTTGCGCCCTGTTTTTGAAGGTCGCATTATCAGCCGCAGAGCTGATGTCGTTTGGCCACCTCGAAGCTGCGATTTGACACCGTTGGACTATTATTTGTGGGGTGCCCCCAAATATAAGTGTTACGCCAACAAGCCAGAGACAATTGACGCTTTAAAGGACAATATACGTCAAGCCGTTGGTGAAATACAGCTGCACACAATCGATAATGTGCTTAAAAATTGGACCGATAGTGTAGCCTTCTGCAAGGCCAGCCGAGGCAGCCATTTGAATGAAATTATTTTCCATTATTAACCGGAAGGATTGTACTTTCAAATAAAAAAAGAGATAATATTCAGTAGTTTTTTTTTTATAGCATTTTCAAAAAAAAAAAAAAGTTATTTGGCGGACCCTTTACTTTTGGTCAAAATCGGATTAAAACGGTAGAACAAAACATCGGTCACAAGAAATGGCCTAGCCTATTAATATTATAGATTATAGACACCACTATGTATAGGTATAATTTTTTACTGATGTTTGTAACTACCAAAAATATTTGACCTAAACCCACCTTTTATTATACCGATCGACTCAGACTCACTTTCTGAATCGATTTAGCGATGTCCGTTCGCGTGTCCATGTAAACCTTGTAATCAAACTACAGGTCGCAAATGTGAACATATTTTAATAAAATTTTGTTTGTAAGTTTCTATCAGCCATAGCATGAACGCTATTGAAATTAGCGAAAATCGGTTCATGTTCAGACATACTAACCATACAAATGACACCTATGAAATCGACTTAAATTGGCATATGAATCCAAATTATCATATAGATCTCGGTTAAATTGGATTTGTGTGTGTTTATTACAACCATTAATCAGTAGTTCATAAATAAACACTATAGGACAATTCTTAGTCATAACATCCAAATAAAGCTGCTTCCCGATCTTTACTTAAATATATTGAAAAATAAAAATATGTCACAGATTTTTCTCAAATTTGGTTTGTATATGTTTTTGCACAAAATAAGTGATCTTATCAAATATGGTCAGGATCGGTCCATTTTTCGACCTAGTCCCGATATAATTATAGCATCCGATATGAACTTTTTCATATTCAAAGGAAAAAAATTAATAATGCCACTTAAATTTGGTTTATGCTTATTTTCTATATCCAATTAGTTGGGCCTAATAGATAGGGTCTCAAAACGAATGGTATAGGGTATCGTATAGCGGTCTAGACCGAATATAATTTTCTTACTTGATTTTGTTTGAAAATATGGATAACATTGATCCGGGTGAGATGTGGTTCCAACAGGATGCCGCTAAATGCCATATGGCAATCGCAACCATTGACTTACTGAAATCAAAATTGGGCAATAAGTTGATTTCGAGAAATAGACATGTCAATTGGCCTCCAAGGTCGTGAGATTTGACACCTCTCGATTATTTCCTGTTTGTCACTGGTTTGTGTTGATACACCAGCAATAATTGACGCCTTGGAGGCCAAAATTGTTAAGAGTTATTCGTAACATATGCATTTCGTCAAAAACAGCCGTGGTGGACATATGTCCTAAATCATTTTCAAATGTTCAAATCCTTTAAATAAAAAATTTTTTCTTATTAAAATTTAATTTTTTGTAATATTTTTTTACAATTTCAAATTCTATCGTGCTTTAAAAAACACCCTTCACAAAAAATATTAAAAAAAACTTTTTATCGTCTTAACTATAATATTAATAAGCGAGGCGATTTTTTGTGACCTATGTTTTGTTCTACCGTTTTATCCCGATATTGACCAAACGTATATTATTTGAAAGGTATTTCTTTTTAGCCGTTTTGCAGATATACAGATTTTTAAAGTTTTTCCTTTATTTTGAGTAAATTGCATTTAAAGTTGCTACTAACACATACATAAAATTATACATATACTATGTGTGTTTTATTAAATTTGTTAATGTGTTTGTTAATAAGTTTGTTATCTCCATTCACAACAACATAAAACCATAAAAGTGTTGGTTTCTGAATTGGCTAAGTTGAAAAATAAAGCTGTCTAGAAATTGCGCTAAAATCTGCTAGTTTTTATTATTACAAAATCCGTGTGCCAAAATTTCTGAAAGAACTATATTGAAAACAATATCAGAATAAGAGCTGTTCACCTTAAGTATCTAAGAGTACAAAATCTATGGCCTTTTAGTAAAAACAGATGGAAATTTCAAAGAAAAAAAGTTTTCAATTCAAAAATGATTTTCGTTCTAAAAAGCACCAATATGGAATAATAATCTAACCCAAAAAAAGAAAGTTTTTATTAAAACTCCTTTCCGTGAATGTGCGTGACTTTGCGTGACTATTTTAAAATTAATATTTGGTCACAAGTCTAAGGACCAAGTTTCAGATTGATTGGATGAGGGGAAATGGGGTTTGTGACTATACGTGACAATCTTTGAGTTAATATTCTGTGACAAAAAGTCTGTGGACCCAGTTTCAGATGGATTGGATGAGGGGAAATGGGGTTTAAATCACTCCGTGGCTGTGCGTGACTGTGTGTGACTATCTTAAAATTAATCTTTGGCCACAAGTCTATGGACAGTGTTTCAGATCGAGGGATGAGAGGAAGTGAGGATTTAATCTCTCCGTGATTGTGCGTGACTATGCGTGACTGTGCGTGACTACCCCAAAAATTAACAAGTCTATGGGCCAAGTATTAGATCAATTGGATGAGGGGGAATGGGGTTGCCCCAGGACAGACAGACAGACAGAGAGTATGAGTTGAAACAAAAAGTTTCAAAATGATAAGGAACCGTGGATCCTCTTTAAAGAAAGGAACTTGGAACGCGGGTATTTCTATATAAAGTCTGTGCTTGAATTTTTATAAATCAAAAATAATACTTAATAATATAAAATGCTATAAAGAACACTTATGTTATATTTTATTTTATTTACTTATTTTTATTTTTTTTTTTTTTTTTTTTGACACAAACACTTTATTTCAATTAACATTCATTTACCACATAAATATATTTTGTTACAAAAACAATTTATAAATATATTTTTTATTAAGGTTTAATTAAAGAATAAATAATTTCATAAATACATACAATTTTAAAGGTATATTAACCCGCTTTCCGCCCAGCGCTACAAATATGCAACGATGGAGAGGTGTCTATATTTACAAAAAAAAAAAAAAACTTTTTAAATAAGCAATGAAAATGCTTATTTGTTTTTATATTTAAACCATTTACTTAAATTTGAGAGTATTTAAAAAAAAGCAGTTTCAAGCAAATAATTTTGTTTATTTTTTAAATTATGTTTAAAATGAAATTTTGTGTTTAAATTTTGTTTGCAAGCATTACATATGTGTTACACTGGGCGTTTAACAAAAAATTGTTTTTGACTTTCTAATTAATTATTTAATACTAAAACTTATAACAATATAGGTTTTGAAGTGGAAAGAAGAAAAAACGTATTGTAGGTTTTAATTAACAAAGTGAATGGATTGGAATTCTAAAATTCATTATTATTATATCGATGTATTAACATTTTCTTAACAGAAGCAGTTTTAAGATGTCTCAAATAAATTAAAAAAAGTTACATGAAAACTTAAAAAAAGTTAAGTTGAATTATATACAGTAGGTGTATTTCAAATTGGGACAAAGTATAGTAGTCACAAATTAAATCCATTATGTGGAAGCCTAATAAATCAGCATTAAAGTAAAAAAGTAAAAAAAAAAAAATAAGAAAATTATAGTCGGTCTAGACCGACTATACGATACCCTATACCCTATAGAGACCCTATCTCTTCGGTCCAACTAAGTGGATATAGAAAATAAGTGTAACCCAAATTTGAGTGGCATTATTAATTTTTTTGGCTGCAGATATGAAAAAGTTCATATCGGAAGCCATATTTATATGGGGACTAGGTCGAAAAATGGACCGATCCTGACCATATTTGGTAAAGTCACTTATATTTTGAAAAAATATATACAAACCAAGTTTGAGAAAAAACTGTGCAATATTTTTGTTTTTTGATATATTTAAGTGAAAATCGGGTAGCAGCTCTATATGGGGCCTATGACTAAGACTTGCCATATGGGGTTTATTTTTGGACAACTGATAAATGGATGTAATAAACACACACAAACCCAATTTGACCGAGATTTATATGATAATTTGGATCTTATGGCAATTTAGTAGATCTCATAGAGGTCATTTGTATGGGGATTAGGTCTGAACATGGACCGAATTCACCAATTTCAATAGCGTTCATCCTATGGCCGATAAAAGCTTACATACCAAATTTTATTGAAATATATTCATATTTGCGAACTGTAGATTACAAGGATTTCATGGACACACAGACGGACGGACAGACGGACGGACGGACATCGCTAAATCGACTCAGAAAGTGCTTCAGAAAGTGATTCAGAGTCGATCGGTATAATTAAAGTTGGGTTTAGGTCAAATATTTTTGGTAGTTACAAACAGCAGCACAAAGTCATTATAGCCAAACCACATGCATAGTGGTATAGGGTATAAAAAGTAGGCGCTAACCAAACCGGGACTCCTAATGAATGCAAAAAAAAATCGTACTCATTTGCGTTTTCTGTCATTAATTTTAATCAAAAATAATCAGAAGTTCAAAAAAAATTTACAAACTGAATAAAACCGTGATTAAAATTTTTAAAAGGGTCGACAACGAGAACAAACTTGAATAGAAATTCGAGAGCTTATAATAACCCCCAATAAAAGTGGAAAAGCGATAAGAGAGTGTAAGACTGGTAAACAGAAGCCATTCCACCGCTCACAATATCGTTAAACGCTACAAAAAATTTCCAGATATTGCATATACATACATATACCAAAAAATAAAAGCAACAACGGAAATATTTTCTGAAGCTAATAGCGGTATTTGGTAAGAAAAATCAAAAATTATTGCTTTCTAAATGCTCTAGAATTGGCGAAAATAGCTGAGGCAGATTTGTGAAAGAGCCAGTGTCTCCACCATCCGAAATATGCTACGAAAAGAAAAAACCATTTATACGCAAAAAAAAATTTTAAATGTCCGATTTTCCATTCTTGCAAAAGGTTTTATATTCTGAAGACAACTAGTTTAACCTCTTGGGATTGATGGAAGGCCCTTTATAGGGAGAAAGTCCAATAAATTGCTGTTGCCTAAAAATGTCAAACCAAGGGTCTAATCGTCTCATTCGTTATCGAAATACTAAGAATAAAATACTAAGAATAATTTTACTCTACCACAAGTTCACGAGTTTTGGCCCCTAGTTAACAGTAAAAGTGAATCGAGGTCCGTCTTCTTTATATATTAAACCAATATATGGAATTTCGAATGTTTTCACTCGATACCGAATGCGACGATTAAACCCCAGCTATTAAATACTGAGGAGTCACAGTGATGGTTTGGGTCCAGATTTCCGCAGCATAACTCGGCGGTTCTCTATTTTATTGATGAAATTATGGATCAAAAGGTACGAGACCTGACAAAGAAAACACAACAAATTTGAAAAAATTATCTTCATTTCTCAACATAATCTCCTTTTAGCTCAATACGCTTTTCCCAGCGAAATTAAATAGCTTCGATACCCAGTTCATATTAAGAACCCTCTAGCTCCTTAAAATAATCATCAATCGCAGACTTCACCTCTTCATTGTTGGCAAATCTTTTACCACTAAGCCGTTAATTCAAGTTTGAAAATGAAAGACAATCCGAGGGAGCTAAATTTGGCACGTAAGGTTCGTGATGAAATAATTCGAACTTTAATTCATGGTTTTTGGCTATGTGTGAATTGGTCCATTGCCTCAATGAAACAACACTTTCCTGTTCGCCAAATGCGGCCTTTTTCCATAGTTTCATCACTTAAACGCTGCTATAAATTTGCAATAAGTTCTTTTTCCTTTTTGAAGAAAAAATAAATAAAAATTATCTAATGCTCATCCCAAAAAACAGACGCCATAACCTTGACGGCAGATGACACTGTCTTCGGCTTCATTGGACACGAGTCTCTCATTTCAGTCTACTGTCTTGCCTGTTCCTTGTCGGCTTTATTGCGCTGAAACATTGTCCAACACTATTAAAAGTTCTTCACGACGCTGTTTTTGGTATATTTTGAGCAAACGCGGCACCCAACTTGCGAACAGCTCCCTCATCTACAAATTTGAGAAATCCCGCAGCTTCAGCCGACGATCATGCGATACCATTTTGTAGATTTTCTTAACCGTTTCTGGCGTGGCCATTTCAATTTATCGACCACTACGCTGTTCATGTTTGGCAGTTCGTACATCCTCGTTTAAACTTTGGCATCTAATATTTTATAGTAGTAAACTTCCCCAGAGTAGAAACTAATGCCGTTTTCTTTTCTGACAAAAAATGTCGCCCTTTTTTTGCTCTTTTTTGGAAAAGTGTATTTTTTTATATATTCTGAATTAAGAACAACTTTATATTATACATCAATCGAAAGATCTCAAAGTGCTGTTTTCATAAATGCAAAAAAATTATTATTATCCTCTTGGAAGTCATAGGGTGAAAATATTCAAAAAAGGGGAACAATGGGGAAATGTTCTCATACTATGACCTGAAAGAAGTCAATGGCTGGAATTTTTTGTGATTTACGAGGGTTCGACTTTGAGACCTTTCAATTGATGTATAAAATAAGGTTACTCTTAATTCAGAATATATAAAAAAATACACTTTTCGAAAAAAGGGCAAAAAAGGGGGCGACATTTTTTGTCAGAAAAGAAAACGGCATAAGTTGGATAGAGACTTTTCTATTGAAATTATTGAATTACATAACGGTGACCTATTTTTTTCATGTGTACAAATTCACTGAGATCGTTTATGACTCCATAAAGAAAAATCATGTGAGTCCGATCACAGGGGAGATGTGTAAACATCTAGTAATTAAAGATTTTTTATGGCCGTTTTTTGAAATCAAACAGAAAGCGTCATCTATATATCACTTATAGCAATCAACTGTAGGGGCTCTGCTAATATAAAAATATTTATTATTATTTATTATTTCAACTGGTTAATTTTTTATTTTTCATTTTTCATTTTTTATTTTTAATTTTTAATTTTTTATTTTTAATTTTTTATTCTTCGTTTTTAATTTTTCATTTCTTATTTTTCTTTTTTTATTTTTAGTTTTTAAACTCTTCTTTTAACTCATACTCCCTGTCTGTCGTGGGTCAACCCCATTCCCCTTATCCAATTGATCTGAAACTTGGCCCATAGTCTTGTGACTACAGATTAATTTTGGAGTAGTCACGCACAGTCACGCATAGACACGCTCAGTCACGGAGTGATCTAAATGTCATTTCCCCTCATCCGATCGGTCTGCAACTTGGTCCATACACTTGCTGTGAAAAAAAGATTAACTTTGACTTAGTCACGCACAGTCACGCATGGTCACGCACAGTCACGGAGAGATTTAAAACGGATTTCCCCTCATCCAATCAGTCTGAAACTTGGTCGATATACTTGCTGTAAAGAAAGATTAACTTCGACATAGCCATGCACAGTCACGCACAGTCACGGAGTGATTTAAAACCCATTTCTACTTATCCGATCGATCTGAAACTTGCGTCGATAGACTTGCTGTGAAAAAGATTAACTTTGACACAGTCACGCACACTCACGCATAGTCACGGAGAGATTAAAACTTCACGCAGAGATTCAAAACTCATATGCATAAGGAAAGAAAGAGTTTGTTTTTCTTTTTTCATTTTTTATTTTTTATTTTTTATTTTTAATTTTTAATTTTAAATTTTCAATTTTTAATTTTTAATTTTTAATTTTTAATTTTTAATTTTTAATTTTTAATTTTTAATTTTTAATTTTTAATTTTTAATTTTTAATTTTTAATTTTTAATTTTTAATTTTTAATTTTTAATTTTTAATTTTTAATTTTTAATTTTTAATTTTTAATTTTCAATTTTTAATTTTTAATTTTTAATTTTTAATTTTTAATTTTTAATTTTTAATTATTAATTTTTAATTTTTAATTTTTAATTTTTGATTTTTAATTTTTAATTTTTAATTTTTAATTAATTTTTAATTTTTAATTTTTAATTATTAATTTTTAATTTTTAATTTTTAATTTTTAATTTTTAATTTTTAATTTTTAATTTTTAATTTTTAATTTTTAATTTTTAATTTTTAATTTTTAATTTTTAATTTTTAATTTTTAATTTTTAATTTTTAATTTTTAATTTTTAATTTTTAATTTTTAATTTTTAATTTTTAATTTTTAATTTTTAATTTTTAAATTTTAATTATTAATTTTTAATAATTTTTAATTTTTAATTTTTAATTTTTAATTTTTAATTTTTAATTTTTAATTTTTAATTTTTAATTTTTAATTTTTAATTTTTAATTTTTAATTTTTAATTTCTAATTTTTAATTTTTAATTTTTAATTTTTAATTTTTAATTTTTAATTTCTAATTTCTAATTTTTAATTTTTAATTTTTAATTTTTAATTTTTAATTTTTAATATTTAATTTTTAATTTTTAATTATTAATTTTTAATTTTTAATTTTTAATTTTTAATTTTTAATTTTTAATTTTTAATTTTTAATTTTTAATTTTTAATTTTTAATTTTTAAATATTAATTTTTCATTTTTTATTTTTCATTTTTAATTTTTAATTTTTAATTTTTAATTTTCAATTTTTAATTTTTAATTTTTAATTTTTAATTTTTAATTTTTAATTTTTAATTTTTAATTTTTAATTTTTAATTTTTAATTTTTAATTTTTAATTTTTAATTATTAATTATTAATTTTTAATTTTTAATTTTTAATTTTTAATTTTTAATTTTTAATTTTTAATTTTTAATTTTTAATTTTTAATTTTCAATTTTCAATTTTTAATTTTTAATTTTTAATTTTTAATTTTTAATTTTTAATTTTTAATTTTTAATTTTTAATTTTTAATTTTTAATTTTTAATTTTTAATTTTTAATTTTTAATTTTTAATTTTTAATTTTTAATTTTTAATTTTTAATTTTTAATTTTTAATTTTTAATTATTAATTATTAATTTTTAATTTTTAATTTTTAATTTTTAATTTTTAATTTTTAATTTTTAATTTTTAATTTTTAATTTTTAATTTTTAATTTTTAATTTTTAATTTTTAATTTTTAATTTTTAATTTTTAATTTTTAATTTTTAATTTTTAATTTTTAATTTTTAATTTTTAATTAATTTTTAATTTTTAATTAATTTTTAATTTTTAATTTTTAATTTTTAATTTTTAATTTTTAATTTTTAATTTTTAATTTTTAATTTTTAATTTTTAATTTTTAATTTTTAATTTTTAATTTTTAATTTTTAATTTTTAATTTTTAATTTTTAATTTTTAATTTTTAATTTTTAATTTTTAATTTTTAATTTTTAATTTTTAATTTTTAATTTTTAATTTTTAATTTTTAATTTTTAATTTTTAATTTTTAATTTTTAATTTTTAATTTTTCATTTTTTATTTTTCATTTTTAATTTTTCATTTTTCAGTTTTATTTTACATTTTTTATTTTCCATTTTTTATTTTCCATTTTTTATTTTTATTTTTAATTTTTCATTTTTCATTTTTTATTTTTCATTTTTTATTTTTCGTTTTTTATTTTTCATTTTTCATTTTTTATTTTTCATTTTTTATTTTTCATTTTTCATTTTCATTTTTCATATCATAATTTTTCCAACAATATAATCATAAATCACACCGATTTTGTCTTACGACTTACGCTGTTTTTGCGATAGTATTGTGAAATAGATTTTTACCCCCTGCGCGTATAGATGATTAAAGATCAAAAAATACAAAACAACGTAATGACGTAGTCAGGTCGGTTGTTCTGGGACCGCCTAGATATATTTAAATATTTTGAAAAAAAAAGTTTGCTAGATCAGTTTAAATTATGAATCAAAAATACATAAATTTAAAAATTTTCTTCATCGGTTGGTGACGATTGGTATCTTTACCTAGCTAACGACCCCAAGCACATAGCTTGCAATGACAGGTCCTAGCTTTTGTACAATTGTAAACACAATATCGATAATAACCAAATTAAGTATTTATGGGATTATTTGGAACAACGGCTCAAAAATCAGAATATCAGTCCTTAATATTGCAAAAAAAAAAAAAAATAAGAGTACAATCAATACAAATACGTCTTAAGATGGTGGTACAAAATTAATTCGTAATATGTTACTCTTAATCTTAAAATATGTGTGCCAGTTTAGTATCAAAAGACGAAGGACGCTAGGATAATCCCTACAACGAAAAACAATTTTTATTTTGAATATTACAAAAAACCAGGTCAATAATATAGTAATCAAGTTAAAACTTTCTTTCCCAACTCTTGGCAACAAGAAGCTGTTTGTTGAGCTGTGGAAAAATATCTGTGTTTTTAATGTTTATTTTTAAAACAAATATTCTTTACTAAAAATACTTGTAATTTTGTTAATTTCATGCCCCTTAAAAAAAAAAAATAAATATTTTATATTGACCAAATTTTTAACATCGATTTCAAAAACAAAACTCTAAACCAAATCCGTATGCAAAATATGCAAAACAATATCGCTTTTTATTAATTTCAAAACACATGCAGATTTATATTTACAATTTTTTCTTTTTTTTTTCTTCTAACATAAATATCGTCTATATTTGATATATAAATATATATAAAAACACGACACAACATAGAATAAAAGAAACATACATTTAGTATAAAATAATATTAGATTAGATAAGAAAGAGAGAGAGATAGACAGACACAGACAAACCGATAGATATTTGTTAAAATAAGCAAATTCTAATTTAAAATCAATTACAGGTTATTCCGGTGTTTTGCTGTTTGGGGTGGGGGCGAATTTTTTATTTACATTTCATATTTATCTTCTTAAATTTTTAATATGTGTTGGGAAGGAAAACATTTACTGATGGAAATTTCTTCCTTGATGAAAATTGTATTTTTAATACAATTACGAGTTGTAAACAAATTACAGATGTAAAATTTGTAGATACACAAACAAACACCGCATACACAAACTCTGACATTTTTTCTTAGCAGTAATGGTAGTAGTAAGTAAAATATGTTCTAATGTGTAGTAACGTTGTGCTGTTTGATTGAAGGTTGTATACGATGGATGGATGTGGATGGATGAATGAATGTTATGTTGGTTGGAATCTGCTATAACAACAAACTCCTTTAAAATTGTCGTCGTTAAATTATTTTTTTATGTTGCTGCTGATAATGATAAGGTGTTTGCTGCATGTTTTAATGTTGATATTCTTAATTTAATTATTGTTTTTTTTTTATTTCACTAAATTTTATTCGTTATACAAATTTGTTCAACGCCTTCACTTTAACAGTAAAGCAGTATTGAAAGGTGTTGAATACAAAATTTAATATTCCTTTGAAAAATGTTAATGCCAACGGAGAGATAATTTAATATTAATGAATCTTTTTTAAATTGTTTATATATTTTCGAGATTGAAGTTACCAAAAAACATAAATTTTTCAAAAAAAAAAAAAAAAATAAATAAATTAACGACAAATTCTTTTTTTTTTTTTTTAACTATTTATTTGCTACTGAAGAAATGTTATCTATATTAATAGGCTAGGCGGTTTCTTGTGACCGATATTTTGTTCTACAGTTTTATCCCGATTTTGACCAAACGTATATTATTTGAAAGGTATTTCTTATTAGCCGTTTTGCAGATTTACAGATTTTTAAATTTGTTCCTTTATTTTGAATAAATTGCATTTAAAATTGCTACTAACACACATAAAATTATACAATGCTATCTGTGTGTTTATTAAATTAGTTAATGTGTTTGTAATAAAAATGAGTTTTTTTTTTTGTTTTAATTTGTGAATTGGCTATAATTGACTAGCATACCTTTAGGGTCTTTATTTAATGAAAAAATAAAATTTCCTAGAATTTGCAATCGAATTTCGAGGGCTGGAATCTGCTAGTATCCTTTAAAAGCTTTAAACCTATAAGTAACTATATATCGAACCTTCAAATATTTCAGAATCTACCTATCAAATATTAACATTGAAAATCTTTTAAATATCTTATTCTAAGGTGACAAATATTTTGTTCTCGGAGGTAAGAATTGAATCAGCCAAACAAAAATTTAAAATTATATATTTATCTACAAAACTATTGAATTATAAGGCGCTCCCCTAAGGCGCCCGTAAAAATATATACACTTGTACTCACATAATTAAGTCATGGGTATGCAATGAAATGTTTTTGTAGTTTTTCTCTTAAACCTATTTCTTCCGATTCTAACCTTACTATTTTGTGGAACCCTGCTATGCTAGCAGTTGTTTACATTGATTGAAGCAAAATTAAAAATTTGGGTATTCCCCGAAAAATGTGGAAAACGTCAAAAAGGTCATATGCGCTGTGCTCACATAATTAAGTCACCACGAGTATCGTGAGCAAATTAGTGTTTTGAAGATTTTTTTTGCAGTTTAAATAATAAATAAATTAAAAACAAATAACATCAGCTGAAACGCTATGGGTAAACAAAAAAATTCGAATTCGGTTGAACGGAAAATAATATGGGATTGTTTCCAAAGATACAAAAATATTGCAAAAGTAGTGGATATTTTGAACTTTCCTCGTGGTAAAATTACAAATGCCATTACGCGTTACAAAAAATATGAAACTTTTGAAAATATTCCGCGCCGAAAACCGAGAAAAACGACTTTAAATGATGACAGACGCATTGCAAACCTGAGTAAAACTGACCCTTTTTTAACTTCGTCGCAAATCAGAGCTAAAATGGAAACGGATTATGGCGTAAATGTTTCGTCGCAAACCATAAGACCACGTTTACAAGAAAACAATTCGCATGGACGAATGGCCAGGAAGAAACCGTTGGTGTCCTTGAAGAACACTATGAAGCGGCTCCGATTTGCGACTGACCATCTTGCTAAAAGCCTACATTTTTGGAATTTAGTTGTTTGGAGCGACGAATCCAAGTTTAATGTTTTTGAAAATGATGGTAGACCATATGTGCGACGTCATCCACTTAAGGAATTGGATCCAAAATACGTCAAAAAAAACTGTGGCTCATCAGTCATGGTGTGGGGTTGCTTTACCGCTTTCGGTGTGGGTCCTATAGTCAAGATTGACGGTATAATGAATGGGGAAATGTATAAGAATATACTAAAGGGAAATTTGGCCACAGAATAGGCTGACAATTTGCCGCTTGCGTGGATTTTCCAACACGACAATGACCCGAAGCATTGTTCGAAACTGGTTAAGTCATGGTTGGCAACACAGTCCATCAAGCTTCTGGAATGGCCGCCGCGGAGTCCGGACTTAAACCCTATTGAGAACTTGTGGAGCATAATAAAACGAGCCATTGCAGCACGAAAACCGGCAAATAAGGATATGTTATGGAACGTTATCCAAGAGGAGTGGCACAAAATCACTTCAGGCCAGTGCGCTTCTCTTGTAGCCAGCATGCCAAAGCGATGCTCCACAGTATTGAAGCAAAAGGGTTATCCTACTAAATACTGAGGTAAGCTAATGAAAAAATGGGACTCTCGACAAAATTTATTACTTATTTCTACAATTTCAACAATTTTTTTTTCAGATGACTTAATTATGTGAACAGCTCTTTTTGGCTAATTTCCAAGTTTTTAATTTTTTTGAAAAGAACCAAAATTTTGTAATTTTTAATTTCACTCTAAATTGATTGTTAACATATAAGAATAATAAAAAAAATAATATTAGAATTAAAAAAAAAGGGTTTACGTATTTTTGACAATAATGTCGAGTAGCATACTAGTGACTTAATTATGTGAGCACAAGTGTATGTATTCTGATTTACTATCTAGTTAACATTTCAAACACGAAATGTGAATTTACATTAAATCAAGAATCCATTTTATCATTTTAAGAGAAGGTAATTTCTATAAGAGGTACTTAAAAAAACGATTCTTTACAAAAATTATTTTGTTAGGAAAAGGTATTTTTAAAAAAAAGTGTATTAAAAGCACACTTTTTAAGAATATATACTTTTTTGAGACAAAGATCTTTTTTCGAAGAGGCACTTTTTAAGACACTGACTTGTCTTAATTAATCTAACCCAAAAAAAAATATTTTAAATAAAACTCTTTGTTTCCTTATGCATATGAGTTTTGAAACTCTCCGTGAATGTGTGTGACTTTGCGTGACTATTTTAAAATTAATCTTTGGTCACAAAATGTCTATGGACCTAGTTTCAGACTAATAGGATGAGGGAAAATGGGATTTAAATCACTCCAGTCACGTGACTGTGTGTGACTATCTTAAAATTAATCCTTGGCCACAACAAGTCTATGGACAAAGTTTCAGATATATCGGATGAGGGGAAGTGAGGTTTTAATATCTCCGTGACTGTGCGTGACTATATGTGACTGTGCTTGACTATGTCATAGTTAATCTTTTTTCACAGCAAGTTTATCGACCAAGTTACAGATCGATCGGATAAGAGGAAATGGGTTTTAAATCACTCCGTGACTGTGCGTGCCTATACGTGACGGTGCGTGACTACCCCAAAATTAATCTATAGTCACAACAAGACTATGAGCCAAGTTTCAGATCAATTGGATGAGGGGGAATGGAATTGACCCACGACAGACAGACAAACAGAGAGTATGAGTTAAGAGAAAGAGTTTAAAAAGAGTTTTAAAAAATGTTGTTTTTTTTTAAAAAAAAAAAAGGTATTTTTTCAAGAAAATGTATTATTTAAAAGAAAATGTACTTTTTTGAAGAAAAGTTACTTTTTTGAAAAAGAAAATGGACTTTTTAAGAAAAAGACACCTTTTTTGAAAAGATACGTTTTTAAGAAAATGTGTGTGTGGTTTTTTAAGAAAAGATACTGTTTCCGGAATCAGGTACTTTTTTAAGAAAAGGTAACTTTTTAAGAAATTGTTACTTGTTTGATAAAAAATATACTTTTTTAAGAAAAGGTACTTTTTGGAAGAAAAGGTACTTTTTGGAAGAAAATTAACTGTTTTTAAGAAAATGTACTTTAAGTAAAGGTGGTTTTTAAGTAAAAAATACTTTTTTAAAAAAAGGTACTTTTTTGAGAAAAGATACCTTTTTCAAAGAAAAAGCTACCTTTCTTTTAAAGAAAAACTTACTTTTCAAAGGAAAGGTACTTTTTTAAAGAAAATGTCCCCTTTTAAGAAAACATACTTTTTCTAACAAATTTTAGTTTTTTAAGAAAATGTCCTCTTTTAAGAAAAGGTCCTCTTGTAAGAAAACATACTTTTTCTAAGAAATTTTAATTTGTTAGGAAAAGGTACTTTTTGGAAGAAAAGGTTCTTCTTGGAAGAAAATTTACTTTTTTTAAGAAAATGTACTTTAAGAAAAGTTGGTTTTTACAGTAAAAATACTTTTTTCAGAAAAGGTACTTTTTTGAGAAAAGATACCTTTTTTCAAAGAAAAAGCTACCTTTCTTTTAAAGAAAAAATTACTTTTTAAAGGAAAGGTACTTTTTTTAAAGAAAATGTCCCCTTTTAAGAAAACATACTTTTTAAAAAAAATTTTAGTTTTTTTTAAGAAAAGGTCCTCTTTTAAGAAAAGGTACTCTTGTAAGAAAACATACTTTTTCTAAGAAATTTTAAAGGTACTTTTTTAAGATAATAATTTTTTCAGAAAAGGTGCTTTTTTCAGAAAAGGCCTTTGTTAAGAAAAGGCACTTTTTTAAGAAAATGTACTTTTTAAGAAAATGTGTTTGGAGGCGTTAAGAATTTGGGGTGATTTAGAAAAATCCTTTATTTTGCGGTGGAACCTATTTTCCGAGTTATAAACCTTCAAACATTTATATATGTGACCTGGAATATGAAAAGGGGGCTTAGGTGCCCAAAAAAATAACTCCCTTTTTTGCCGATTCGGATAGAGTATGAAAAGCTCTTTCACATGATGACAATCCGAAAGTCACAATTTGTGGATAAGTTTACTAAAAGAAGAGAAAGCAGAGTAAAAATACGAAAAAAAACTGTTTTTGAAGACAAAAAAAAAACTATTTAAAGCATACAAAAAACAATATTATATGCCAGAAAAATATTACTAAGTAGTTTTTGTATTTTTATTCGTCGTCATCTCTCTTGAGACCCTTTTATAGTTGCAGACTAGGCAACGCCTACAAAAGGAAACACTAACGCACTGACGCAAAGAGTTTTTTTATTTTTAACAACTGTTTTCTCGATAACTTGTTTTCGTACGTAAGCCAGCCCCATTTTCATATTATAACTTTGTTATGTAGTATCGTATTTGAGCAATATATATATATATATATATATATATATATATATATATCACTTGAAAGCTTATTTAATCGGCATTTATTTGATATAAAATAAAAGGTCGAAATCCATCAACCAATTGATTTTAATTTTTTGATGTGTAAACATCTATACGCGCAGGGGGGGTAAATTTCAATTTCACAATATAATCATAAAAAATGACATAAAAAATCTTTAATTACTAGATGTTTACACATCTCCCCTCTGATCAGAGTCACATGATTTTTTTTACATTTTTATACACTATACCACTATGTGGTCAGGGTATAATGACTCTGTGCTGATGTTTGTAACTACCAAAAATATTTGACCTAGACCCAACTTTTATTATACCGATCTACTCAGAATCACTTTCTGAGTGGATTTAGCGATGTCCGTCTGTGTGCCCATGTAAACCTTATAAATATTTTGATGAAATTTGGTATGTAAGCTTCTATCAGCCATAGCATGAACGCTATTGAAATTGACGAAAATCGGTGCATGCTCAGACATAGTCCCCTTACAAATGACAATTATGAAATCGATTTAAATTGCCATATGATCCAAATTATCATATATGTAGATCTCGGTCAAATTGGGTTTGCGTGTGTTTATTACACACATTAATCAGTAGTACAAAAATGAACCCTATAGGACAATTCTTAGTCATAGCCCTCATATAAAGCTATGTATTTCCCGATCTTCACTTAAATCTATCAAAAAACAAAAATATTTTTCTCAAATTTGTTATTTATATATTTTTGCAAAAAAATAAGTGACCTTACAAAATATGGTCAGGATCGGTCCATTTTTCGACTTAGTCCCCATATAAATATAGCATCCGATATGAACTTTTTCATATTCAAAGGAAAAAAATTAATAACAATGCCACTCAAATTTGGTTTATGCTAATTTTCTATATCCAATTAGTTGGGCCTAAGAGATAGAGTCTCTATAACTTTCTTGTTTGACATGGATTTGAGAAAAATATATATGTAAATTGAAAGTTTATATTAGTGACTTTTATTTGTTCGATATTTCATTTTTGTTCTAGTTTTTTTTTTTAATATGGAATTATCTCATAATATTATCTATGTAATGTGTATATTTACAAAAATTGGAAAAAAGTCTGGGCCACAAGCTCTGTTTTGATGTATGTTTTAACCCTTTCAGAACCGAATATATTAATGATTTTACCTATATTTTAAAGTTTTTTGGAAAAATATACTCTCAGTTCTAATTTTGTACGATAGAATATCAAATATCTTTTGTCGGTACTAATTTGTTAGGGAAATTAACCCATTAAAAAATTTAGTTTTTAAATTTTTTAGTTTTAAAAAATTTTGTTATTAAATTTTTAATTTAGTTTTTAAATTTTTTAATGGTAAATTTTCTGTTAAATTTTTTTGTTTGTTGTATATAAATTAGGGTGACAGCGGTTTGTATGAAAAAAAAAATTAGTCGAATTGAGGTGTTTGGAAAATTTGTTGAACAAAATTTTTGAAAAAGTAAAATTGGAGATTTTGAAATAGAGCTAAAAAATACGTACCGTTTTAACATTAGTTTAGAACGGCATAACAATAGACGAGATGCAAAATACTTTACATGCGATCATTTTGGGCTCAGGAAAATGCAAAAATGTTGTAAATTATTTCGATGTCTTTATAAATGTGAGCCCGATTTTCTTAATCAGTCTGCGGCGCATTTATTGCCTGGGGAACTTTATATAATTAGGCTGTTTTCAACCGATTTTGTTTCAATAGATTTTGTTTTTTAAATTAATTTATTGGAAACGCAATTATTAATATCAAAATTTTTGTGAAAAATGATTTTTTTTTTTTTTTTTTTTTGATAATTTTTACTTATAAATGTAAATTTGAACTTTGAACTCAATGCGCTCTTTGAACTCAATGCGCTTCCAGGCTCAAATTTTGCTAATATATATATATTAATAAATTAATTTTCATAATACAAAAATAAAGTTCTTATGTACAGTCGCCCACAGCTTATTTGATGCAGATAAATTTTATATGTTTAAAAATTTTGTTCTGAAAATACAAAAACGACATATGTGGTTTAGTTAATAATTATGCGTTATTTATATTTACAAAAAAAAAAAAATATTTGCTTTAAGTTCTCTAGAAACTCAAAATACAAAATAATGTACAAAATTCAGGTCACAGCTTAAATGTAATTTTAAAAAACATTAAATAAAAAAGGATTTACTGTAATTTTAAAATGTTTTCAATTGCTTAGTATTTAGTAGGATATCCTTTATTATCTATAACCGCTTGAAGCCTTTTCGGCATAGAGTCCACTAGCTTTTTTTTTATAATCTGGATCTATTTTATCCCACTCTTTTTGCAACACATTTTTTAAGTTAGATTTGTTATGGATATCGTATTTTCGAATATTTGTCTTAAGTATTGACCACAAATTTTCAATCACATTTAACTCAAGTGATTGTGCTGGAGTTTGAACTATATGCGGGTATTTCCATATCAACCAAGTCTGTACTAATGGTGATTTGTGCTTAGGGTCATTATCTTGGTAGAAGCGAAAGGCGTCCTCAATTTGCAATTTCGTCGCTCTTTGAATTATATTTTCTTGGAAAAGCTTCAAATACATGTTTTTATCCATATTCCCTACGATAAAGGCCAAGTTACCTACTCCATTTGAAGACATGCATTCCCAAACCATAGCATTTCCACCACCGTGTTTCATAGTGTCACGTAAATTGTGAGGTTTCAGCTCAGTATTAACTTTGCGCCAAATGTAGGGTCTCTCATCTGGTCCAAATATATTAACTTTCACTTCATCAACAAAAATTACAGTTCTCCAAAATGCTGGTCTCTTATTTAAATGGTCACGCGCAAACTGCAGCCATTTTACTCTATTGTTTTCATTTATAAATGGTGTGTTTCAAGGAATTCGGCCATTAAAATCAGCGTCCCTCAATATTCTATTAATTGTTTCAGGATGACATGTCTTTCCCAAATATTTTTCGGCCATAAGTCAGCTTCGGAGTGCTTGTTGCTGGATTTTTATGAATTTGTTGCACTAACCACTTAGAATCACTTTCAGTAAAAATTTTATTTTGAGCTTGTCTACCCTTGTTTTCAACACGATTCTCACCTATGTAAGTAGCGTTTTATATGCTGAACTGTTGAAGAGCTTAAATTAACCATTTCAGCAATTTTCCGTGGAGTATGCCCATTCTGATAGTGCTTTAGTACTAACTCATGCATTTCAATTGATGTACGCAGTGCCATGGTTGAAAAAATTCACTTATTTTTATTTTTTTAATGCGTATCAGTCAACAACACAATTAGGAACGATTGCAGATAATAATTTTAAGATCTTAAGCTGAAAACAACAACAAGGATAACGGTAAAATTAACTGCATCATTAACATGTGACATGAGTTTTGTACCTTATTTTGCATTTTTTAGTTTCTTGAGAGCACAAAGCAAATTTTTGTTTTTGTTTTTTTGTTAAATAAAATTACAACACTATAATATACTAAACCACATTCTTTGTTTTTGCATTTTTAGAACAAAATTTTTAAATAAATAACGGTTTTCGAAAAAAAACTTATCCGCATCAAATAAGCTGTGAGTGACTGTAAGATATTTGATATTCTAGAAATCACAATGTATTAAAAAAAAAAGCTAAAAGTATGTCCCTAATATATCCCGTTCCGAAAGGGTTAAGAGGTCAAAATATACAGCAAAATAAAGTTTGTGGCCCCAGATTTAAATCCAGATGTTGTAAATAGACACATCACATAGATCATTTTATGAAATAAGGCCATGTTTTCACAAAAAAAAAAAAAAAAAAAAACTACAACAAAAGTGAAAAAACTTAAGTAGTTTCATAATGGATTAATGGATTTCGAAGCACTCAAGTAAGCTTTCAAGTGATATACATATTGCTCAACTCTTATATGCAAATCAAAATCATAGCATTGTCTTTCCATATATCGGAAAATCTGGTCCGCCGAAAAAAAATTATTTTGCTAGAATCGCATTGAAATGTTTTATAAGTGGTGAAATTTATCATGGTAGCGCCGCTAAAGTAGACTTAAGCCAGCACCGCTTCCTCCATTTTAGCCATTTTTACAACATAATGTAATAGATTTTTAATTAAAATACGCATAAATCTTGGATTGGGTCTAGAAGTCCACGGAGATTACGTATATTTTTAAATATCTTTTAAACAAAAAAAACAAAAGTTTTTGCAGAAGTGGAAAATTGTTTAACTTATATGTTCCTTTATTTCTCTTTTTTGTATCAGAAAAATATTTACATATTAAATACCCATTGGGTCATATAACTCCAGGATAAAGTGAGGGTTAATAATCTGTGGGTTTCTCTATTTGATAGTCACCTGTCTCTTAGAACCAATTTAGGTATTTCGAGTAATTGGCAAGGCGAAGCAAAAAATAGTTTCGTTTTCATATATAAAAATTAGTGTTACCGACTAAATGAATTTTTTCACAGTATGAAATACTAAATATCCTTAATATGAAATTTGTAAAAATTAAATTACTTATCACTCTCATTATTAAGCTTTCGAATTTATAAAAGACTCTCTCCGCTGGCAGCTGTTGGTTTTCGAATTAATAATTTTTCTAACATATAAATCTCAATAATTTCTTAAAAATTACTTTGTAAAGTTTAGTTTCTTTATAATATTAATTTAATAACATATTTATATAAATATAAATAAAAATAAATAAAAAAGTTGTGTGTAATTTATTTTTTGTTATATAATTATATTCTGTTTTTTAGTTTTTCCTTCATTAGTATAAAATGTTTTTAGTATGATTAGTATTATTAAAAATTATATGTACACTTTTAATTAAAATCTAGTTTTTTGTTCCTTGCAATTTTTGTTTATTTAAAGCTTAAGTAAACGGCCCAGAATAACAAACATATAATTAAGTTAAGTTTTTTTTTTTGTAACGCCTTTCAAAAATCAATTTAAATAATTTCCAAGAGAATTATTTTAACGAAATTATTGTAATTTTATTGCTTTATTTAATTATAGTAGAGTTTTATCATTTCAAAAATACATACTTAGAAGAGACACACAAACCGTTGAGCGGAAAAAGGTTAATATATTTTATAAATACCTACCATACAACGAGTTAGAAATAAGTTAATACTATTAAATTTATGCATACTATTTGTTGTTAATTTAAGTTATTTATTATTAAAAACCCATTTTATAATGATTAATAATGATTTAATGGATTAATAATGATTTTATTAACCCAATTTTGAATGAAAACAATTTAGAAAACTTTTATAAAGCATTCATACATTTGAAGGTAAGGTAATACTGGTAGGAAACTCAAAACCGATTATCTGGTTTGCAGATGTGGCAACCTCGCAAAATATGCATCAATTTGACATAATTTGTACGTATTTTAAACTCTTTCTTTTAACTCATACTCTGTCTGTCTGTCTGCCATCCAATTTATCTGAAACGTGGCCCATAGTCTTGTTGTGACTATAGATTAATTTTGGGATAGTCACGCGCAGTCACGCATATTCACGCCAGTCACGGAGTGCTTTAAAACCTATTTCCCCTTATCCGATCGATCTAAAACTTGGTCGATAGACTTGCCGTGAAAAGAGATTAACTTTGACATAGTCACGTACAGTCGCGCATAGTCACGCAAAGTCACGGAGAGATTAAAACCCCATTTCCCCTCATCCGATCGATCTTGTTGTGGCCAAAGATTAAATTTAAAATAGTCACGCAAAGTCACGCATAGTCACGCACAGTCACGGAGTGATTTAAACCTCATTTCCCCTCATCCGATCGATCTGAAACTTTGTCCGTAGACTTGTGGCCAAAGATTAATTTTAAAATAGTCACGTAAAGTCACGCACAGTCACGGAGAGATTCAAAACTCATATGCATAAGGAAAGAAAGATTTTTAATAACTTTGTTTTTTACAGCGACTTGAAAAATTCATCTCGGCCAAAAAATAAATTTAATCGTAAAAATTATGATTTACTAGGACTTTTGAAGTGGCTTAACTCAACAACGGTGTGCTGACCAACTTGCTTTGGTTTTTGGAAATAAATATTACATGACATCTCATATATCTACTCTGGCAATTTCAAGACATGTGAACTGGGGTCTAATCGCCGCATTCGTTATCGAAATTTTTCGATCGAAATTAATTTTTTATTTTCCAAAATAAAAATACTAAGAACAATTTTAATCTATCACAGTTAACGAGTTTTGGTTCCTAGTTAATTGTAAAAGTGAAATGAGGTCAGATGTTTGTCCGTTTTCTTGAAATAATAAACCAAAATATGGATTTTCGATTGTTTTTACTCGATATCGATTGCGGCGATTCGACCGTTGCATTTGTAAGTATTCTCAAAAAACATGTTTCATTTGATAATTGATGTTTTCTGAAATATATTGATAATTTCTGAAAATCAAATGATATTTTCTGAAATACAATTCCAAAATAAAGTTAAATTTTTTTCAGATTGTTGTAAAAGAAAATTCGTCCAAAAATAAAATTAAAATTTTAGCCATTTTAAAGACATGGAATTTTAAAAATCTTTAATTTATAAGACAGTTCAATTGTTGGAGAAATACACTCCTCGCCACTTGAATAGGACACCCCTTAAGTCTGTTTTTATATCACCCAATGCGCCTAAACCAAGCATGCCAGCGACATAATTTTTTTTGTAGTCTAAAGTGTATTTAATTGTGGTAATTTTGCCAGGAGGAAGATTTAGCGCTAAAGCATTAAGTGTTAACAAAAAAATTATCGATAATTCAGCAAAATTCGGGGTGCTAATATTGCGCCAATTGAATAGGACACTGACTGTGCGTGACTGTGCGTGACTAAGTCAAAGTTAATTTTTTTTTTCACAGCAAGTGTGTGGACCAAGTTTCAGGGCGATCGGATGAGGGGAAATGCAATAGATCACTCCGTGACTGTGCGTGACCACGCGTGACTGTGCTGACTACCCCAAAATTAATCTATAGTCACAACAAGACTATGGGCCAAGTTTCAGATCAATTGGATAAGGGGGAATGGGGTTGCCTCACGACAGACAGAGAGATTGAGTTAAAAGAAAGAGTTTAAAAATATATGAAATTAAACAAATTAAAATATTTATAATAATTCGTTACACCCTGTTAATGCGAATGATTTTAATTATACTAGAGGACCCCTGCTGCTCCGCAGCATTATATTATATTTTATTAATTTTTATAATACAAAGGCCTGTATGCAGCTTGCTAAGGAATCAAAAACTTCATATAAAAAACGCTTCAGAAATGCTTAAGGAATTTTTCTGTCAAAAAATTTCTGTTGATAGTCTGCAGCTTTTTAAAAAAGTAGTATTGTTTTTACTACTTTTTTTTTGACGTAAATTAAGTTACGCAACCCAGGCTTTGAGCAGGAATATCAAATTTGTCGTTCTTTCTGGACGGAATTTTGACAGAAGAGGTAAGCATAAACAAAATGTAATATGCTAAAAAAAATTAAGTTATTTTTCAGTTGCAAACATGGAAGAAACGAACAAAATTCAACAAAGAAAAACAAGAAGCGGATGGGTAATTTCGATACTGAGCTTAAAAAGCGTTTAGTAGGCCAAATAAAACAAAACCGAAGAATTGATTTGTTTTCAATTTCACAATTCTTAATAATTGACAGAAAACAGCTGATTGCTAGCGTCGCACTGAAAGGTACTTTTGTGCTTTTTTTTCTTTAAGAAATATATGAAAATTTTCTGTTAAGATTCCTTAACAAGCTGCGTACAGCTCTTAATACCAAAATTTGCCAAGAGAAGTTAACGTACAGTAATGCCAAAATATGCCAAGATAAGTTAACGTACAGTAAAAGTAAAGTTGATTCTCCACGCATAATTTTCCTCAAACCCAACGAATTTAAGCAGTTAATAGCTCAAAAGAAGGAGCTTGATCTACTGAGTGTTCTTAGACCTATGTCAACAGCCTACGTTAATTAGAACTCTAGTTATAGAGGTTTGAGAGAAGAAAAATATTGAAAAAATCTTGAATGCAAAGTTTATTCATAAATTCTTTTAATATATAAGAAGATATCAGACGCTCTGTGTTGAATTGTGAATTGCTAAAATTGATGAACATACCTTTAGGCTCACTTAAATATTCATAAATTTTTTATATATGTAGATTAAAAAAACATTGGAAGACAAAAATTTAACGAAAAAATATTTCCTAGAATTTGCACTCGAATTTCGAGTGATGGGCTATACTTAAAGTGACCATATTTTTATACCCTATACTACTATGTGGTTTGGGTATAATGACTTTGTGCTGCTGTTTGTAACTACCAAAAATATTTCACCTAGACCCATCTTTTATTATACCGATCGACTCAGAATCACTTTCTGAGTCGATTTAGCAATGTCCGTCCGTCCGTCCGTCTTTGTGTATATTTTTTGATAAAATTTGGTATATAAGCTGTCATCGGCCATAGGATGAACGCTATTGAAATTGGTGAAATTCGGTTCATGTTCAGACCTAGCCCCCATACAAATGACCCCTATGAAATCGACAATGAAGTACCATAACATCCAAATTATAATATAGATCTCAGTCAAATCGGGTTTGTATGTCTTTATTATATCCATTAATCAGTAGTCCAAAAATAATCCCTATAGGACAATTCTTAGTCATAGGTCCCATATAAGCTGCTTCCCGATCTTCACTTAAATCTTATCAAAAAAACAAAAATATTGCACAGATTTTTCTCAAATTTGGTTTGTATATATTTTTTCAATATATAAGTGACTTTACCAAATATGGTCAAGATCGGTCCATTATTCGACCTAGTCCCCTTATAAATATAGCACCCGATATGAACTTTTTCATATTTGCGGCAAAAAAAATTAATAACAATGCCACTCAAATTTGGTTTATGACTATTTTCTATATCCAATTAGTTGGACCGAAGAGATAGGGTCTCTAAACCATGGTATAGGGTATCATATGGTCGGTCTAGATCGACTATAATTTTCTTACTTGTTTTTACCTGAAAACGAGACATCGAATAATTCTGATGGGTTCGGTTATATGAAATGGAAATGCATCGATAATATAATAATATTTTATTTGTCCATAGTGAGTGGCATTATTTATTTTACGTTACACTACAAAAAAATTGTTTATACATTGTTATATTTTTCAGAGGCACAAATTTGTTTCAAAATTTTAGGTGACGATTTCAAATATGTGTGGAACTCTTGGCAGGATTTTTTAATATTAACTTTAATAATTAACCTAGCCTTAAGCAGTGATACCCTTAATTGAGCTTTATCTTCGGTCCACAACTTGTTCATCAAAGAAAATACATGTTCAACCGGCGCATTTGTACCAGGCAAACATAAAATATATTCAACTATAATTTGAAAATTTGCATGGTTTAGGTAATTGCTTTTAAAATGTTTAAATACTTCCACCCAACGATTTTCCGTAGAAATATTTTGTTGATTCCATTCATCAATTTTCTACGATGTTACGTATTTAGATACGAGTGAATATTCATCGAATACTTCCGTATCTTTATTGCAATCGATATGTTCTTTTTCGATGAATATATCTAGAACTTTTTGAACACCTTCCCACTGTGGTACTTCTGCTAAATTTGCCAAATTAAATTTTTCTAAAGCTTTGCTATAAACAGTCCATTGTTCTAAATACTCTCGACTAGTTTTATAAAATTCTTTAGCCTTAATTTTCACGAAATTTTGGTCAATATCGGTGTAACCATCTTCTTTTAATTTTTCAAGTTAACCACGAACTGAATATGGAAGTGAGTTGTCTCTTTCTGAAACAAATTCTCTTTTAATTTGTAAATTTCACTTGCTGCTTCAATTTTTTGGCAATTTACAAAGTTTTGTGGTAATTATACGACTACATAAAATTAACGATAAATTTTGTTTCACCCCGTCAATTTAAATTTTTTAAGTCTTTTAAGTGTCTAAGCAAATCTGACTCAATACGATAAAATTGTTTTAAAAAGCCGAAAAAATTTTGGTTCCGTGAGGATCGAAAAAGTACAATTTGCTTGTCTGGTTGGTACAATAACAAAAAACATATTTTCCATCCCTGGATAGGTTAGTTTTTGTTCTGTACTGCACTTTGGCCTCTTCTATATTAAAACTCTTTGATTAAGTACAAAAAAACCATTATAAGAAAAAAATAAATAAAACAATTACTCAATTTTTATCTCATGTGTTTCGTAATATATTTATTCATACAGCAGATTCCAGCGCTCGAAATTCGAGTGTTTTTCAACTTATCCAATTCACAAACCAACACTTTTATGGTTTATTATTATTGTGAATGAAGATAACAAACTCATTAACAAACACATTAACAAATTTAATAAAACACATAGCATATGTATAATTTTATGTATGTGTTAGTAGCAACTTTAAATGCAATTTACTCAAAATAAGGAAAAAATTAAAAATCTGTAAATCTGCAAAATGGCTAAAAAGAAATTCCTTTCAAATAATATACGTTTGGTCAAAATCGGTATAAAACTGTAGAACAAAACATCGGTCACAAGAAATCGCCTAGCCTATTACTATTATAGATTTATTCATATTCTGCAACAAAGAAAGAAGAGAAGATGATTTTTGTATTGCTGCATTTCAGGTTAACCAAGCTAATTTATAGAACTGCAATTTCTATTTTTGCAATGCTTTTTTGTTTTTTTTTTTTTTAATTATTGGTTCGACGGGCGACGTACAAGTAAAACGCAACTTAGTCTTATTTTGAGAGGGGTTTCAATTTTTTATTTTTTTCCTTTTAAGATCAGTAATTTAAGTTTATGTACCATGAATTGATTCAAACAAATTCAAAAGAAATTCAGTTAAATCGTTTTTAAATATTTGTTAGATGAAATTATTTTTCAGCTGACTTGTGATGTATTTCAACATACATACATATATTAAAAAAACTATCTTTGATGAATTTGAAGATTTGTTCTTACATTTTTGAACAAATCAACTATCTTTTTTTTCGAATTTCCTAAAACGGGACATTTTTGCGTCCCCGAGTTTTTGTCGGGGACAACGGGACGTATGGTCACGTTATGCATATTGATACAAAGGAATTCAAAGGTCTATGGCTGAAGTTACAAGCAAACCTATACGTGTTTTTTTTTTGTGTTTAAATTTTAAAATAATATTAAATTCGTTTTATCGACAATTCAACCTTCTTCGTTACTTTTTAAGTTGTTTACATAATTTTCACTAAAAGTTGCCTGGAAATAAAACAATAACTTCAAATCATTAATATTAGAAAAAAAAACTAAAAGAAATTTAGGGTTATTGCTGGTCTAGCCAGATGCAGTGGTTGGTCTGGGTGTGTGTGTGTGTGTATGTTAAAAGTTGAATTTTATTGTTCTGTTGTTAATGTATGAAACATTTTATGTTATGGTTTTTGTATGCATTATGAGAAACTGTTTAAAAGGACCCTTTTAACAAAAAAGAAAAGAACTTTTATAAAGGAGAAACTTGGCAACCCATAACAGCATTACTTCATTTAGAAAACTCCTTTGCTTAGGACTCCATATATATTATTTTCCTCTTCTATTTCGTGTTGTGTTCTGGCTTTTCGTCAAAAACAAAAACAAAAAACAAATAATAATGAATGAAGGTATAAAATAAAAGAAGTCTGACAGCCCGACAGGCTGGCTGTATGTTTATTTGGTTTGGTTTTTTTTTTTTTTTAATTCTTCCCTGCCTGGCTAGACGTTTTCGCTTACAGACATGTACGAGTATATAAAATATTTAAAAAAAAAAATAATGCACTTGTTCCCCTACCCCGCCCTCTACTTTTATGTTTCTTAAAATGCAGTAAAACGTCAAAACAAATAATATAAGTCTACGTGGAAGTAATCAAAGCTTAAAAGAATGTATTCGTTTTTAAATTGAATATTTTTTTTAAAGCCAGACGAATCATCAAACAAAATATTTGAAATTAAGGGATCTTTAAAAAAATTTAAATGTCAATAACTTTTACTTAAAGAAACCCCTAAAAATTAAGACTGTTTAAAAACAAGTGTTAATTCGGCTATGCCGAATCTTTAATGCCATCCACCTGAGTTTTAAGTTAACATTAATATCTGGAATAATTGCACTTTTTATAACAAATGTAAAAATTTGAAAAAGTAGACAATTTGATAAACTTAATAATAAAAATTATTACAACAAACACACTGAATTTGTAGCATTTCTTTGAGATGTCTCCGTATTTGAGGTCATATCTTGGCACAATGATGACCGATTTAGTCCATTTTCAATATCAACCTGCTCGAAGTAATGACTAACCATATTATTCGAAGTGTATCCAGGTAAATGTTTTATTTTGTGAATGAGCGTGATTTCAACAGACAGACAGACGGATAGACGGATATCGCTATATCGACTCGAATTGTTATAAGGATCAAAAATACATATTTTATGGAATTGGAAACTGATATATACCCTCTGCACAGTGGTGTGGAGGATATAAAAAAAACTATGCTCAGTTCCTTAACCAGATTCTTTTAACTTTTAACTTGTATTCTGAGCTTTCTTTTTTCGAATTGATTTTAAAAATGCATACTTTGAATTCTCAGAATGGAGTTGACGATATTATTTTGCTGTTGTTTCTAATGGTAATGACTTTTATGTTGACAACAACGACAACACGTATCTAAATAATAAACATTCCACCACTCTCCGCAACAACGTCATTGCATTTAAAGTGCATATTATGCATGTGTTTGCATTTTTATAGAATTTTTATATAGCTTTACACTGAGAATTGTTTGTCTACCAGCCACCCTTAATGTTTACTTTTTTTTCCATCCGCCCACGTTCGAATTGGGGCTGCTACTGCAGCTTTAATGATTTGGTTTATGTGGGCTTTTTTTTTTGCTTTTAAAGAGATGTTTTGTTCGTGCTTGATTAAAATATGCAACTATAGAATTTTTATTCACAGTTTGTTTTTACAAATAAGCAAAAATGTAACTTTGTTATGTTTTTAATATAAATATTATTAACGTTAACAAGGAGAAGGTTTTTTTTTATAATTTCAGTATGATCAATTATAAATATAGCGATACAGTCTAAAACAAAAGTCTTTTTTTGTAAAGCCCTTCCACAATTGTTGCACTATGTAGTACTTGAAGACTAATCAATTTACTTATGCAGTCATCGTAATAGTGGTTTATACCCCGACATTTGGAAATTGTTCAATAAATTACAGATATGGGTAAAACAAGTATTTGAAAGGTCTCAATCCAACCAATAATAAAATTGAGCTATATTATACTCTGGGCGAGTCCGTTCCTTCGTTTACGATTGCTCACAATAAAACAAAAACAGTGTCATGAAGATGTTCCAATAGTGTTTGACGATGTTTCACCGCAATAAAGCCGAGTTTTTGCATTGATTTGTAACCACGGATGGGTCCAACACTTTACACCTGAGACAAAGGAACAATCAAAACAGTGGACTGAAATGGGAGAATCGTGTTTAAAGAAGGCGAAGACAGTTCCATCTGCAGGCTAGGTTATGGTGTTTTTTTTATACTCGTCGCCTGGGTAAAATATTGTCGTAAGCGCCATTTTGACGATTTTTAGTTATAGATGCAGTTATATATTTTAAAATAAGATCTTTCGATTGGTGACATCAGTTTTTCGATATCTCACTTATTCTCCGAGATATTCAGTATGATCTTGTCGTATATCCAACGTCAGTAGCGACTTTCTCGTTTTTTGTCGTATGTCCAGACGGTTTTGCACATACGACAATTTTCCCATACAAATGAATCATTTTTTCTTATAATTAAAATATTGTCGTATGTGCAAAATGGCTTGACACATACGACAAAATTTTATTACCGCTTGGTAGAATTTTGTCGTATGTGTTATGGTGAAATGCATTGATTGTACTAATTTCAGTATCAATCGTGATGTCGTCGCGATCGGACGCTTCACGTGCGCCGAGTGTATCGCAGGAAATTTTTTTTAGCAAACTCTAGCTATAATATTGGAAAACATATAATAACTTTACTTTTGTTATAGCATGCGTCACGAAATACTGGAAGACGAAAGTTACAGCGATTTTTCATCAGACGACGAAGGAAATGATCCCAATTTTGTCCCAAATTCGAAATCGACCCTAAGAAGTTTCTATGAATCCGCGTATAAAATTGTTTCGCCAATTACTCCAAATACTACCGAAGTCTTGCGACTACCATCGGATTACAGCAGCTCTTGTAAGTATATGGCACATAAAAATTAATATCTGTTTAAATTATTCTTTGCATCGAGCTTATATAAACAGTTCAATTAATCTTTCAGCGTGCCCTGAGTCTCCTGTTCGTGACCGTGGTTTGCCATTTACCAACAAAAGCGGAAATCAGAGACCTGGTAGAGCAATGGGACCGACTTGCAACCGTTCTTGTTTCTACACCTGCACTTTAAATATACCTGATGAGCAAAGGCAAATCATCCACTCATATTTTTGGAGCCTAACTTCGGGTGAAAAAAAAATATTTTACGGAAATTTTGTGAAAAGGGAAGCTGTTAAACGCAGAAGAACTTCAGTAGTAAAGGACCATCTCAAAAAACAGGCATCGTTTCACTTCTTCTTTATGGCAGGCGACAAAACATTTCAAGTTTGTAAAAAATATTTTTTGAGCACCCTAGCAATCTCCGAAAGAACCATTTATTACTTTTTTGCAAAACACTATGCAATTGATAATGTCAAAGTCGGGTTTAAAAATGAGAAGCGTGGAAGAAACCCCACAGATGAAAGTCAAGTCATGGAAGTAAAGAATCATATTTCAAATTTCCCTACAATTGAGTCACATTACTGTAGAGCTTCGACTTCAAGTATTTAGAAGCGCATCTAAGTGTACAAAAAATGTATGATCTTTACAAGACCGCCGTTAATAACCCGGTTGGCATATACACGTATAGAAAGATATTCAACACATGCTTTAATCTTTCTTTTTATATACCAAGAAAAAATATTTGCGACAGATGTCAACTATTTAAAGTCAATACCACCAAACATTCTGAAGCTGAAGTACAACTGCATGAAAAACACTTGGAAGAAAAAAGATTGACGACTGCCGAACGGGACGTTGACCTCCAGAGTATCGATACAAATGCAGCTGTTTTAATGTATGACTTGGAAAACGTATTTACTCTCCCAAAGATGTGCGCATCCAGCTTCTATTATAAAAGAAAGCTATGCGTCTATAATCTTACTGGCACCCTGATTATACGTGGTCAGGAAAAGATTACATACTGTGCTTTGTGGAATGAGACCTTAAGTGGTAGAAGTGGAAACCATATCGCCAGTTGATTAATTAAAATACTCACTAAAGCAGTAAATTGCCACTCTAACCTAGTCAAAGTTACGCTGTGGAGCGATTCCTGTGTTCCTCAAAATCGTAACAAAATTACATCAACTGCTATACTTCAGTTTATGCACGATTACCCGCAAATTCAAGAAATTGTGCAAAAATTCAGCGAACCTGGACATTCTTCTTTATAGCAACTTGATAGTGTTCATAGCACAATTGAAAAATTTTTGCGGAACGTGGAGATTCCCAGCCAATTGTGTTTAATTCGACTACTCAAAAACGCACTGTTTCCCAACGTCAAATTACAACTACTGCAAATGAACGATATTGATTTTAAATGCTTTTCGATAAAAGCAGAAAGTTTGATTTACAAAAACGTACAATTTTTCAAGTGTAAGTCTATTAAATATTCCAACAATGACTACTTTAAACTTGGAACAAAATTATCATTTAAAGAACTTGAATATCACTTTTTCGATTTAAAGAAAAATAAAGGAAGGTTTAGCACAAAGATTTGGAAACACAATCTTCGAGCTGTTCCCAAAAAACAATAAAAAAGAGGACTTACAAAGTTGCCTTCCCTTTATAGAAAAAGAGGAAGGTAGAAACTTTTATCGTGCCATTTTAAACCTTTTAGAAATGATATTTTTATACAACTCAGACTGAATTTTATATTGAAACTAATGTTTCTTAATTTTTTCTTTTGCATGTAAAGCAAATATTTTTATGCTTATTTTTATTTTGTTCTACTTTATGTATTTTTGTGGAAAATAAAAAGTGAATTTGTTGTAAAATTATTAACAAATTTTTTTATTTATTTACTTTTTTTTATCGTATAATATTTGTACAATAGTCAAATTACAACTTGTGTTTTTGACTGTTATAATATTTAATAGTATTTTGTCGTATGTGTATGGACTTTAAGCATACATTTTGAAGGTGTGATATACGACAAAATCATATTGAAGAAAACTCGTACTAACTCCTATAATATCATTAAATTATATACAAACATTATTGATATATATTGTTTATGAAACGCTTAATAATCCCTACAATTTTCAAGAAAATCTACCGTGGCGTTTTGGAATAATAGGTTTCCAAACTTCAATTGCGTTTTCCCTTAAATCATGAAATGTGATATACGACAATATTTTACCCAATACGACAATATTTTACGCGTGGGATAATTTTTATTTATTTTTTTTTTTTTTTTTTCAAAAAGGAAAAACAACTAATTGCAGCGTTTAAGTGATGAAATTAAGGGAAAAAAGGCCGCATTTGGCGAAAAAAAGGGTTGTTTCATCAAGCCTCTGCGCAAGTCACACATCCACTATTGCGATGGCCAAAAGACATGAATTTAAGTTCGAATTCTTTCATTACGCACCTTATTCGCCAGATTTAGCTCCTCAGATTATTTTCTATTTCCAAACTTGATAAAATGGATCGGTGGTAACATACTTGCCAAGAATGAGAAGGTGGAATCTACGGTTGGTGGCTATTTTAAGACCGTTCTTACAATAAACAGAGTATCGAAGCTATTGAATATCGCTGGAAAAAGTGTATCGAGTTTAAGGAGATTATATTGAGATATAAAGACGAATTTTCCGAATTTTTTTTTTTTGTCAGGTTGGGTTGTTCTGGGACCACCCTCGTTACCGAGAGAAATAATCATGTAGACATTTATTGAGATCCAATTTACGTGAAAGATGAAATTTTCAGAGCTCTAGCTAGTTGGGAAGTTACAACAATCCGCCTCAAGTAAGTAAACCAACAAACGAGATAGAATGTTAAATAAAAGCGAGTAAAAAAGCAAAATAGGAAGCTGACTTCTTCGAAAGTTGTGAGACGTCTTTGGGTTGCAGGGCTGACAGGCCAGGCTCTCAGAATCCAACAAACAAAATACGTCCCCAATGGACAGAAATATACCAACATTCAACAGCAACAAATTGCTCAAATGTCCTGTGGCCGAAATAATTACACTACGTGGAACCATAATCGCGAAAATAGCTTAAGTGACATGATAATCGATTTTGGTTTTTTGATGAAAATTGATAATTTACGATAATTACGTTAAGAATTAACAGCAAAATAAGTTTTTGCATAGTTTACATACCAAAGATGAAGCAAATATAATAATTTTTTTTTTTTATTTTGATACTTAAGCTATTTTTGCGGTCATGGCTCGACGTGCTCTTCGTAAATAGTGCATATTTTTTCCTGAAACTTAACTGAATTAGTTGTTGTATTTCCGTAAAACTTTTTTAATTTTTATTAGTTTTTTGAAACCCCTTAAAAATACATATAAGAGGTGCAGGATGGGAGAAGAATATCGCCCAGACTGCGTAATACCTTAGGTAAAACACGCAAGAGACAGTTGTAGTGAAATTTCCGTTTGCGAAGGGAGAATGGACACCAAAAATTATAGAAGTCTTCTGTACTGCCTTCGTCATTTTCGAAAATTTATGCCGATATCAACTTGCAAGGCATATAATTTCAATAGGACAATTCTCATTGACATAAATCAATCAAAACAAACTAATGATATTGACCTATTGGACTGGTTGGCCAGACTTAAATCCCATTAAGCATCTATGGTATAATCTTAATATTAAAGCACAATATAAGAGGCGGTTTTATAACTCAGTGACTTTTTGAATAAGTTTTATTTTTTTTGCCTAAAAAGCTTTTTATTTCTCAACATACTTTCCTTTTCACATGATGCATTTAGTGCAGCGTTTCTCCATTTTTTTTATTCCTTCCAAATTAAAAGTTTTCTCTAGGTCCTCAAAATAGGCGTTCGTTTCTACATTTGACACAAATTTCAACTGCTATGCGTTTCCAACATTGAGGGCGACGAAACTGAAAGCGATACCAGTGTAGCATCCTCTACTTTACTTATCGATGATGATGATGATTATTGAAGTTCTGAATTTATACCATTGTTGAAAAAGAAACGCCAGAAAACTTGTTTGGCAGCGTTTTGTTTCTAAGTTTTAATATGCCCTTCATTATATGGAGGGGGAAAAAGTTTCGAATTTAAAGTCTCACCGCCTAGAAATATGCGAATAGCAAGAAAACTGAGAAATACAAAGTTTTGGGTCAATCAAAAAAAAATTTTAGAGGTGCCTCAACGCCACTGAAAATCTCAAGTGTGTTTATATGGGGAAAATATGACTTTTTTCAGATTTTACGAAAATTTCGTTCTATAGTTTATACTTTTCGACAAGTTATATGAATCGATATCAGTACTAAATTACCTTTTCAACAAGTAAGAGTGTTAAATTCGGCTATGCCGAATCTTTGATACCCTCCACCTGGGTTTTACGTTTACATTAATATCTGGACTTCTTGCACTATTTGTAACAAATGTATAAAAAATATTTGAATATGTAAACACTTTGATAAACCTATTACTGAATTACTACAACAAATGCTCTGAATTTTCAGCATTTTATAGAGGTGTCTACATATTTTAGGTCATAAATTGGCAGAATGACTCCCGATTTATCCCATTTTAAATACTAACCTGATCCAGATAATTACAAACAATATTAAGTTTAACCAGGTAAATGGTTTATTTTGTAATTTTCTTTTTAATTTAAATTTTTTAATATAAAGGTGCATTTTATTTTTTACAATCCTTTTCAATTTTCCAGACCTATTAGTATAGGGCACATTTGTGAGTCCGCATAGATCAACTTTCAACTCTTACTTCTTTTTATTGTATTAAATCTATCTTTGTGTCTTTAAATTAATTAAGATAATTAAGATGAAAATATTTAACAAACTGTTTTTTTTTAGTTAATATCTGAACATTTTACTGATACAAGGCAAAACTAAAACTGCCAAAAATTTCAGTCAAAACTATTTTGAATGTATTTGTTAAATATCGCATAATTTTTTTCAATTTTAAACTTTAAAGTCTTTTTAAGTCTGGTAATAACTCCATAATATGAAGGAAGTAAATATGTGGATTCTTTAATAACAATGACAAGTATAAAACACTGTTTTGTGCATAACATTAAAATATTATAAATTTGAGCATAATTAATTTAGAAACATAATTAATTTTAGAAAAATGTCCGATTCGTTTTTCGATGATGCTGAAAACACATCAAAGAAATACAGAACATAAAGATTTTGCTTCAGTTAGTTGAGAGACGAGAAGCTAATGGATGGCTGGAGCAGGTCAAAGGTGACGACTATAAATGCAAATGCAAGGCTTTTGAAAATATATTAAAATGCGATAAATCAGATCTAAGTATACATGCTTATAACCACTGTTATAAAAAATCTTTTAAACCCAACAGTATTGCCATAATTTGAAATTGTAAAGATGCTAAATTGCAAAAAAAGGTGCTTAAACGTACTGGATGCTAAATTTTTTTTTTTCAAATTTCATTACCTTTATACTGAAAAATTATATACTTATTAATAAATTCTTTGGTTTTTAAATCGAAAAATTAATATAAAACATATGTTTCGATTTATATTTTTTAATTTTTAATTAAAATTATTTTGGATTTCATCTGAAATTTTTATTAACATCAAATTGAGTTTATTTTAAACTTAAATTAAATATTTTTAATTTTAGAGGGATTTTTTTTTTTATTTAAAATATAACAGAAATTACATTATCAAAAGATACGATTATATTAGAATAATTGGTTTATGGAATCTAACATTTCTGTGATGTCTTCATCTTCAAGTTCTTCTTGGCTCTGATATATTTCTGGCGATCGACTCTTATCAACGACATCGCTCGGTATATTGTAAGTGTGACAGCACCAATTTTTCAATTTCAATCCTTCTTTTATACGTATTACAGAACATAACAACTCGGATTTTATTCTGTTCGAAGTTTGCTTTTAACTAAAGCTATTAAGCTAAACAAACGTTCAACTTCGGCTTTTGAGAAAGACAAAACTAATATAGACAACACAAATATTGATTCCTAAAATGGATTTTCGCCAATAGAATTTTTCAATCCATAAAGAGGTTGTATTCAGTGTTGTATCCCAGTTTTGTTCTGTGATATAACTCCATTGGATTTGAATTTTTTCTGTTTCAGATGATATAAATTTAAACTCTTCTAATATATTGGTTATCTGTTCTTTTACCCGTTTTAATGTGTTTTGTATTGAAAATTTTGGCATTTTTTTAATACAATAATATTTTTTGGCAATCGACTTTCAAATTCATTAAAAACTGTTGTTGGTGTTTACATTCTTCTATTTCAAAATGTTTTGTTATATTTGTTGAAAGAAACGAGCAGAGTGGTAAAAGGAGTAGTACACAAAATTACTGTACTACACTTTGGGAAATAAAAACATATCAATACCATTAAAAGATGCTAAAAGCAACATTTTATTAATAAAAGATTCTAAGTTAGCATCTAGCATCTTTTGATAAATTTTGGATGCTAAACGACAAAAAAAGTTGCTAAATCTAGCAACTAAAAAGCTAAAACGGCAACACTGAAAACCAAGAACAAATATTCCGTTTGAGTTGTAACATCTCATTTGCAAGCCATTTTAATTAAGCTGCGTTCACACTATGTGTTTTGCTTGTGTTTTTCTTATTGTTTTAGCACGTGCAATTTGTACACATAGTGTGAACCCTTTCAAAAATTGTTTATGTACAACACATTTGGCAAGACATATGTAAATTTCTCAATTAGAGCAGGTTCTATTTTGGCATGAAAACCATATGAAAATACAATACTGCTTGTGGCGAAAGAAAAACAGAGTAAATTATAAAGATAAATATTGAAAGAAAAATAAATTGTTTAATATTAATTAACAATTAAAAAATATATAAAATATATTACTTTATTTTTGTAAATTCACAAATTAAATCAGCTGTTGTTTACATTTAGAGGTTATGTCATACGGAAATACATATGTACGTTTGATCGCAAAAATGATGAATTTTATGTAAAACGCCAATTTTGACACACACGCCGAATTACGTATGGGTCGTAAAACTGAATTTACATATGGAAAATATACATAGTGTAAACACACCTTTAATTGTGTAAATTTTAAATGCACATCTAACCAATCAAAAAGATGAATTATACAGAATTGCAAAAATATTTTTTTTATAATATCTGTATGTTTTTTATATTATTCTTATGTAATTCTCATGATATTTTTATCTTATTTTTTATATTTTTTTTCTTTGTTTTTATGTTATTTTTACATAATTGAAATTGAAAATGTACAAATTAAAAATAAATTTAAAAAAAAGTAGTGTAGGGAAAAAAGGGAATTTTTTTCATAAGCGTAGAGATTTCCTATTAAAACACAATGTAAAAATTCACAAGACAACGCGACATAGACTTGCTTTGTTCAAAAGCTTCCATAAGACTGAATGAAATTGTTGCTTACTTTACTCTTTGGTGAGTATTTTCATTTTTGTTCGGCTGTATACATATAAGAAGCCAATTTGAGTTCGGTTTACTCGTGCTGCTATGCATATGTTTGTGTGTTAACAAAAATATACGATATCCCAGTCATCATTTCGAAGTTTGTTTTAACAAAAATTACCTTACTGTGTCTTCTTCGAGCACTTTTGATGATTAAAAACTGATTAATCACATGCGCAATTAGAAAAAGACTAGATAATGATTTTTGCTTTCTCTTAGAAAGTGATTTATAGAAAAATTACATTAAATAAGACTCAAAAATGAGTCGAAACTGATTAGAAAAGCGGATAAAAAAGACTCTCAAGAAGATTCGCGGGTAAGGTAATATTTAATCCCAACAAAAGAATATTTTGTGATCAGCAAAAGGGCGCATTTATAACTGTTTTAATAGCACATATGAGTCAAAAAGACTCTACATGATCATTTATTGCATAAAATGCTTACTGGGATTTTATTCACTATCTGTAGAAACAGGTTTTTTAAGTAAAACAAATCTGCATACAATTTCAATTCTATTTCGTTCACAATGATACGATCAGTTTGTTTACTAGCTACTAGTAAAATAAGAAAATAGTATTATAATACAGCGTAATGATGAATTGTACTTCTCAATTAGTTTATTTTTAATGTGCCATAAGAAGTTCGGTTTGTGCTAAGAAAAGCATGAATATATGTTTCCCAGGGCGAAGCTTCATCATTGCACTATGATTGAGTTGAGCTCCGCGACTATTCCTAATGTGAATAGCTCGTGTCAAAAATTTTTGGTAGTTGGGAATGGCGTTTGTGTTAAGAAAAGCATAAACGCATGTTTCCCAGGGCAAGGCTCGATCATTGCACATTGATTGAGCTGAGCTCCGCGGTTATTCTTAATGTGGATAACTGTTGAAACAAAATTTTCGGAATGGCGTTTGCCTCCGTCCCGACATTAAATAACAAAGTTTAAAAATTTATTTTAATTAACATCTTTTTTTAACATCTGACAAAAAATAGTATTTTTCTAAACAACAATTTTTTTTACAGGGTAAATAAATATTTTATGGCTTACCTACCTACCTACTACTTTTGAAAGCAAGTATGCAGGGTTTATACATGTACTAAAAATACAACTCTTAAAACCATACTATTTTTTCAACTCTAAAAATTTCAGAATTTTGTAAAAATAAAATAAAATACCGATTTATTTTAATATGCGCTTATTATGGATATACATATACAAAATATATGAATATTATTTATAGTATTTTGATATTGGCAACAGTAGTATGTATCAATTTGTAACATTTTGTGATGTTATAAAAATCGCAGAATATTGATATTGATTTTATATAGTTTCTTTTATTAATTAATTAACTTAAATATTACACCAAAAAATATTGATATTGATGAATTTTTATATTATTAACACAACGACCACAAAAACAACATGCACAGCTATGACAAAATACAAAATTTAGGAAAACAATATAGGAAAACGTCATATTTTTTTTTACCTTTTCAGTGATTTCTCGGCACCTATGAAACCTATTGTCATGATTTAAAAACAGGAACCTTTTCAAGATGTTAGTGAATCATGCTCACTAAAAACAAGCGCCCTATCTGCCCTATTGAGGGCGTTATCACAAGAACACATATTCAAATCATATTTTCACATGACTTTTTAATTCTTCGCTCAATTCTCGGGACCAGATTAACCGATTTGGACGATTTTAAATAGCAAACTTCTCAGGATGTTAGTGAATCATTTTTTATACCAAGGAGCACCCTAGCTATCCGATTGAAGCCGTCATCGTGATTTCCACAGACGGACAGACGGACAGACGGACAGCCGGACAGACGGACAGACGGACATCGTTATATCAACTTCGCTTGTTATAAGGATCACAAATATATATATTTTATGGGGTCCAGAATTTTTTTTCTAATTATTACAAACGGAATGACAAACTTATATATACCCTCTGCACACTGGAGTGGAGGGTATAAAAAGCTAATAAAACTTCAAAATCTAATTAAGCGCCCGTGTAGGTGAGTAGGTAGCGTGCTCGCCTATCATGCGAGGGGTCGTGGGTTCGATTCCCACCAGAGGCTTTGGTCTGTCGCTGCAAAAAAAAAAAAAAAAAAAAAAAAAAAAAAAAAAAAAAACCGCCAAGAAATAACAAATGCCCCAGACCACTTTTGTGCCAAAAAAACTCTTGGTCATGATATGGTGGTGAACATTTTTTCAACTTTAACAAATTGCTTAAAGCCATAATTATTTTTGGTTCCTATATCTATAACCAAAGATGAAAATTTTTTTTGATAAAATTTTGAAAACTCCTTTTTTAAGTTTTGAATAATTTTCTTAAACAAAATTTCAAAAAATGGATTTGGTACTTTAAGATTTTGTTAAGTAAATGTTACAGATTAACTGTGTGAATTTTTAAGTAAATCCCTATGCCAGAATCTTTTTGACAAGGATTTTATTTTTGCGGATTTCGAGAAAAATTGGATTTTTCAAAAATATTCTGTAAATGTACTCTTTCTAAATATACTTTGTATCAAAAATTCATCACTTTTCTTCTTTTAAATCTTATATTTCATCTTAATAGCCTAGGGTTTCGGAAAAAAATAATATGACCACATTAACCCTTTTGGAATTGGGGTCACATATGACCCCAAGCTAATAAAGACAATTTATTAAAAAAAAAAACAAAAATATTTTGTAAGTGCTGTTGAATTTTTAGATGTGACGCTTAAAATATAATAACCAAATGTGCAAGTCGTCCATGCTAAAAATTTGGAATAAATCGAACAACGTTAACGTTCCTTGCCGAGGCCAAACTTTGAATTTTGGCATATTTAAATAAATTAATTTTTCTAGTAAAATAGATGAAACCATTACTATGGGTTGGGAATTAAAATTGTACTATAAAAGATATATTCAATGCAACGAATAGAACAGATGGAGCAAATTCTATAATTCTGGTATTTTAGAGCCCTGTGGAGCTCTGACTGACTTTAAGCATAAAGTTTGTGTTTACCAAAATGAATTGGGGAATTAATTGGTTCAGTAATCCCTTCTTTGGTAAATGTTTTCAATTGGATGGTCTGTTTGCCAAGGTAACTAATTTAGGGTAGAGAAATTGTGTATTTTGGTTATAAAATTAACTTTGAGAAGACAACAGGACGTTGTATAAAAAAAAATTGTGGTCGGGCCAAGTAGTAGTAGCAACATTTTTGAAAAGAAAATTTCACATCTATGATGAGAACAATCCACGATACCTTTGAAAGAAAAACTAAGTTATTTACAATTAAATATCTGAACAGTATGAATGTTGAGAACAAAGTTACAAAAGCCACAAGCAGGAGAGATATGGGTAAACGTCTTGTTAGACCCATTCTGATATATGGATTAAATAAGAAGTGCTAGATTAAGCCATTTCAGATGAGAACTGAAATGGGGTACATCCACGAGGTATTTCTTAGGACAATATTATCTATGTTAGCAGAGCCCAAATTCTAGGATATTTTTTTTTCATTAAATTTATTTCTTTCAATGTTTTTGTAATCTATATAAAGAAAAAAATTTTGAACATTTAAATAAAACTAGTATAGCCCAGCACTAGAAATTCGAGTGAAAAATAGTTCTAGAAAATATTATTTTTTCATTCAATTTAAAAATTTATGAATATTTAAATGAGCCTAAAGGTATGCTAATCAATTTAAGAAATTCACAATTCAACACAGGGCGTGTCATATACAATTTGAATCATTGTCATTAACAGGGTGTAACGAATTATTATAAATATTTTATTTTATTTAATTTAATATATTTTTAAGACAGATTAAACATAAATTTTATCATTCTCAGCTTTTCCTCCATATGAACTATAACTATGCCAATTTTCACACTCCTCCGTGCCCGCATATTGCTTAAAAAGGGAACTAAATATTCACCTTCACGTATTAATACATAGATTCATTAACTTGTGAATTTTTAAATAAAATTCATTAAATTTCATTATAAATATTTGTTGAGCACACAGAAGATATATAAATGGGTTTGTTAATGTTATAACAGCCTAGAGGGGTATGCTCATCCATTTTAGCCAATTCAAAATTCAACACAGGGCTTTTGATATTTAATAAACACAGCATTGTATAGTTTTTTATTTGAAGCTTAAATATGTGTTTTATGCATGTGTTAATAGCAACTTTAAATAAATATTTATCCAAAAAAAAAAATGTACCAGATGGTGCACATCTGTAAAGATGGTGCACATCTGCAAAGAAATATCTTTCAAATGGTATATTTTTCGCCAAAATCGGTTGGTAACTAAAAGCGTAGAAGGGATCATTAGAAATCGGCCTGCTTATTAATATTATAGATACACAATTGAGATTCAGATTAAAGTAAGAGGGGATATACTGCCAATGATATGAACAAACACCAAAAAAGTTTTAACCAAATACCAGTTATTAGCTGTGATAGAATGACAGAAGTGTTGATGAATGGCTTAATGGCAACCTTCCTTATTCCATGGTCATACTACGAGGTCGGTTTGATAACTCATGGATTTTTGGGAAAAAGAAATATTTTATTCTTTCGTCACAAAATAAGGATACTCCAACGTTTTTCCAATTCTTTATTCCTATCAAATGATAGGTTTTCTCAAGGTCCTCAAAACAGACATTTGTTTCAATAATGACTCTTCAGTCGACCCAAATTTATTATCATCAAGACATTTCTTTAGGTTTGACAACTGGAAGTAGTCCATTTATGGCGACTACACATGTTGTCGAAATTCACTTTTATCCATTTTCGCGAAAAGTCTCGGATTGGAGGAGGATCTTGGCAGAAGCTGTGTTGATTTTTAATTAACTACGAGCGAAGTTCAACACGTCATGGAGTTGTCACGCTGCCCCGTAACATCACAAGAAAGTTTAAGTTTATTACGTCAAGAATGGGCAAAACCTCCAAAAGAAATTAATTTCGAGCATAACAAATTAGTTTCAATCATACTAAAAATATTGCTGCGATCATAGCGGCAAAGCTGGATCTATTAAATATTAGTTAAATAATAAAAAATAGGGTTATTTACAAACTGGCTTTTTTTAATTTTCAAATAAAAGTAAAACGATTAGCAAAACTGCAATTTTATTCCTCAAACTTTTGGCCAGCCTGCACATAAAGGATGCCTCAAAAAGAGAGTGCGAGATTAAAGATTGCGGCATATTTTTTTTTTTTTTTTGTTATACCGATCGACTCCAAATCACTTTCTGATCAATCAGTCTTTCATCTTGCAGGCTGAAGTCGATGGGAAAAACTAATTGAGCTACATAGTAAATCGTTAGATTGCTTTAGCAACGCTTTGCCGACCATATCTTAGAGTTTGTTAACAACATTTTTACCACCCTTAGAGTGATGTGCCAACACTTTGCCAACCGTATCATTTTGTTTATTATAAATCAACATTCAGGGAGTGCCCCTACAAATGCTGTGCATTGTGTTGATCTCCAAAAAGTAGGTTATGGGAACGAGGAACGAAGGAGTAGTAATGTTTGTGAATATTTGACTTAAATTTTATTACATTGTAACCGTCAGGAAAGACTTGTGTGTGGAGTTTATTCGAAATACGGTTAGTTTGACTGATAAACGAATTTTCTCTGTAAAGCGTTGCGCGGTCAACTAGACAATAGACTAGTACGAACTGAAACTGGGGTACTTGGAATGAGTTCACTAATCTCAGCAGAACATTTCACATGGTAATATCTACAGAATAGTGTTACACAACCCACATTCCGGCGATGTTTCTAACGAGTCGATAGAGTTGTATACCCTTTAGTCATAATGAGCAGCAAATACCTCCTTTGTACACTGTCCAGTAGTGCCAAATTAAACTCTGAAGCTACTGCCCATATATGGGAGTTGTGTTCCATTTTCGGTCGGAAAAATAGGAAGGAAGTTATTTTTGCACCGTTTTAGAAAACCAAGGCACTTGAATAACATGTTCGTTCCAACAGACATTTAGACTCTGTAGGACATTATTGATATTTATTGGAGCTTTAAACAATATTTAACTTATATAACCTAAATAGTATGCATAAATTTTTCAACTAAAATAATCTAGATGCTACACATTAACGAAATAATCTTTTAAAATCACTTACCTTTTGCGATGAAAGAAGTTGCTTTGCAGAAAATTACGGGTATTAACTTCATCAGGCTAAAAAAAAAAAAAAAATAACAAATAGATCACCAAATTAATGATAAAAATAAAAGTATTTTTCATCAATTCATATAAATAAAAATAACGAAATAAATTTAATCTTTTGTTCTTAAATGTTCTCATTTCTTTCCAGATTTATGGGATAAAAAAATGCTACAATGTCAGATTTTTTGTCCAAATTATTTTAAAAAAGGGGATCTGTTTTTTAACTAATTCCCATTCAACGCGCCAAATTAGAAAATGTTTTTTTTTTTTGCCTTAGAGGTATGTAATCATTAATAATATATAGTATCCTTAGAATTGTATATAAGTTTTAAAAAAGAATACCTTTCTAAAGAAAAACCCTGAGATTTCGAGATTTTTTTAATAAAGAAAATGTCCAAGATACTTAAGATTTTTTTATAAGGAAAAATACCGAAATTTCTTAAAGAAACCCCTTCAAATTCCGAGAACTTTTTATAAAAAAAAATCGCTTAGATTCTGAGGACTTCTTTCTAAAGAAAAACCTATAGATACTGAGAACTTCAATCTAGAGAAAAACCCTCAGATTCCGAGAATTTTTTTATTTTTTTAAAAGGAAAATCCCAAAATTTCCACAAAAATGCAAAGGAAAGTCATCAGATTCCGGGAATTTTTTTTCACAAAACCTTCCAGAAAGGTTATCAGACTTATTTCTAAGAAAAAAAATTTGATACTGAGAACTTTTATTTTGAAGATTCAGAGGTTTTTATACCCTATACCACTATGTGGTTTGGGTATAATGACTTTGTGCTGCTGTTTGTAACAACCAAAAATATTTTGACCTAGACCCATCTTTAATTATACCGGTCGAATCAGAATCACTTTTTGAGTTGATTTAACAATGTCCGTCCGTCCCTCCGTCTGTGTGTCCATGTAAACCTTGTAATCAAACTGCAGGTCGCAAATGGGAATATATTATATATATATTGATGAAATTTGGTATGTAAGCTTTTATAGGCCATGGGATGAACTCTATTGAAATTGGTGAGAATCGGTCCATGTTCAGACCTAGCCCCCATACAAATTACCCCTATGAAATCGACATAAATTGCCATAAGATCCAAATTGTCATATATGTAGATCTTACTCAAATTGGGTTTGTATGCGTTCATTACATCCATTAATGAGTAGTCCAAAAATGATCCCTTTGGCCACATATAGACTGCTTCCCGATCTTCACTTAAATCTATTAAAAACAAAAATATTGCACTGATTCTTCTCAAATTTTGTTTGTATATATTTTTGCAAAATACAAGAGACTTTACCAAACATGATCAGGATCGGTCCATTTTTGGACCTAGTACCCATATAGATATATCATCCGATATGAACTTTTTCATATCTGCAGCCAAAAAAAATAATAAAAATCCCACTCAAATTTGGTTTTTGCTTATTTTCTATGTCCAGTTAGTTGGGCCTAAGAGATAGGTTTTCTAAACTCATGGTATAGGGTATCGTATAGTCGGTCTAGACCGACTATAATTTTCTTACTTGTTTTATTTAATTATTTTCTCAACAAAAACCTTCAGATTTCTTATAAAGAAAAAATCCAAGATTCTTTCACGAAGAAAAATCCCAAAATATGCTAAAAAAAAAAAAACCTCAGATTTTCTTTTAAAAAAAATCCCCTAAGATTCTCTGGACTTCTTTCTGAAGAGAAACCTGTATATAGTGAGGATTTTTATACCCTATACCACTATGTGGTTTGGGTATAATGACTTTGTGCTGCTGTTTGTAACAACCAAAAATATTTGACCTAGACCCATCTTTAATTATACCGATCGAATCAGAATCACTTTCTGAGTTGATTTAACAATGTCCGTCCGTCCGTCCGTCCGTCTGTGTGTCCATGTAAAGCTTGTAATCAAACTGCAGGTCGCAAATATGAATATATTTTGATGAAATTTGGTATATAAGCTTTTATCGGCCATGGGATGAACGCTATTGAAATTGGTGAGAATCGGTCCATGTTCAGACCTAGCCCCCATACAAATTACCCATATGAAATCGACATAAATTGCCATAAGATCCAAATTGTCATATAGATCTTACTCAAATTGGGTTTGTATGCGTTCATTACATCCACTAATGAGTAGTCCAAAAATGATCCCTTTGACCCCATATAGAGCTGCTTCCCGATCTTCACTTAAATCTATTAAAAAACAAAAAAATTCACTGATTCTTCTCAAATTTTGTTTGTACAAATTTTTGCAAAATACAAGAGACTTTACCAAACATGATCAGGATCGGTCCATTTTTGGACCTAGTCCCTTTATAGATATAGCATCCGATATTAACTTTTTCATATCTGCAGCCAAAAAAATTAATAAAAATCCCACTCAAATTTGGTTTTTGCTTATTTTCAATGTCCAGTTAGTTGGGCCTAAGAGATAGGGTTTCTAAACGCATGGTATAGGGTATCGTATAGTCGGTCTAGACCGACTATAATTTTCTTACTTGTTTTTTATTCTTTTATAACTAAAAATTCAAAGATTCTCAGGATTTTTTCATAAAAAAAAAATCCCAAAATTTTCAAAAGAAACACCCTCAGATTCCAAGAACTTTTATAAAAGGAACTCCTGGATTCTGAAAACTTTTTCTAAAGAAAAATGCTCAGGTAGTGAGGACTTTTTTCTTCACAAAATCTCTGCATATGGTAAGGATTTTTTTTTTTATTCTTTTATAACGAAAAATTCGAAGATTCTCAGGATTTTTTCATAAAGAAAAATCCCAAAATTTTCTAAAGAAACACCCTCAGATTCCAAGAACTTTTATAATAGGAACTCCTGGATTCGGAAAAAAGTCCTAGTGAGGACTTTTTTCTTCACAAAATCTCTCAGATTCCAAAAACTTCTGTTCAGAATTATTTAAAAAAATGGGATCAAATTAGAAAATGTTTTTTTTTTTTTTTGCTTTAGTGCAGTTTAATCATTAATTATATATAGTAGTATCTTAAGAATTGTAGATAAATTTAAAAGATACCATAAATATACTCAGCAATAACTAATTTTGTTTACCTTTGTATATTTACGCATTTCACAAATAGTATTTCGTTTTGCACTGTTTCCGTTGTTACTCTTTGTTTTTTTTTTTTTTGCACAGAGTGTGAATCATGAAATTTATGATACATAATTTATTAAAAAGCAATTAAACCACATCATTTCAAATACAACACGTTTCGATAAAAACAAGAAAATTTAAAATATTTGTAACAAATATTGCGATAACATACTTGCTGGACGACTACTCAAACGAAACTGTATTATCTAAATACTTCACTAACAAGTAAAATAATAATTCATAGCGAAATACATAATTTCTGAAGAAACAAAAAATTCCCTTATTTATAGATGTTTAACCCTTTTTAAGCCATTTGAATTGTTGATTTAATTGAGGAAGAATTGCATTAAGTTTTGATACCGAAAAGGGGTTTCCACAGAAAAATTACTCAAAATCAATACAGGAATTATTTCCTTGCATTAGAAAATACCTTAAGAATTTTTTTTTTTTTTTGGGTTAAAATTAGGTTGGCGCTAGCTCCAGCTAGTACATAATGCCAGGTTATTCCGACGTATGGATCTCTACATTTAGGTACTTAGGCACTTATTTACAAAACCTAAACGTGTTATCCCGCACCCAGAAATAAAAGAAACGACCAAAACGAAATTTATACGATGAAGAGTAAATTACTAATGAAGATGATTGCTTCTGCCAACTAGATTCTAAGGAATTTTCCATTAATAAAGTAAAATTTACCAGATGTACGAGGGCGGCCTAAAAACAACTCGATCTGACATATAGACGGCCGCAGTAGTTTAAAAAAATATATATTTAAAGGCGTCACATTGTTTAATATTTTTTTTTTTTTTTTTGGGCCATCAAAAGTAAACGATCCCAGTGAATTTGTAAACATGGAAAAAATTTGGCACAGTTATGTAATTCAATACTTTCATTTGAAAGCCGATCCAGATTATACTCTGGGGGAGACTGATTCTTCGTTTACGACTATAAAATAGTGGTTGGCAGTGTTTAAACGAGGCCTTACGAGCTGCCAAGACGAACACGCCACAAACGGTTAAGAAAATCCACAAAATGGTAATGGATGACCGTCGGCTGGATGTTCGTGAGCTAGCTGAAATAATAGACATTACAAAAACTGCTAAAGAAAGCTGTCCGTAAGATGAGTGCCGCGTTTGTTCCCAATAAAACAAAAGCAGCGTCGTGAAGATGTTTCAATAGTGTTTGGCGAGTTTTTGCGTCGATTCTTAACCATGTATGCGACATGAGTCCACCACTTCACACCTGACACAAAAAAACAGTGAATAGAGTGAACTGAAGTGGCAGAAACCTGTTGGAAGAAGGTTATGGCGTCCGATTTTTGGGATGCGCGTGGGACAACTTTTATTGATTGTCTTCAACGTCGAGTAATAGCTAACTTATTGCAGCGTGATGAAATTAAACAAAAATGCCCGTATTTTGCAAAAAAAAAAAAAGGATTGTTTCATCAAGACAGTGCAACAGTTTTCATATCCACTACTTCGATAGTAAAAATTCTACTTATTCGCCAGATTGAGCTCCCTCGGATAATAATAATTAGTTATTTATAGTTCGGTTCGAGATCATGTATACATTTTCTAATACTAGAAAAGATAATACTTTTTGCAATGTAAGAGAAATTTGGAAAAAATTGAAGACAGCGCTAGATGGAGTAGCTACTTTCGAACAAAGCGACTTGTTCATCTTCAGCATCCTTCTGCCTATTGCTTCAACTCATGCTTAATCAACTATTTAACTCAACACACAAGATCGACAATACATAAAAACTAACATACAAAACATCCCTCGGATAATTTTCCATTTCCCAATATGAAAAAACGGTAACGAAGCTATTGATTATCACCGGAAAGTGTATCGAGCTAAAAGGAGTATTATATTGAGAAATAAAGAAAATTTTTCTCAAATTTGTTGTGTTTTCTTTATCAGATCGGGTTGTTCTCACGCTACCAGTAAAGTTATGTTAACAATTTCAGATAGACGTCATTATCGTCAGGTTGGTCATCTGTCAACGACATAACATAGATATATTACCGAATTTATTATCAGAAAATTTAGAGGTTTGAGCCGAATAAGAGAACAATTGATTTGATTCTTCATTTTGAAGAAATCTGCAGCTAAGGCGTATCGTTTCTCTGTAGAAGCATATGGTGAGGCTGCCTTAGGTAAGATAAGTTGTTGATAGTAATTTCGAAAGTGTAAGAACAGTGAATTTGACATCGAAGACAAAAAACGTAGCGTAAGGTGGACAGTGTAAGAAGACGCGGCATCTATAATATTAACAGGCTAGGCTATTTCTTGTGACCGATGTTTTGTTCTACCGTTTTATCCCGATTTTGACTAAACATATATTATTTGAAAGGTATTTCTTTTTGCTCTTCATCAGACTTAAAGATTTTTAAGTTTTTCCCTTTATTTTGAGTAAGTTGAATTTAAAGTTGCTACTCACACATACATAAAATTATACATATGCTATGTGTGTTTTATTAAATTTGTTAATGTGTTTGTTAATGAGTTTTTGATCTTCATTCACAATAATAATAAACCAAAAAAGTGTTGGTTTGTGAGTTGGCTAAGTTGAGAAATAAAGTTGCCTAGAAATTGCACTCGAGCGCTGGAATCTGCTAGTTATAAACATTATTGGATCAAGTTTAATAGCAAACGCAAGAACAACTTGCACATCATTTAAAATTATTGGAAATGGTTAAAAAACAAGGTCATTTGGTTTCCATATGAACTGACCCCGTGAAACGTTGAAAGCCGATTCTCCACATGTGAAATCCTGCTTACCAGACATAACCGTATAGATACTGGTAATGGAAAATGGATCCACTATGATAACCCAAAAAGGAAGAAAAGTCGACACATCTACAGCTAACCCAAATATTCATGGAAAAATATTTGACTTAGCTGAGTTGCTCAAACCGAACGAAATCAATACTGGGGCTGTCTACCGAACACAATTGATGGAGCTGGAGTCGAACAGTCAAGGAAAAGCGTACCCAATACTACTCCAGACATGCAGGAGAACTACATGACAATGCTCATCTACATGTTGCGACACAGGTCAAAACACATATGAAAACATTTATTGGAAAGTCCATTCGCCGTATTCCCCAGACATTGCTTCTTCTGATTTCCACTTGTTTCCATCGATAACACATGGCCTGTCTGAACAGCAGCTCACATCATCTGAAGATACCAAAAAATGGGTATATTCGTGGATAACCAAAGAAGATAAAGCGGTATCCGTATGCTTCCAGAAAGTTGTGAAAAAATAGTGGCAAGCAATGGACAATATATCGAATAAAACAAGGTTCCGTTCTTTCAAAATAAATGCCCAATTTCTGATATGAAAAAAAAAACGCCGGTAACCTATTTGTACGCTTGATAGATTCGGATGTAATAGTCTCAAATAATAATAAAAATGTCACAAAGTTCAAATTGGTTGCGGATGAATTACGTAAGGTTTTGATGGCAAAAGGATCTAAGGAAAAAGGATTATATTAAGAATAAACTTTAACTCTGCATCACTAAAATGAGAAATAAAATTTAATTCAAAAATAATAATACTGGCCGCTAAAAGGTTAAGTAATTTTTTTAATATGGGGATTTTTCATTCTGTCGGAAAATATTTTTAAAATAAAAAAAAAAAGTTAATTGCTGTATAAATAAAATAATTCGTCATACGTAACTAAACATCTAAACATCTGGTTAAAATGGGTTAATATATAACGCGTTTCGATTATATTAAAGTGACGACAATTGTGTGTAAATTTAAAAAGGGAACTTACAATATTTATAGGATTTTGATGATGTTGTGAAGGGCTTGTAGATAGGGAATCACCACCAACGCCAGTAGTTGTTGTATTAGAACCACCTAATGATGTACCACCACCACCGCCACTGCTTCCGGTATTAGTAGCCGAAGTATTCGTGGTATTTGTTGTATGATATGTTTGGAATATATCATCAATACATTCGTCGGCAGCATTAAAACGTACAGTTATCGGTACTGTAGCCTGAGTAGTGGAAGTTTGACCTGTGGTGTTGGGTTTATTTGTGCTAGGTGATGATGATGAGGCATTATTAGTAGACGATGATGACGAACCTATAAAAATAAATTAATTTTAAATGTCAATTATTTTTAACAATATGTTGTGAACTGATTCAAGTAATTTTCTAATAATAACAACAACTTACTTTTGGATATTTTTAATGAATCCATTTTTGTGGTGTATGTAAAAAAAAAAACAGAAATTTGCTTATGCCTGCCTGCTCCTCCTCGGTGTTAATAAAAGCTTTTAGGTTTTGATGTATTACGGAACAAGTAGTAACAACTGTTTGTTGGTTTTATTTTAAATTTTTATCTCTTGACTTTTCGTTTCTTTTTCTGGCTATTATTAAAAATAAGCAAATGTAGCGTCGTCAACAGCTAAATGACACCTCTGTCACAACTACGCTTGTTGTCGTCTGTGTTGTGTAGTTGACAATTTCTTATTCTTGGTAATTTTTGCTTTAGTTTTAGTCTTCTTGCCCTAATTATAGAACGTCACATTTTGTTGGTGGTGGTAGTAGTGTTGTTGTTGTTGTTATTTCAGCCGGAGTAGTTGATTGTAGTAGCCAGAGAGTAACAGCAAATGTGAATGAATGAATGTTTTTGTGTCCAAATAATTCATCATTTTAAATTAAATCATAAAAAAGAAGCAGCAAAATGCAAACACACCAATAGCAACAGCAACAGCAGCATAAAAACAAATATATTGTCAATTGTTTGTTGAGTTGAGCATTTGTTGTGGCAGAAGTAGTTCAGTACAGGTAAAATTTCCAAGGCAAACAATAGTTTTTAAATTGAAAAGAAACAGAAAAAATAAAAACACTATGAAAAAGATTCAATATTATTGTCAAGCGATCAAGTATTCAACTGAAAAAGAACTGTATGTTTTTATTTTTTTTTTTTCTGTTTTCCATGAAATGTAAGACGACTAAAAGAGTTAAATTTGTAATAAAGCTCAAAAAAAAAAAAGAATGGTTTCAAATTATTATTTTTGCCATAGCATTTTTGCTCTAGCAAGATTCTGATGACTTCTTTCTAAACCTTTCAGACTTGTGAGATCTGGTTTAAGGTGCTTAAAATATAAACAAATACATTTTTTCTGATTTTTTTTACCGGTATTCAGTGATTGCGAGTTCTCTTGCGAGCTCTTTACTCAAATGAAAATTAAAAGTAAAAAGAAAGTAGACTCTGCTAAAAAGAATTTTTGTATTAATGGTTTTAAAAAGACTACAATCATTTTACTACTCAGGTCTGAAAGGGCTAAAGAAAACATCAGATTCCGAGAACTTTTTTTTTAAGATTCTTTAGATTCTGAGGACTTTTTTTTAAAAAGAAAAACTTTCAGATTTTTCTAAAGATAAACCTTAAATTTTTTCCAGATTTTTATAAAGAAAAAAAATTCAACCGAGATCTTGTTAGTAACACGAATTGAATTAAAATAGTTTGTTAATTTAATCCAAAAATATATAAAGTATTATTTATACATATATAATAAGTATTATTTATTTTTATAACATAAAACAAATTATTAATTTATTCAACAAACAAAAAAACGGAATTCAGAATTCATGACAACTGGATATTTATGCTCACAAAAAGTCTTGGTACCACCGAGAAAAATTAGAAAATATAAAAAATTAGATTGATATTGTTTTATAACAACTGACTTAATACATTGTAGGATATCCCTTAAGTCGTAGAACTTCGTTCAAACGATTTCGCGATTTGATTATTATTACAAATGTTACGATATCGCAATCGTTTTTCTGAATGATACCACAGCTGCTCAATAGAGTTCATATCGGGACTTTGCGGAGCAGTTTTAAACATATGGGGTGTATTGTATGCTAACCATATCTTTACGCCAGCAGCAGTTCGCTTAGGATCACTGCCCTGTTGAAAGTAATAATTGTTTTATTTTCCATTTGCAATTTTTAGCACTTTTAGATTATTTTTATACCCTATACCACTATGTCGTTTGGGTATAATGACTTTGTGCTGCTGTTTGTAACTACCAAAGATATTTGACCTAGACCCATCTTTTATTATACCGATCGACTCAGAATCACTTACTTAGTCGTTTTAGCGATGTCCGTCCGTCCGACCGTCCGTTCGTCTATGTGTCCATGTAAAGCTTGTAATCAAACTACAGGTCGCAAATATCAATATATTTTGATGAAATTTGGTATGTAAGCTTCTATCGGTCATAGGATGAACGCTATTGAAATTGGTGAAATTCGGTCTATGTTGAGACCTAGTCCCCATACAATTGACCCCTATGAAATCGACATAAATTGCCATAAGATACAAATTATCATATAGATCTCAGTCAAATTGGGTTTGTATGTCTTTATTATATCCACTAATCAGTAGTCCAAAAATAATCCCTATAGGACAAATCTTCATCATAGGCCCCATATAGAGATGCTTCCCGATCTTCACTTAAATCTATCAAAAAAACAAAAATATTGATCAGATTTTTCTCAAATTTGGTTTGTATATATTTTTTAAAAATATAAGTGACTTTACCAAATATGGTCAGGATCGGCCCATTTTTCGACCTAGTCCCCATATAAATATAGCACCCGATATGAACTTTTTCATATCTGCAGCCATAAAAATTAATAACAATGTCACTCAAATTTGGTTTCTGCTCATTTTCTATATCTAATTAGTTGGACCGAAGAGATAGGGTCTCTAAAGCATGGTATAGGGTATCTTTGAATATACTAAGGTAAACTATTTTTTTCATTATTTCGTCGATAAATACCAAAATACCAACTCCTACTGCTGACATGCAGCCCCATACCATGAAACCAGCATCTCCATGCTTTACTGTTTTACGCGTGTTCTTCCAAGGGTTTTCTCCATACCAAAGCACGTCCATCCGAGACAAAAATGTTGTACTTAGATTCGTACGAGAAAACAACTTTATTCCAAAACTGATCTGCTTTGGTTTTGTATTTCTTGGCAAAATCTATATACGTTTTTATACCCTATACCACTATGTGGTTTGGGTATAATGACTTTGTGCTGCTGTTTGTAACAACCAAAAATATTTGACCTACACCCATCTTTAATTATACCGATCGAATCAGAATCACTATCTGATTCGATTTAACGATGTCCGTCCGTCCGTCTGTGTGTCCATGTAAAGCTTGTAATCAAACTGCAGGTCGCAAATATGAATATATTTTGATGAAATTTGGTATTTAATCTTTTATCGGCCATGGGATGAACGCTATTGAAATTGGTGAGAATCGGTCCATGTTCAGACCTAGCCCCCATACAAATGACCCCTATGAAATCAACATATATTGCCATAAGATCCAAATTATCATACAAATCTTAGTCAAATTGGGTTTGTACGTATATATTACATTAATTAATCAGCAGTCCAAAAATGATCCCTATTGGACAACTCTTAGTCATAGGCCCCATATAGAGCTGCTTCCCGATTTTCACTTAAATCTATCAAAAAAGAAAAATATTGCACTGATTCTTCTCAAATTTTGTTTGTATATATTTTTGCAAAATACAAGAGACTTTACCTAATATGGTCAGGATCGGTCCATTTTTGGGCCTAGTCCCCATATAGATATAGCATCCGATATGAACTTTTTCATATCTGCAGCCAAAAAAATTAATAAAAATCCCACTCAAATTTAGTTTATGCTTATTTTCTATATCCAGTTAGTTGGGCCTAAGAGATAGGGTTTCTAAACGCATGGTATAGGGTATCGTATAGTCGGTCTAGACCGACTATAATTTTCTTACTTGTTTTTTTTTTGTTTTGTTGAATATGTTTATAATGTTTCGTTATATTATAGAATCTATAATATTAATAGGCTAGGCGATTTCTTGTGACCGATGTTTTGTTCTACCGTTTTATCCCGATTTTGACCAAACGTATATTATTTGAAAGGTATTTCTTTTTAACCATTTTGCAGATTTACAGATTTTTAAATTTCTTCCTTTATTTTGAGTAAATTGCATTTAAAGTTGCTACTAACACATACATAAATTATACATATGCTATGTGTGTTTTATTAAATTTGTTAATGTGTTTATTAATGTGTTTGTTATTGAGTTTGTTATCTTCATTCACAATAATAATAAACCATAAGTGTTGGTTTGTGAATTGGCTAAGTTGAAAAATAAAGCTGCCTAGAAATTACACTCGAATTTCGAGCGCTGGAATCTGCTAGTGTATGTTAATATACGAGATAAAAATAAATATTTCCTATTTTTTAACACATTTTTTCATTCATTTTATAAATTGTTTTAATTCAACTCGACTTTTGCTACCCACTGTATATTTACACTGTGAAACATTAATTTTATAATGATATGTACAAATTTTTATGTCATGTAAAAATTGATTAATCAAGATTATAGTTTTTTTTATTTATTTGAAAGTCCAAGGATTTTTCCTAAAGAAAAACCTTTTAGATTCTGAAGAACAGGGGCTAAAGCACCGCATTCGATATCGACTAAAATGAATCGGAATTCCATATTTTGCTTTATCAGCCTTCGTTACACTTTTACCCTTAGCTAGGCGCCATAATTCGTTAACTATGACAGAGTAAAATTATTCTTAGAATTTTATTTTGAAAAATAAGAAATAATTTCGATCGAAAAATTTCGGAAGCGAATGCCCCAGATTTTGTGGGATTCTTCCTAAAGACCTAAGATATGGACAATTTTTTCCTTAAGAGTAAAATCTCAGTGTGTGAGGATTTATTCTAAAAACCCTTAGATTCTGAAACTTTAATCTAAAGAAAAATTTTTTACATTTCCTTAAGAAAACACCCTACCTTTTTTTATTATTGCACAATATTGAAAAATGAAGGCTTACAAACTCAATCAATCCATTAGCAACCACAAAATTAAAAACATTTTGAAAGATATTTTAAAAATGGTTAAATCAAAATTTAATCTATTTGATCAAACATGTGAACTAAAACAATAAAAAATAAAACTGTTAAAACGATTCACTCAGACAATCAAGTCATTCATAGAATATTTTATGTAGTTATTCGTATATATAAAGACTAATTGATGAAATTATTTTTGTTGTATGAGATTTAGTTGTTGTTCACGCTACTGTAAATTGTTTTTACTACTGTTGTTATTTAACTTTCCATCTATCATCTGCTGGCAATACTAACATACATATGTACATATGTACATATCTAACTATTTCTCAGTCCCTCCCTCCCACACACAAGCACACATACATATAGACAAATTTTTCACCAACAAAAAAAAAATTAACAACAACAGCAAATAAACAGATTACCAACATTGACTTACAACAACAGCTACTCTTAAAATTGTTATTTTTACTGATTTGTTTTTATTTATTTGTTTTCATTAAAAAATCAACCCAGGCAGCCAACTAAAACAGCACTAAATAAGTACTAGAGTAACACCAAAAACAAACACAGTGACAACAATAATGTAATGATGTTTCCCCCCACAATTGGAGCAATTTTATTGTAAAAAAAAAAAAAAATAAAGAGCAACGGAAAATATTACAAAATTAATGACAATAACACAAAAAATAAAGACTATCCATGAAATTCATATTGGAATCCGTAGGAAAAGTGTTCAAATTTTGAGGATCTCATCAAGATAGATTATAGATTGTAAGGGTAAAAAGAAATCTAGTTTTTAACATTTGATTTTTAGGAACTCGCTCGATTAAGCGAAAATAAATCTAGTTTTTCTATAGATAAATGTTTTTAACATTTGATTTTTAGGAACTCGCTCGATTAAGCGATAACATATAAAAAAAATCGAATTAATAGGATAATTTCAACTTATTCCATTAATTCAAAAAATTTTCTAATTTTCAGATTTTGAGGAATTTTTTTCTTTTTTCGCTTAGCATAAATAATTCTAGAAAGCGATTTGAACTGGCTCGATTATGCAAATAAGACTAAAAAAATATTCCTGGTTATCGAATATTTTCAACAATTTTTATATCGAATAAATAAAAATTATTCGATTAATAAATTCCGATCAATTTTTTTCGATTAGAGCAAATAATTCTAGTTATAAATTTGTAATTTGTTTGACAATTAGAGTACAGGTTTATGAAAAGTACATACCATTAAGGAAATTTAATTGACTATAACAATTGATATTACTAACAATAATAAAAAATATAAAAATTAAAAATTAAAAATTAATAATTAGTAATTAAAAATTAAAAATTAAAAATTAAAAATTAAAAATTAAAAATTAAAAATTAAAAATAAAAATTAAAAATTAAAAATTAAAAATTAAAAATTAAAAATTAAAAATTAAAAAATTAAAAATTAATAATTAAAAATTAAAAATTAAAAATTAAAAATTAAAATTAAAAATTAAAAATTAAAAATTAAAAATTAAAAATTAAAAATTAAAAATTAAAAATTAAAAATTAAAAATTAAAAATTAAAAATTAAAAATAAAAATTAAAAATTAAAAATTAAAAATTAAAAATTAAAAATTAAAAATTAAAAATTAAAAATTAAAAATTAAAAATTAAAAATTAAAAATTAAAAATTAAAAAATAAAAATTAAAAATTAAAAATTAAAAATTAAAAATTAAAAATTAAACATTAAAAATTAAAAATTAAAAATTAAAAATTAAAAATTAAAAATTAAAAATTAAAAATTAAAAATTAAAAATTAAAAATTAAAAATTAAAAATTAAAAATTAAAAATTAAAAATTAAAAATTAAAAATTAAAAATTAAAAATTAAAAATTAAAAATTAAAAATTAAAAATTAAAAATTAAAAATTAAAAATTAAAAATTAAAAATTAAAAATTAAAAATTAAAAATTAAAAATTAAAAATTAAAAATTAAAAATTAAAAATTAAAAATTAAAAATTAAAAATTAAAAATTAAAAATTAAAAATTAAAAATTAAAAATTAAAAATTAAAAATTAAAAATTAAAAATTAAAAATTAAAAATTAAAAATTAAAAATTAAAAATTAAAAATTAAAAATTAAAAATTAAAAATTAAAAATTAAAAATTAAAAATTAAAAATTAAAAATTAAAAATTAAAAATTAAAAATTAAAAATTAAAAATTAAAAATCTATAATATTAATAGGCTAGGCGATTTCTTGACCGATGTTTGATCTACCGTTTTATCCCCATTTTGACAAACGTATATTATTTGAATGGTATTTCTTGTTCGCGGTTTTGTAGATTTATAGTGTGTTTACAGCTGAGGAAAATCTAGTAAATTTTAGTTGAAATCTATTTCAAAATCTATACCGTTACATCTAACTTTTTTGACATTTTGTGAGATTTTGTTTCCACAACAATAAACAGCTGATTAAAAATAAAATATATAAACTAGAAATACCAAAAAAAAAATAAAACAATGGGAAAATGGAAATATGGAAAATTCTAAAAAGAAACAGATTTTATAATTATATTATGCATCAAAAATTAAAAAAGCACAAGCTGAAATAGAAATTTTGCGAAAAAAATCAGCATTTGTTAAATGCATTGTTTGAACAGCAAAAACAAATTCATTTTCCACAATTACTATTTACTAAATATTTTTTTTATAGATTCGTCATTTTTTTGTTAATAATTAATATTTTATTTCCTTTTTATTCAACTTGGTTGCTTTAGTTTTTAAATGTCAACTTTTCAGTCACTGCGTTGTAATTTTCTACTACAATATTAAAAAACACAGTAGTACGTACCATTTGGTAGTGCCCAAGTTTGACAAGATTTTGTGAAATTTTGCACAAATCTAGTAACGAGCTAGATTTTTTTTGTATGGGAAATCTAAAAATGAGCTAGATTTCGCTCGAAATCTCGTATATACTAGATTTTGCTTAGATGTAAACGCACTATTACAGATTTTTAAATTTGTTTTCCTTATTTTGAGTAAATTTAAAGTTGCTACTAACACATACATAAAATTATACATATGCTATGTGTATTTTATTAAATTTGTTAATGTGGCTGTTAATGAGTTTGTTATCTTCATTCACAATAATAATAAACCATTTGTGAATTGGCTAAGTTGAAAAATAAAGCTGCCGAAAGGCGATTTCTTGTGACCGATGTTTTGTTCTATCGTTTTATCCCGATTTTGACCAAACGTATATTATTTGAAAGGTATTTTTTTTTAGCCATTTTGCAGATTTACAGATTTAATTTTTTCCTTTATTTTGAGTAAACTGGATTTAAAGTTGCTACTAACACATACATAAAATTATACAATGCTATGTGTGTGTTTAATAAATTTTTTAATGTGTTTGTGATAAAAATGAGTTTGTTTTTCTGTGTTGATTTGTGAATTGGCTATAATTGATTGGCATACCTTTAGGATCTTTATTTAATGAAAAAATTAAATTTCCCAGAATTTGCACCCGAATTTCGAGGGCTGTAATCTGCTAGTTATTATTATTATATATTAATTTAATTATTATTACAAATAAATAAAAAAAATAATTTTTCAAAATTTCTATAGAAAAAATGATTTTTTTTCCTGACGTTAACATATTGCGGGTATTACAGTATCGAAGGTATGAAATTTTAGTTAGGTATGTTACATACCGTCGAAAAGGTTAATTTGTCTAGTTTCTCAGTACATATATGCTTTATTTTTAAGGTTTTAAAAACACGAACACACTAATAGGAACAAATTCAACTTAGTGCACATGCTAAAAATTGAAAAACCGTTGTCTTGAGTTACAAAATATGTTGTTTTGATAGATATCCCACTCGCATCCCACTAAGCGACCAAAAGTCTCTTTTAAAAAAGCCTTTTTTATAAAAAAAAAAAAGTTTAAAAAAAAATTTTGAATTTGCAAAAAAAGTCAAAAAAAAAATTTTTTTTTTACATTTTTTTCCGGAAAGATTGAAGAAATAGCTATCTAAACTATTTGGGACAAATTTTGCTAAGAACAATAGGTAAAAAGTTACATGGATGAGAAAAACAGCTGTTTGGCCAGTGTCCAATTTTGACCCCCCTCTAACTCAGAGAGGTCTGGACCGATCTTGTTGAAAAATTGTGCCTAAACTACTATACAATAGGACTAGCCTTGGTGCATCCCGATCGAAAGACATCGATTTCAAAAGTTGGTTCATTTGACATGAAACGCCCCATATATATATAATAAAATATTTATAAAAAATTATAAATCATACTTTTATTTTTTTAAACTTATTGAAAATTCGAGGTTTCAATTAATTCGAATTAATTCCAAATTTTTTGAATGGAAAATTTGAATCCAGGTGTAATATATCGAAATATGTAATATATCGAAACTCTATTCAAACGAAAAAACTAGACATGTGCGGATGAATCAATTAATCAGTTATCTGATCGATCAAGTTCCTTTTTATTCAATTATTCCACTGTTCAGAAACTTTTTTTATTCATATTAGAGGGAAAGAACACTTGTTGTAGGTAAAGGTAAATATATCTTTGCTATTTTTACACTTATTTCTTTAGGCATAATTACAATTTGTTGATTTTTTTTTTTTTTTTTTTTAATAAAAATAATCAAATTACCTGATTAGTCATAGTTCTGGTTAATAATAATGTTTGATTAATCGATTAATTTCTTATTAAATATTTCGATTAAGCAGACAATTTGATTAATTGCTAACATCGCATATCCGTAGTCAAAATTATTTCGTCAACTGTCTCTAAATTATGATGATTATGTTAATGTCGATATCGCTGCTGTTGCAGATGAGATGATGTTGTGTACTCAACAGAAAAGTTGAGGTAAATATGTACGATATAGACCAACAAATACATAATAGAGCGCATGGCCCAGTTATTTTAAAAAAATTAACACACACAAAAAAGCCATTGAATATAGTGCATTTTAGCTTTTGAACGACAAAATAAAGCTGAGTTTTTTTTTTACATAATTCAAGGGTTGGTTCGGTTTTTTTTTTTGGAGGGGTTTTGATTTTATTTCGTTTCTTCTTTTTGAAACAAAATGAACTTTCAATGCGTACATAATATTCTATAGTATCAAAGTGAAACCTGGCATTAAGTACATATGTATATACCATTCATATGTATGGAAATGTATGTACATTGTACATATCCCAGTTATTAGGTCGTTCGTTGGTTGCCAACATTCATGTGATAACATGTGATTTTCTTTTGTTTTGTTTAGTCTTTTTATTTTTGTGGTTTAGTTTTCGATTTTTTTTCGAGAAAAATTAAATGCTGAGTTTTATCTTAATTTAATTGTATTGTATTGTATATATTGGGTTTATTTATGATTCTACAAAATATTTTTTTTTTGTGTAAATTATTATTGTTTAAGGTAATTTGTTTCATTTACTGACCTAAACCTCTACAAAAAAAAAAAATTTGTTAAACATGAAAAAGGTTTTTAACCACATTGTAGATGGAAAATTTTTTAATATATTTAAAATATATTTAAAATATTTTTTATAAATAGAGGGGCCAAAGAACAGTGAGTGAGTGACTTGAACAGTCAATACCAAAAAATTTTATCATAAAATTAAAAATTATTTAAAAAAGAAAAAATATTAAAATAAAATAGCTTATCTTCAAAGAAAAAAAAATGACAAAACTTAAAAGTATTCATTTCTATGCTGTTGACAAAACATTGGAAACCTTTACTGAACAATAATGGAAACCTTTACTGAACAATAATGGAAAACTTTCCCTTTATTTTTAGTTTTAATATTTTGTTAGGTATCCATTATTTTTTAATAGTTCTTCCCAACGCCGAGGAATGGAGTAAATTATATTGTTAATGATATACTTTGAAATTTTTTGCCACTCTGTATGAGATCTGTCTATGTGATCTGTCTTGTTTGTGTTTTTTCGCATCAGTATTTTTCGATCTACAATTTTCCATAGATTTTCTATGGGATGGAGAGGAGGTGGCAAATCGTCGCATCCGATATCGAGTAAAATCAATCGAAATTCCATATTTTGGTTTATTATTTACGGAAGACGGACAATCGTCAGACCTCGTTTCACTTTTACTATTAACTATGGTCCATAACTCGTTAGCTGTGACAGTGTAAAATTACTCTTAGGGCCATTAGCTAAAGCTTGGATGTTATCGGGCAGATTATTAGTTTTTCGTTATTACAACTATACTGTAAGCTAAAAGTAACCAATAAGCTAAAGGGAAGATATTGTTGCCTTTAACTTTTAACGTGAGCTTTATGTATTTAATGTTGCCACATTTTCTGATCTATGAAGAAGAAATTCACCAAATTTAGTTTTGGAAATAAATTTATTTGCATATATTTAAATATATGCTTGTATATTTTTTAAAAAGTTTTATTACACATTTACAACAATTATGCAACTTATAATAAAGGTTTTTAGTTTTTATTCTATTGTTTGTTTGCGAACAAATAAAGGAACGTTGCCACTACGTATTTTATAAAGCAATTCATTTGGTCAAAAGTAATCGGTGTTTCCTTTGGTGTTGCCACAATATCAAAAATATTAATTTTATTTTACTGGGAAGTTGTAATAACGAAAAGAAGTTCAATGTAACTTTATTGCTCACTTTAGCTAAAGTTACCTTTAACTAACATTTACTTTAAAGGTAAGTTGTAATAATGATCGTTGTACAAACGTTTTTCCATTATGACCTCTTAAAGTTTACTTGGGACTCATTTGAAAAGGAACAGTATTTTAATTCCATCTTCACGAATTCATGTGTTCTTTAGCATAATTTATACGAGCCAAACTATTTTTCTCTGACATCAGTGGTTCCTTCACAGGATGATAACAACAAAGTCATTTTTGAAAATAAAAAACTAATTTCGATCGAAAATTTTCGATAAGGAATGCGACGATTCGACCCCAGGCTGTAGCCATACGGTTATAACTTTTGAGGTGCGTTTTGGGTCATTGTCATGTTGGAACTCCCAGGCCAGTAACATATTTTCCTCCACTTACGGATATGACGTCATTAACAATTTGCTTGTATCCAATTCCATTATTACATGAATTGGACCCATTCTTTGGCCCGAAAAGCATAATATTGCCCCCCGCCAAACTTAACGATTTTATTTGTATATTTTGGGTCTAGTCTTTTTTCCACTTTGATCGTCGTACAAACGTTCTTCCATTATGACCTCTTAAAGTTTACTTGGAATTCATGTGTTCTTTAGCATAATTTATACGAGCCAAACTATTTTTCTCTGACATCAGTGGTTCCTTCACAGGATAACCTCAATTGCTCGTCGCGAAATATTTGAAGCACATACTTTTAGTTTCAGATTATTAATGACCTCTTTAGGTAGCATTTTTGAAAATTTTTTAAACTCTCTTGCTATTAAATTATCCTGACTCGTTTTGTGGACTAAATGTTGAGTCGTCACCGTATCTCTATCACAATATTTCTCAATAATTTTTGAAATTATGGATGTATTATTAATAGAACATTTCTCATAAATTTTATTTTGATTAAGACCAGCAGTAAAATCATGTATTCTGATTTTAAACTCTTCACAAAACGTTATTCTAGCCATTATTTTATAGTAATTAAATAATTAGATTAAAACAATTGTGTTTAAAAAAACAGTTGAAAGAAAACGACAAACTAAAAATATTTAAATAGTAAGGCCCGTCCTACACAGACCTTGCCACTGCCATTACAGCTGTATTCTCAACGAAATATTGTTCGAATTAGTCGAATCTCTCGCCATTAGAATTTGTGTTTACACATGCCACTGCAATTTCATTTTGAATATGTTATCGAAGCGTAAACTTCCACCATCATACCCATCTCTTTTGCTATATTTTCGTAGGCTTTATTCTTTAAATCGTTAAGATTTAGTTATTGTTCATATCCCACAAAAAAGGGTGCCAATGGTATAAATTATTTTTAAAATATTCTCCTTTTTTAATTTAGCATCCATATTCACTTTTTGATTTGTTTACAAAATAGAGTTACCGAGTTTATTATATAGGCAAATTTTTGGGGAAACGGTTAACATTTATTATTATTAGTATTATTTTAATAATAATATGTATGCTCTATAATTAACAAACTTGCGTTTTTATATGTGCATTTCAAGATATGAATCATTTAACATTTAACAAGTTAAAACTTTAATTGCAAACTAGCAGATTCCAGCCCTCGAGTGCAAACTCTAGGAAATTTTATTTTTTCATTAAATAAAGACCCTAAAGGTATGCTAATCAATTATAGCCAATTCACAAATCAACACAAAAAACAAACTCATTTTTATTACAAATACATTAACAAATTTAATAAACACACACTTAAATGCAATTTACTCAAAATAAAGGAAAAATTTAAAAATCTGTAAATCTGCAAAACGGCTAAAAAGAAATACCTTTCAAATAATATACGTTTGGTCAAAATCGGGATAAAACGGTAGAACAAAACATCGGTCACAAGAAATCGCCTAGCCTATTAGTATTATAGATTTGCAGTAATCCTGTAAATTTATATTAAATTTTCAACAGCGTAACATTAAACATCGTTAGTGGCAGCAATTACTCGCACGAAAAATTTGGTGCCATCAGTGTGACGATTGCGAAAAATGTGTGTGTACTAGTAAAAAAAAAAAGTGAGTGTATTGAGTTTTTCTAACTGGCAGTGGCCTGTCTAACGGGCGGGTTACTCGCACGAAAAATTCCGTGCCATTAGTGTGACCACTGCGAATAATGTCTGTGTATTAGTAAAAAAAATGTGAGTGTATTGAGTTTTTCGAACTGTGTAACGGGCGGGTAAAGTAAAGACTTTATACATTTTCATTAATACCATCTTCTATTTTTACAGTTTTAATCAACTCTTGTACAGAAGTTTAAAAGTTTTCATTGTTTTGTCATCACTTTTTTCATTTATCTATTTTTTTTTTTTTATTGCATTTTTTGGAACAAATTTGTTAAGTATCTATAGTTTAAAATAGTTTATCTGTCGATCCTCATTCTTGGGACAGTTAATATATAAACAAATAAAGGTAAAATGTTTTTAAAGTTATGTTAATAATTTCTTTTTAAGCTTTTTAAAAAATTATTATTCACCCCTCCTGCCATCTACAAAATATTACAAAGAATGCTGCATGCAACATGTGATGTTATTATTTTAAAATTAACTATTTTGAGGGGAAATTCAGTCGTAATTTCAGACTGATTGGACTCATTTTCAATATTGTATTGTATTGTATAAAAGAGGTGACGAAAGTACCGCGACCAAATGATCTATTGTACTGCTCTCTGCTAATAGTTTGTCCCTATAAAATCTCACCCAGTCCTGAAGCCCCCAGAAATTCGAGGATGTTGGTTGGTTCCAGTGATTTTATTTCGCTCCCTGGTATTTGGAAAGAACCCAGGTGCTTTTTCCTCTTATGCATTAAAGCTCCACAATCCCCCAGTATGTGCTCCGCTGATTCTGCCTTCTCATCGCAGAATCTGCACATGGGGTTTGCTTCAATTCAAAACCTGCTCAGATGCTCCCTGAGCCTACAGTGACCAGTTAGAAACCCGGTTAATATTCTCAGTCCGTTCTTTGATAGTCCGATACATGACTCAAATCTTTTACCGTTGTAGTTACCTAACAAGAGTTTTGATTGCCTTAAGCCTAGGTGGCTCGAGAAAAGCTCCTGTCTGATATGATTCTCACATTCTTCGAGTACGCCTTCCCATACTCCTTTTCCTATTCCACAGAACGGTTCCGGCCCCATTAGTTTTGTGGAAGCTCCCTTTCTGGCAAGCTCATCCGCTTGGTCATTTCCGTGAATCCCAATATGTCCCGGGACCCAACAAAGGCTGACCTTATTGTGTCTGCCTAGCTCAATCAGTCTTTGCAGACAGTCCCATACTAACTTAGAGTTTACTACATAAGAGCCTAGTGCTCGAATAGCAGCTTGACTATCTGATAATATGGTTATGTCCCGTCTTTTGTACTTGCTATTTAAGTTAATCTGTGCACACCTATTGATGGCATAAATTTCCGCCTGGAAAATACTCGTGTGTATTCCCATTGATTCGTAGTATTTGGTTCTAGGCCCAAAGACTCCCATCCCTGTTCCATTTTCGGTCTTTGACCCGTCCGTGTACCATTCGATCGTATTTTCCTTTAGAGAATATGCTGTACTCAAACTACTCCATTCCTTTTTATTACTAAGTTTTGTAACAAAGTTTTTCTTGAAATCGTATTTCTTCTCCGTCCTATCCATTGGACAATCTAGGAGGGAGTAATCTTTAACCTGACTTATTCGGTTCCATTGCCCTTCATAAAGCCTGGTTATAGGTTTATCCCCCTTTATCATGATTGCCGTTTCGTGTTCGAAATTATTTTGTATCGAAATTAATTAAACACAATATTTTCTTTCGCTATGTGTTTTTGAATCACAAAAAGCGGGATCATTAATATTTTAATATATAAAATATTCGAATCCGATCGACACATTTTTAATGCTTTTAAAGTCTACGTTCATATTTAGTGAGATAATTCATGTGTTTCTAAAACTTAAACAACTAAAATTGAGAAAAATATATTTTATTTTTATATCTTTAGACATACATACATTGGAAACTATTACAAAATTCAGAATTTGCCAATTTTGTTTTTAATAATTTCAAGTTAATTCCAAAAATTATGTATTTTTTTGCGAAAGATAACAAATTTGTTACAAAAAAATACATTAAACGACAGGGAAATATTATTGTCAAAACAATAATAATAGAAAATATTAATAGACAAGACGATTTCTTGTGACCGATGTAACTTTATCAATTTTACTCCGACTTTGACCAAACATACCTCATTTGAAAGCTCCTTCATATACTCTTTAGCTGTCCACCAGATTTACAGATTTTTACATTTTTACATTTTTTTTTTTTTTTTGAGTAAAATGCATATAAAGTTGCTACGAACACATACATAAAATTATACAATGCTGTGTGTGTGTTTATTAAATTTGTTAATGTGTTTGCAAAGATTGTATATGAAAAGCTGTGCTGAATTGAAAAATAATTTTGGACATAAACCAATAAGCAACAACAACGACAATAACGCCATCGATATTTAAAGTGTTGAATTGTGAATTAGCTAAAATTGACCTAAAGGTATATAGGTCTTATAAAATAATTTATTAAATGAAAAAATTAAATTTCCTAGAACTTCGAGCGCTGGGCTGTGCTAGTTATTTATTAAATGAAAAATTAAAATTTCCCAGAATTCGCACTCGAATTTCAAGGGCTGGACTCTGCTAATGATCGAATTTCATTATAATAATTGCATATCACACGCCCTGTGTTGAATTGTGAATAGCATACCATTTGGCGGAACATTAAAAAAAATAAATTAATGAAAAAACAAGTAAGAAAATTATAGTCGGTCTAGACCGACTATACGATACCCTATACCATGCGTTTAGAAACCCTATCTCTTATGCCCAACTAACTGGAGTGGGATTTTTATTAATTTTTTTGACTGCAGATATGAAAAAGTTCATATCGGATGCTATATCCATATGGGGACTAGGTCCAAAAATGGACCGATCCTGATCATGTTTGGTAAAGTCTCTTGTATTTTGCAAAAATATATACAAACAAAATTTGAGAAGAATCAGTGCAATATTTTTGTTTTTTAACAGATTTAAATGAAGATCGGGAAGCAGCTCTATATGGGGCCAAAGGGATCATTTTTGGACTACTCATGGATGGATGTAATGAATGCATACAAACCCAATTTGAGTAAGATCTATATGACAATTTGGATCTTATGGCAATTTATGTCGATTTCATAGAGGTAATTTGTATGGGGGCTAGGTCTGAACATGGACCGATTCTCACCAATTTCAATAGCGTTCATCCCATGGCCGATAAAAGCTTATATACCAAATTTCATCAAAATATGTTCATATTTGCGACCTGCAGTTTGATTACAAGGTTTACATGGACACACAGACGGACGGACGGACGGACATTGTTAAATCAACTCAGAAAGTGATTCTGATTCGATAGGTATAATTAAAGATGGGTCTAGGTCAAATATTTTTGGTTGTTACAAACAGCAGCACAAAGTCATTATACCCAAACCACATAGTGGTATAGGGTATAATAAAATTTCCTGGGACTTACACTCGACTTTCGATTGCTGGGCTCTGCTAGTAATAGATGATACTGGTGATAAATTTGTGAGAAATATTCTATAATAGCAAGAGAGATTAACAAATGTTAAAAAATGCTACCTAAAAATATGTGCTAGAAATGTTTCCCGACGTGCAGAAAAAAATCATCTGGCTCGCATAAATTTTGCTAAAGAACTCATGAACTTGTTGACGGAATTCGAAATCTGTTTTCTTTTCAGATAAGTCCAAGTTAAATTTAAGAGGCCATAATGGAAGCGTGGTTGCATGAAGTCCAAAGGGAAAACTGGGCCCAAAATATACAAATAAAACTTAAGTTTGGCGATGGTAATATTATGGTATAAGGTTGCTTTTCGGGCCAAGGAATGGGTCCAATTCATGTAAAAAAATATACTCTAACTGGAATTGGATACAGGCAAAATATATCCATATACGGAGGAGGTTCTGGAGGTTCCAACATGACAATGATCGAAAACACACCGCCAAAGTTTTAACCGAATGACTTCAATCTAATGCAGTTAGTGTTTTGGAATGTTCAGCCCAATCACCAGATCTCAGTCCCATAGGAAATCTATTGAAAATTGTAGATCGATAAATACGGACACGAAATTACACAAACAAGATAAATCTTGTCAAAAAATTTCAATTGATATCATCAACAACTTGATTGACTCCATGCTTCGGCGTTGTAAAGCAATACTAAAAAATAATAGATACCCAACAAAATATTGAAACCAAGCTTTCAATTATTGTATAGTTAACCCTTTCACGACCAACGGGACATATATGTCCTATTTTTATTTTTTTAATATATTTTCCACATTTTCTAGCCGATTTTTTTAAGCTGACTTGAGTCGCCAGAGGATAGTTTTAGCTTTCAGTATCAACAAAGTTGGCACATGCATTCTCAGGACCTAAGACGGTGACCCCAAAATTTGAAAATTATATTTTTTTTAATCATATTTCGATGTCATTAATTCGGACATTATTGAACCAAAGACATTAAAATTTGGATATAACATGGACCAGTATTTATGGTTTTCAGAAACACCAAAATATTTGGAATCGGTTTATTCAGCAAAATTCAGTACGGGACATATACATATGTCCAATTGGTCGTCAATGGTAAAAAATATATTTTATAGTTTTATTAAATTAAAAATATTCATAATATTAAATCAACAATTAATTAAACTATAAATAAAAAGACTTAGAAAAAGGTTAATTCTAAATATCTCAAAAATACAAAAACAATTATGGTAATCTTCGAAGAAATTAAGGTTTTATGTTTGTCCGATTTTCCTTTCCATTTTTAATACAAACTAAAAAACTAGTAATCGATTCTCTGTGATCTATATTTAAAAATTTTCAACAAATTCAAAACCAAAACTACAGTGGTTTATGTAACAAATAAAAACAAAAATCATTGACTTTCTTTGAGCGGAGTAAATTAGTTGCTCACTAATTTTGACCGTTGAAGACCAATGGGATATATGTCCCATGGATTTTTTCCTTGAAGGAATTGAGAAAAAATATTTTTGACGACACTTTTGTTTAGAAATGTTGGGTCGTTAAGCACGAATCCCAAAAAAAAGAAATAAAAATTTTCCAGCAGTTTAGGTTTGGTCGTGAAAGGGTTAAGGTTTCCAATATTTTGTCAACAACAAGGAAATTAATACTTATGAGTTTTGTTATTTTTGTCTGAAGTTTATATTTTTTAATATTAATATTTTTAATGTTAATATTTTTTCTTTTTAAATTAATAAAAATTTTTATGATCGATCCAATTTTTTTTGTATTTACCGTTCAAGTCACTAAAAATATATTTTGTTAAAAGTCTCCGTTGTATTGTCACTCACTGTATATGGACATGTTCTGTAACGTATACAAATTTTTCAGTGTTTCTAGTTTTTTATATGAAATTTTATAGCAATTTTTAGAGGACAGACGGTCGTCTTCGCTATATCAACTCGTAAAATAATATTTCCATGTGTTAATGTTTGTTTACTTTTTGTGGGAAAAAATTTTTGTTGCCAATCTAAATATACCAATCTGTCAAAAATGGAAGAGTAAACAATGAAGTTTTGAAAATATATTAAAATCTACGAATGGCTACAATCTTATGAAGTTTTTGCAATGGCCAGCCCAATCACTAGATCTCAATACCATAGAAAATCTATGGGAAATTGTAGATCGAACAATACGGACACACAATGACACAAACAGTACAGATCTCATAGAAGGCAGTTAATTCAGTGGAAAAAAATTCGATGGATATCATTAACAATTTAATTGACTACCTTTACTCGGCGTTGTGAAACAGTACTAAAAAATAATACATACCCAAGAAAATATTGAAACCAAAAATAGAGGGCAACCCCCGTATTCATAATAAAAAGTTAGCTGCTGCTTATACATATGTCGCGCTGAACGAGGTTCTTACTAGTCAACCGATTAGCCTTAGTTTGTAGTTAGCACATAGTTTATTCATAATCAATTTTTTGTTGTCATCTAATAGATTTAAAAACAACTCTGAAATTTGTAATGCCACCATATTTTTTGCATTAATGCCACCTGATATAGTGAAAATCAACTCTGTTTACATATCAATTTGTGTGATTTCACTCCTTCATTTTTTAAAATTAATATTTACAAGTGTTAAGTTTACGACAAAATTATTTTAATTTAAAAATTATGTAAAAAAAATGTTTAAAAGATCCGCAAAGAAAAAAATATTTATTTGCACTTAAAAATAATTTATATATTTTGTTTTGCTTAGTTTGACACACATCAGCTGTTTTAACATATTTAGTCAGTGTTTGAAAGGTTGTTGATCTGAGTTTAGCAAACGCAGCAGCAAGTGCATTACAAATAATACTCATGCTAGATACTGCATAACTTTTCATTATGAATACGGCCGTAAGTGTTCAATTATTGTATAGTAAAGTTTCCATTGTTTTGTCAACAGCGAATAGAGGAATACTTTAAGTATTAATTTTTTCTAAAGTTAAGCTATTTTTGTTAATATTTTTTCTTTTTTAAATAAATAAAACAAACAAATTTTTTAATAATATGATCCAATTTCTTTGGTATTGACCGTTCAAATCGGTCACTCACTGTATATGCACATGTTCTGTTACGTATACAATTCTTTCACTATCTCTAGTTTTTCATGTGAAATTTTATAGCATTTTTTAGAGGTGTCTCCACATTTTAGGCCATGTCTTGACAGAATGATGTTCAATTTATTCCATTTCGCTATATTGACAAACAATATTATCCTAACTTTACTGAAGTGCATGGTATATTTTGTGAATGAGCGTGATTTCCACAGACTCCGCTATATCGACTCGAGTTCCTTAAGGATCATAAATATATATACTATATGGGGTCGCACATTCGTGTATCGATGTTACAAACAGAATGACAAATTGATATATAAACTCAGCACAGTGGTGTGGATTGTATAAAAATATTAATGGCTATGTTTATTTACTTTTTGCGGGAAAAGCTGTTTGTTGCCAATCTAAGGGCCATATGCAAAAAAGTGTACTTCAAGTGTACTTCAAGTAGACTTTATCAACAATTTTGTATGAAAAACATACAATAAAATCTACTTGAAGTACACTTTAATTTTTTTGCATACGGCCCTAAAACTACAAATGTTTCAAAAATATGAAAATAAACAATGAAGATTTGAACATTAAAAACAAGTAAGAAAATTATGGTCGGTCTAGACCAGTGTTTCTCAAACTGTGCGCCGCGGCCCCCTAGTCTTTAAAATATTTTTTTTATTTCATAAATTTCTTTGAAAATGGTGTATTCCTAAATTTAAAATCTTAAAATTTGTTCAAATTAAATTTCACAGTAGGCTTAGTTACACAGAAGCATATTTTAAAACTTTGTTAAATTTTATACAATTAGATTTCGTAGTATGCTTAGCTACACAGAAGCATATTTTTTAACTTCCTAGAATTTTATTAAATTGAAAAATTTATTTCCGCAGTAGGCTTAGTTAGTTTGCAAAAAGAAGCACATTTTTAAATTTTATCTTCATTTAGTTATGTGCTTTCAACATTGACGATTTTTGTAGTTTTTTTTTTTATGTAATATTAAAAAAGTTAAAAAAGTGAATATATTAAAGCAAAAAAAGTATAATTAAATATTATAAAATAATTATATTTCATTCTATATTCAAGGTAATTATTATTATTTCTTTTAATTAGGTGATAAATTTAACTATTATTTTCTTAAAATTTTAACGATTTTAGTACGGGTTTAAAAATGGATAAGTGGCTAATAAAAATACCTAAAGAGCGAGAAAATTATGAAAGTGTACATTAATTAATAGAACTTACATCTGAACATCTACTAGAACCAGTAGAATTATCATTTTTACCAGGAACTTCTACTTCAACATCGAGATTAACAACTGGTAATAAGAGAAAAGTCGCCGCAGAGAATATACATCAATTGAAAAATCGTAAATATAATACTGATTATTTGAAATATGGATTTATTTCGTCAACATTTAATAATCAAGAAAGACCTATGTGTGTAATTTGTTTCACCCAACTATCAAACGATAGTATGAAGCCAGGAAAACTACTGCGTCATTTAACTACTTTGCACCCAGAATATCAAAGTAAGCCACTCGAATTTTTTCAAAGAAAGGCAGCAGATAAAAAGGAACAAACTGGTTCTCTTACAAAATATACAAAACTTAATGATGACCTGCTAAAAGCATCTTTCGAAGTTGCCCTATTAATTGCAAAAAACAAAAAACCTTATACGATAGGAGAAGATCTTATATTACCAGCAGCAATTAAAATTTATATACAGTGAAAAAATTGCTAGTCCTTTGAAGTCTATTCCTATCTCAAATGATACTATGAAAAGAAGAATTGATAGCATGGGATATAATATTAAAACCCAATTAATATCTCGTATTAAACAGAGCAACTTCTTCGCGATACAAATTGATGAATCTACTGATATAACAAATTACGCGCAGTTAATGGTTTTTGTAAGATATCAGTATAACTTCCAAATTCATGACGATTTACTTTTTTGTCGGGAGCTATTAACTTCAACAAGAGGTATTGATATTTTTGTAAAAATAGATGAATTCTTTTCAGAGAATAAACTTGAATGGTCAAAATGTGTAGGAGTGTGTACAGATGGTGCAGCAGCGAGGACTGGGAGAATTTCTGGATTCAAGGCAGAAGTACAAAAAGTATCACCAGATGCGCAACATATTCACTGCGTAATACACAGAGAACATTTAGTTTTTCGACGAATGTGTTCCGAACTCAGTGAAATTTTGAGTGACATTACAACTATTGTTAATTTTGTAAAAAAAATCGTGCTGTAAACTCGAGATTGTTTAATATTTTATGTAAGGAGATGGGATCAGTGCATGAGGTTTTGTTATATCATATTGAAGTAAGGTGGCTTTCACGTGGAAAAGTTTTAAATAGAATTTTAGAACTTAAAGATGAGTTACGATTATTTCTTTTAGATATGAGACCAGATCTTGCTACGCACTTTAGTGATGAAAGTTGGATGTGTTTAGCATCATATTTAGCTGATTTTTTTGCTAAAATAAATGAATTAAATCTTTCTCTGCAGGGAAAAGAAACCAATATTTTAGTTTTGAATACAAAACTTATTGCTTTTCAACAAAAACTCTGTTCATGGTCAAACTCTATTAACGAAGGAAATATGGAAATGTTCCCATGTCTGAATGACTTGGTTTGCACCAATGAAATATCAATATCAAATTCAATTAAAAAAACAATACTGAATCATATTGATGAATCTAAAAGATTTTTTGCTAAATATTTCCCAAACATGAACGAGGAACGAAAATACGACTATATAAGGATGCCATTTGCTAAAACATTGAAATATGATCATATTTCTTGGGTAGCTCAAGAAGAATTGATTGAAATTAGATCAGATAATTTTTTTGAATTAGAGTTTAACGAAAAAAGTTGTACAGAATTTTGGATAAGGCGACAGCAAGAATATACGACTATCGCAAAAGTGGCATTGCTAAAATTAATACCTTTTGCGACAACGTATCTTTGTGAAACAGCATTTTCTTCATTACTAGTACTTAAAAATAAACATAGATCGTGCCTTTCAACGAGCTCTTTGGAACAAAACCTTCGAATTAGTATTCCTGAAATTTCATCCGATATTGATTATTTGTGTAAAACTATGCAATCACATCCTTCTCATTAAATTATTATATCGTAAAAATTAGATATTCTTTTTGTAAAAGTTATTTTTATATAATATTATTTTTGAGTTTATTTTAAAAAGTTTTTGTTTAAAAAAATTGATTTAAATAGATTTATTATTTCTAATAAAAATATTACTTAAACAAAATTAATGATAAATAGTGTTTTAATAGTTTAATTTTTTGGGTTGGGGGTAGGGGGGGGGGGGGGGAATGAAACTTTTGTTTCGAAATTTAGGGAGCCGCAATATGAAAAAGTTTGAGAAGCACTGGTCTAGACCATGCGTTTAGAGACCATATCTTTTGTATACAACTAATTAGATATAGAAAATAAGCATAAACCAAATACGAGTGGCATTGTTATAAATTTCTTTGTCTTTGGATATGAAGACATATAAATATAGCATGCTATATGACTATATTTATATGGGGACTAGGTCGAAAAACGGTCGGTCCGTTTTTATTTGGTAGTCACTTATTTTTTGCAAAAACATATACAAACCAAATTTGAGAAAAATCTGTACAACATTTTTGTTTTTTGATAGATTTAAGTGCAGATCGAGAATCAGCTTCATAAGGGGGCTATGACTAAGAATTGTCCTATAGGGTTTATTTTTGGACTAATAATTAATGGATGTAATAACCTTACACAAACCCAATTTTTCCGGTATATTATGGGAATTTAAATCGATGTCAAAGGTGCATTTGTATGGGGACTAGGTCTGAACATTAACCGATTTTCACCAATTTCAATAGCGTTCATCCTATGGCCGACAGAAACTTATATACTAAATTACATAAAATTAGACAGAGGGACGAACATCGCTAAATCGACTCAGAAAGTGATTACGAGTCGATCGGTATAATACAAGATGGGTCAAGGTCAATTATTTTTGGTAGTTACAGACATCAGCACAAAATCATTATATTTAACAAAGTTGTCTGAAATACACTAACCATAATTCTCAATTTAAGATTGATAGACAAGAAATAACATATTTAACATTATATTTGGTTTTTGTTGTTGTTTATACCATATACCGCTATGCAAAGCTTTTATTATAAGTTTTTTTTTATAATTATCAAGTACGAGTAATTCAAGAGTTTTTGCTCAAAAATAACAAATATTTCAAATGTTTAGTCTTTTTGTGACAACAATGGATCCAAAAGTCCACTTTTAAGAAAGAAACCCACCACAAAACGTTGAATATTTATTTTTAATTATTAAAGCTTATTTCCAAGTTCGGGCTTCCTAAATTATTCTAATTTTCTTTTTATTACAACAATATGCCCACCACGAATGCTACGTTCAAAAATTGTTTTAAAAAAATTTCGCAAGCCCCTAATGTGCATATGGTAGCCGTACATACGATAATGACGAAAGGTGATAAAGAAATCTACAAAAAAAAAAAAAAAAATGTATAAAATAAAAAGCAATTAAAACAACAATCACTATGAACTTAAAAAAAGATAAATTATACCTAGAAATAAATACAATTAAACAAACACACTTTTTTTGATAAATTTTAAAAGAAATGTTAAAAATTACAACAAAATTTCCTTGTGAGTAAAAATCTTGCGAAAATTATGAACTTGGTTTAGAAATCTGAGGATTTTGACAAACTTTTTAAGAAAATCTTTCTTCGAATTTCAATATTTTCTTCTCGAAAATGATTCCTTTTTCTTGTATAAATCTAGTGTTTTTCTGTTGTAAAATTTCTCTAGATTTCTCATAATCTATAGGAAAAAGTCCGTAAAGCTGGTAGGATTTTGCTAATGTACGTTTACACTTCACAATATGATTAAAAATAATTTTATACAAATAAAAACAATACAACTGTGCATTGTAAAATCGAAAGATTTACTAAATCGCATACACATAAAACCACTAGAATTTTTGTGTTGTTTTAATTGTTTCAAAACATAATTCAATTGTTTTTTCTTTTTTTTTTTTTTTTTGTTCAATCTTTTTAGCTTTTATTTCGTTTGTAGGTATTTCTTGTTTTTGTTTTCGTAAGAATTTTGAAATGTAAACAATAAAGTGGGGTGTTCTTTTTTTGTTTTTGTAATTGTTGTTTACTCACTTCGTTTGAGATTTTAAGAGAATCTCTCGTGTTTTAATCTCTTTTTGTTTTATAGGTTAAGTTCCGTTTTTTTCTTCTGTTTCCAAAAGTGGGTTTTTTATTTTTGTACAAATTCTGCGATTTGCTTTTTTGTTACTTGTTTTAAAAAAATTCAGGTGTTTTTTTGTTTTCTTTTCTTAACACTTCCTCCATGAAGATTTTTTCTTTGATTAAAATATAGAAGAAACAAATCTTAACATTTTTTTTCCCAATTTTTTTAGTATTTTTTTTTTTACATAATTTCTTTAAATAGTTTAAATAGAAAAAGATTATTTTAAAAAAGCTTAATTAAAAAATTACGTTTTGTAGTTGGTACAAAATTAGATTTTTGGGGAAAAAAAAATTCTAATATTCAATTATAGTTTTTTCACACGCGCTCTTTGTTTTTGGAAAAAGTTTGATTTTGTTTTTTTTTAAGCAAGTAGTTTTTCAAGCACAGTTATTTTAGGTTTAATTTGATGTGTTTTAAATATTTTGTTAATTTTTATAAATTAAAACTTCGCACAAAATCAAGCGCGCTTACGTTGTTAATGCTGTAAAAATTTTCAACCAACTAATTGGTATTTCGTGTAGGAAAAATCAATCTTATTGTGGTTTCTCTTATGACCCCTTTATACGCACCTGCGCTCTCTTATTAAAAGTATTACCATGTTTCAAGCAATTGTACTATTTCGTGTAAACTTTTTGTGTAATTTTGCAAAAAATATGTTTTTTATATATCTCAGAATTAAATTTAAATGCTAAATTATTTAATATGCCTATTTTTTAAATAATAATTTTAACTTCAGCCCCCTAAAAAGGGTTTTGTATATTTGCACCTGATTATAAAAATAACCCAAATTTGGTTTTATAACTAAATTAAGACGAATTGTATTAAGACTAACACAGTTCCACAGTTCATATCGATGTAAAAGAAATAACTTATCAAATCTTAAGACCTAGTTAGCCACACATTGTTAAAATGTTTCATATCGTAAATGTAACGTTGGCATTTAGTGAAATTATAGAACGCAAAAAACGAACCATCATGTTGCTGTGTAAAATTAACCAATCTTTATCAGCTGTTCACAAACGTCACGTACAAACGTAGTAAACATCTATTTTCAGCAGATTGGGACGTACCGGTTACGTGACAGTTGAGTTCAATAACTGCTCTAAATGCTTTTCATGTAACAGAAAAAAACAGCTAACATGTTATGTGATAAGATATTTTTTTGTTAACATCTATTTCACACTAATTACAACTAACACATTAAATTCTATTTTTTGTACTTTATTGAATGGCAGTAACGGATTTCACATTTTAAATAACTGTAGTATAATTGTTGTAACAGCTGTGAATTACTTTCTTAAGGTACTGGCAACCCTATAATTGTAATATATTTTTGCGAATTTGACATTTTTATTTTGTAATGTCATTTTCTGTAATGCTTATTGGAAAATTATTTTTACCATTTCTATTGAAAATCTTATTCATGAATTGTAGCTTACATTAATAACTTAAATACATACTTACTTTCAATTAAAAACACTATTAAAACAAAAATAAACACCCACTATTGTTTGACTTTACCTTTAAATTCAAGCGATCTTTCTGTTGTCACTAAATTTTCGTACTTTTTATGTTTATCTTTTTAAAGTCATTGTATTTTTAAAGCTTTTATTTAGTCTAATATTTTAAAGCTTAATAACTTTATGTGGCTTTCTTAAAAAAAAAAATACCCGGACAAAAATTTCTTGTTACGTCTTCTCCTGTATTGTGTATTTTTGGCAAAATGGCATTTCGTTAAAAAGAACGAAAATGTCATTTCTTGTTAATAACGAATGAACACCTATAGAGGAATTGCCGATGACATATTAAAAAATTGCAACGCTGCAGCAGTTCCTACATTCCAATGGAAATGAGAAAAAATTCAGTAATGCATGAAACACATAGTCGACAGTGGCTACACGAACACACGACTACATATAAAACAATATAAACAGCTGTTTTTATACAAAAGCATTTTTATTTCAGTAGTGCCAATTATATATTTTTTCTACTTTATTAAAATAGAAAAACATGCATGATTCTATATAAACTTGACTTAAATATACAAATACCTATTTATAATGCATTATAACGTAAAAATAAATAAATAAATTTACTTAACCGCTTTTGATTATTACTAGAATTATTATAGCATTTCATTTTGCGATTAATTTTTTCAACAAAATAAAGTATTTCATAGCACTAATATCTTTTACATATTTTGTTATATTGTCAACACTATTTTTGTTTTGTAGCCAACAAAAATAGAAATTAGCCTTAGTTGACTACAGCAGCAAAAGTGGTCATGTAGTCGTGTAGCGGCGTTGGTGTCAAAGTAATCCTTTTCATATAAACGATTATTTTTATTTTTGACAGGCTGTAATCGTGTAGCCGCTGTCGTCTATGTGTTTCATGCATAAGATGGTGTCTCGACTAGCCATAATTCATGACAATGTTCAAGTCAATGGCTAGTGAAAACCGATAATGTTCATGTCATGACTAAAAAAATTCAACTTATTGCCATGAGAGAAAGTCTATCATAATCTCAGCCATTTATTAGACGTTTCAGTATATTAAAATGGCGAAACTTAAATTATATACATAAAAGTGAAATTATTAATTTCATTCTAAAAAGAGATTCACTCAAAGTCTCGTGCTTTTTCTTTCATTTTTTTTTCTTCAATTTATATTTTTAGTTTTTGTAACTCTTTTAAAGCATTGAGTACAATAACACTTTTTTGTTGTTTACGGTTCAAAGACATTTTGGAAATGAAATGTGTACATTTTTTTTTATATTTTTTTTTAGACATTTTATCGAAAAATCTTCTTTAGTTTTTAAAATGAGTGTAATTCGCAATTTCCAATACAAGATTCATGACAAAAAAAATATGGCGAAACTTTTTCTTGCTTCAATTGTTGTTTAAACAGGTATAAGGAAATATTAATAAGTAATATTAATTATTTTCAAAACAATAAGAATTCCGTACCGTTCTCTGATCAGAATATTCTTTTTTAATAAAATTATATTAAAAATGATGCCAACATAATGCCGTAATTATTTCTTCTCCTTACACGTTGACAACGTATTTCTGGAATTTTACTGTTTGTTAAAAATGCCGATGACATTAAAAGTTAAATGTTCAACTTAAATGTTAAATGTTCAACTTTTAATGCTGTCGTTGTCATTTTTTCCTTTCCCCGCATTCGAAAGAACGAAAATGAATATTTTCCGATAACATAACATATATTGCACAGTGTTCTAATGAAATTAAGTTTCATAGTGTATTATTGAAATTTTTACGTAGGGACTTTGAAAGAAGACAGAAAAAATTCCATAAAAAATTATATGGAAAATTTCATAATGGCGGGGCCGGGGATCGGCCATTATGACATATTTCTTGAAATTTTCCCAATTCTCTTTTGTAGTTGATATGTAAAATTTTTAAAATTAATAATTTCTTGACATTTTACCAGAAAATTTATCATTCCTAACTAGAAAATATATATGCGAAACAAATATGTATCTTAAGATGAGTGTAAAGAGAAGTTCTCATGAAAAATCACACAAGAACCAGGAATCATGAAATTTTTGTACCCCCCTTGCTTCTCACCCCCCTCACCAACCCAATTCTTGGTTCATGCAATTTTCAAGAACTTTTTTGGCAGAATTCCATGCAAAATTTCATAATGACGTATGTATAGGCGGCCGAAATTTTTATTGTCTGGCACCACTTTATATAATAACATCGTTAAAGTTAACAGAGCCATGTTAATTACAATTTGAAACACAAATGAAAGTTAATATCTGAAATTTATATTATTTCTTTTTACAGGGATGTATCCAAAAAATAATGCAAAGCGATAAAGAAGTGGGGAAAGTGGCCCAAGGGGTAGAACCCCGTTCGCCTTCAAAATAAAAATTCCATGAAATTTTTTCATGAAAAATTTCTTATTACCCTAGTTTCAACGAAGCGCCCTCTTGTGATTTTTTTTTATTGTTCTCATTCACTGTAAAGTAATAACTTGAAAAAAAATATTAGTAAAATTGGCATCATGGTCAATTAAATAAAAAAGATGCCAGATCTATTATTTAGAACTTTATTGTAAAGGTTGCTTCTTATACGAATTGGCATAATTTCTGCAAAAACCCTTTGAGATATTTGTATATTTTATGTTATTGTAGATGTACACAATGCATTGTTTAAAAGAATTGTTTGAAAAAAAAAGAATTCATTACAGAACTAGAATTCATTCATATAAATAATTCCATGTGTAACTTTAAAAGTTTATTACATTTGCACAATATATAGTTAAGATAATATATATTTTTTGTATTTCCCCTTAAAATATGCTTCACTTTTTGAAGTAATAAAACAAGTTTTTTTATCGAAGTTGGCAGCATTGTTTCCTAAATTCATATATGAACAGCTTTTTTGATTAGCATTAGACGGAACCTAAAATGTTAAAAAAAATTAATTGCCATTTAATGGAGTGTTTTAGTCTTATTTTCCAAAAAAAAAAAAAATAAATATAGCAAAAAATAAAGCAAATCACATTAACGGATATTCCTGTAATCACTGCCAACTACGCCGCTTAAGTTCAATAGTACGTTACAAATTTCTAGAACATACACTGAGTTACTATACGGCTTGAACGGTCAATACTAAGTATTTGGATTTTATAATTAAAAGCTTTTTTATTAAATTAAACTATTAAATTAAAAAAGTTTTATTTATATATTTTTAAAGAAAAATATTAACATCAAATAGCTTCACTTCAGAAAAAAATTAAGAGATATTAAAAGTATTCATTTTTATGCTGTTGACAATAATTGAAAACTTTCCCTCTATTTTTGGTTTCAATATTTTGTTGGGTATTCATTATATTTTAATACTGCTTCACAACGCCGAGAGTGGAGTCAATTAAATTGATGATGATATCCATTGAAATTTTTACCACTCTAAATTAACTGCCTCTGAGATCTGTCTGTAATTTTGTGTTTGTATTTTTCTATCTACAATTTTCTTTGGGATTGAGATTTGGTGGGCTGGCCATTCCAAAACACTAACTACATTAGATTGAATTCATTCCCACAAACAATATAAATGCAAGCTATGGAGTTGCCATTAAATAAACTTTGATATTAAATTAAGTTGTGTTTATTATTATGTCAGTGTTTTTATGTTTTTTGTTATTTATAAAATGTAAAATTTTTTTTATATTTTAATGTAATAACGTCAACATTACGAGCTCCAGAGGAAGTCGACATATAATGGACGAAACGTCGAGCAAAATTGTATTAAAATTGACTATAATTACATAAAATTTAGGCCTTATTAGTTTAAAAAAATAATACACTCAATATTGACGAATTGGCCAAATAACAACAATTATTTGGTTAAAATTTTGGAGGTGTGTTTTGGATTATTGTCGTGTTGAAACTTCCAAACCAGGGACATATTTTCCTCCGCATATGGATACATTACGTCACTTAGATTTTGCGTGTATCCAATTCCAGTTGAGGTATTTTTTACTACATGAATTAGACCCATTCCTTGGCCCGAAAAGCAAGGTTATATCATAATATTGCCACCGCCAAACTTAACAGTTTTATTTGTAAATTTTGGGTCCAGTCTTTTTTCCTTTGGTCGTCGTACAAACATTCTTCTATAATGCCCTTTAAATTAAACTTGGACTCATCTGAAAAGAAAACAGAATTCCAAGTCCGTCTTAACCAGTTCATATGTTCTTTAGCAAAAATTTATGCGATCCAGGCGATTTTTCTCTGATATCAGTGGTTTCTTGACAGGACTATAACAACCAAGATCAGCCTCAGTTGCACGTTGAGAAACATTTCGAGTTTCAGATTGTTATTGACCTCTTTGCGTACCATTTTTTGACTTTTTTAAACTTTATTGCTATCAAATCATCCTGGCTTCAACTCATTTTACGGAGCCTGCAACCTAAATGTTGTTATCACCGTACCGCTTTCACGATATTTCTTGATAATTTTAATATTTCTCACAATTTTTCTTTTGCAGTAAAATCATGTATTATTAGAGTTAAAAACCACATTATTCTTTCCAGTATTTTTTAATAATTAATTATTATTAGATTAAGACATTGAAAAGTACAATTTTGTTTAAAAAACAGTTGAAAGGAAACGTCAGAAACTATAAATATTTAAACATTAAAGTAAAGATATTATACATTCTCCTTCATACCATTTTCTATTTTTACTATTTTAATCAACACTGGTAAAAAAGCTTAAAAGTTCTCATTGTTTTGACATCATTAAAAAAATACTTTTTTTTTATTTATCTATTTTTTTTTGTTATCTTTGGATTTCACAAAAAAATGGATTGTCACCCACTGTATCATTCATCCTTATAACAGCTATTATAGCGATTTCCGTCTGTCTGTCTGTCTGTTGAATTCACGCTCATTTACAAAATAAACCAATTACCTTAGAATAACATTGTTTTTCATTAATTTATTGTATTAATTTAGTATAAAATGGAGGGTATCATAGATTCGGTACAGCCGAATTTAACACTCTTACTTGTTTTTTTAATTATATTTTCTTAAAGACTGCCTTTTTACAAAAAAATACATTTTTTTAAAAAGTGCACATATTGGACTATTGGAGTACCCACTAAATATTCAATATACCATCATTAAATGCCTTTCCAACCCAAAATTTGACTGCAACATACTTTCATTGATGAGGCCATAAGTGCAAAAGTGGTGTAACCCCAAAGTATTTAATTATTACAAAATGGGTATTTTAAATTTGATAAATATTTTTATACCCTATACCACTATGTGGTTTGGGTATAATGACTTTGTGCTGCTGTTTGTAACAACCAAAAATATTTGACCTAGACCCATCTTTAATTATACCGATCGAATCAGAATCACTTTCTGAGTTGATTTAACAATGTCCGTCCGTCCGTCCGTCCGTCCGTTTGTGTGTCCATGTAAAGCTTGTAATCAAACTGCAGGTCGCAAATATGAATATATTTTGATGAAATTTGGTATACAAGCTTTTATCGGCCATGGGATGATCGCTATTGAAATTGGTGAGAATTGGTCCATGTTCAGACCTAGCCCCCATACAAATTACCCATATGAAATCGACATAAATTGCCATAAGATCCAAATTGTCATATAGATCTTACTCAAATTGGGTTTGTATGCGTTCATTACATCCACTAATGAGTAGTCCAAAAATGATCCCTTTGACTCCATATAGAGCTGCTTCCCGATCTTCACTTAAATCTATTAAAAAACAAAAATATTGCACTGATTCTTCTCAAATTTTGTTTGTACATATGTTTGCAAAATACAAGAGACTTTACCAAACATGATCAGGATCAGTCCATTTTTGGACCTAGTCCCTTTATAGATATAGCATCCGATATGAACTTTTTCATATCTGCAGACAAAAAAATTAATAAAAATCCCACTCAAATTTGGTTTTTGCTTATTTTCAATGTCCAGTTAGTTGGGCCTAAGAGATAGGGTTTCTAAACGCATGGTATAGGGTATCGTATAGTCGGTCTAGACCGACTATAATTTTCTTACTTGTTTTGAATTTAATTTCTTTATTTTAAATGTTTTATTTTCAATTTACAACGAGAACTTCCAAATTTACATTTTCTGTTTATTTTTGTATATATTAAGTTAATAAATATTATAGGAAAAAATATGGGTTACACCACTTCTGCATTTATGATAATTTGGTCCAATTTAAATTAATAAACAAGTTACACCACTTGGGACAAGTTTATTAAAAAATCTATCAATATACATAGATAGTACAAGAGCTATGAATCATCTGTCTGAACATAATACACATCATATCTAATACTGGTGGTGCAATTCAGGTTGTTGTAAAAGTGTGACGAACGGGCCGGATTAAGTGAACCAGTTCAAGAAGGTCCCTTTTCTTCTTAGAATCAGGGACCGTAATAATTGATCCTTTTTTCATAAGTCAGATAATAACAGTTATTTTTTGATTTTTATTTTTTCGAGCAAAAATAAGAGTTAGTTTTTTATTTTTATTTTTGCTAGCAAAAATTAAAGTTATTTTTTGATTTTAATTTTTTCGAGCAAAAATAAAAGTTTTTTATTTTGATTTTTTCGAGCAAAAATAACAGTTATTTTTTGATCTTGATTTTTTTCGAGTAAAAATAAAAGTTATTTTTTATTTTTATTTCTTCGAGCAAAACTAACAGTTATTTTTTGATTTTGAAATTTTCGAGCAAAAATAACAGTTATTTTTTATTTATATTTTTTTCGAGCAAAATAACCGTTATTTTTTGATTTATATTTTTTCGAACAATAATTCAAAAATGAAAAATAAATAACGAATTTTTAAGGATAGCGCCCAGTATCAGTAGAGTCTTTGAAAATTGTTTAGATTCAGATTTAAAAATAAATCCCATAAAAATGGCACCTTGTAAACATCCTCAATGGAACTTTACTGTAGACTCTATTGACTCCTCTCTGCACTCACATCTTAAGAATAATACAGTACCTATACAATATCAAATCCTGTTCCGTAATGTTATCGAGAACCAAAATGATCTCACCTTAATCTACACTGACGGTTCCCAAAGCGGAGAAAATACAACATTTGAAAATATATATAACTGCAAATTTAAAATTTGTACTGATTCTTTATCAGCTTCAAAGGCAATTGCGATTTTTAATAACAATAATTTCTATGCTAATAAAATACGCGATATTCAAATCGATAAATATGATAAAATCACTTTAATGTGGGTTCCGGGCCACATGGGAATTCGCGGTTGTGAATGCACAGATTTCTTTGCCAAAACAAGGTTTTAAATATCCTCTCATTAAAACTGAGAATCTCAATTTCAATGATTTAAGAAGAAGCATAAAAAATCTTTCCAGAAACACCGTAGGATTTGGAATAATACTAACGACTGGTACAAATATTCAAATTCATCTAAGACCAGCATCCAACATTGGATGGTGTCAAACAGTGAGGTTTGCAGGCTTAAGCTTTTAAAATTCCTAAGACTGCGACTAGGACATACTATACTCACGAACATTTAATAAATAAAAACAAGTAAGAAAGTTATAGTCGGTCTAGACCGACTATACGATACCCTATACAATGGTTTAGAGACCCCATCTCTTCGGTCCAACTAATTGGATATAGAAAATAAGCATAAACCAAATATGAGTGGCATTGTTATAAAAGTTCATGTCGGGTGCTATATTTATATTGGGACTAGGTCGAAAGATGGACCGATCCTGACCATATTTGGTAAGGTCACTTATTTTTTGCAAAAACTTATACAAACCAAATTTGAGAAAAATTTTTTCAATATTTTTGTTTTTTGATAGATTTAAGTGAAGACCTGTAGCTTGTTACAAGGTTGACTTGGACACACAGACGGGCAGACGGACGGACATCGCTAAATCGACTCAGAAAGTGATTCTGAGTCGATCGGTATAATAAAAGATGGGTCTGGGTCAAAAATTTTTGGTAGTTACAAACAGCAGCAGAAAGCCATTAGACCCAAAACATCTAGTGGTATAGGGGGGGGTATAAAGATCCACCTATATGCAGCTGCAATTATACCACAATATGAGTGTTACAACATATTTTGTCCGAATGTCAAATTTATGGTTGTATCAAAAATATCATAACATTTTTAAAAGAATCTAGGTTATATCTCCTCATTTAACATACAAATCCTTTTGCCTCCCCTTTTTTTTTCTTCTTAATTACATTTAGTAATTTATAAGTTACATTAATTCTTTAGTTACGCTATATTATTTAATGCCCAGTAACTATAGCTATACTTATATTTAATATTAAAATTTTTCTTTTATCCTACTGTTATGCTGCCTACACACCAGGCAACGGTTGCTTCAACACAGCATGGTGGTGTGTAGCTCTGTTGCCCATTGATTTTCGTGTTGTATCAAGCGAAAAGGAAGGTTCATGCGAAGTAATGTTAAGCGGAAAGCAGGAGTACAAGAAAATGGCTATTGAGAATAATGAAAATTATGTTAACTTTATTAACGATATAAAAATTTGAGAGAGCTATGGGACGTAACTTGTGAAAAATATAAAAATAAAAATCTAAAAAAAAGCATACGAACAATTAAAAATATAATATAATAAAAAATTAAATTATACTTTTCTTCCGCTTGTGTCTTTTCTGTACCACAACTACACACAGTAATCAGGTTGCGGCACTCGTTGCCACGTGTGTAGTCATCAAACAAAACACGTTGCTACAACACATTGAAGCAACCGTTGCCTGGTGTGTAGGTAGCATTAAACCTAAATAAATAAATAAAAATGTTGACACCTCTAAAACATGCTAAAAATTAAGTGTGTCTGTTTTGATGATTTAGTTAGTTATTGCTTCAATTTCAAATATTTTGTTTATATTTGTTAAAAATAGTGCAATAAGTTCAGATGTTAATGTAAACGTAAAACCCATGTGGGCGTAACATGTGAGCGTAACATGTGAGTCGTAAGACAAAATGTGATTGTATTAAAAATTAAAAATAAAAAATGAAAAAATAAAAAAAAAAATTAAAGATGAAAAATGAAAAAAAAAAATGAAAAACGAAAAATGAAAAATGAAAAATAAAAAATTAAAATGGAAAATAAAAAATGAAAAATTAAAAAAGAAAAATAAAAATGAAAAATAAAAAATGAAACATGAAAAATAAAAAATTAAAAATAAAAAATGAAAAACGAAAAATTAAAAATGAATAATGAAAAATAAAAAATAAAAAAATGAAAAATGAAAAATAAAAAATGAAAAATTAAAAATGAAAAATAAAAAATTATAAAAAAAATGAAATATTAAAAAAAAAAAAATAAAAAGGAAAAAGGAAAAATAAAAATAAAAAATGAATAATAAAAAATTAAAACTAAAAAATTAAAAATGAAGAATAAAAAATGAAACATGAAAAAATGAAAAATGAAAAACTAAAATTAAAAATGAATAATGAATAATAAGAAATGAAAAATAAAAAATGAAAAATTAAATATAAGAAATAAAAAATAAAAAATAAAAAATGAAAATTGAAAAATAAAAAATGAAAAATGAAAAAAGAAAAATAAAAATTGGAAAATGAAAAATGAAGAAAAAAAAATTAAAAATGAAATATAAAAAAAAAAAAATGAAAAAGAAAAAATTAAAATTAAAAAAATTAAAAACTAAAAATATAAAATGAAAAATAAAAATTAAAAATTAAAAATTAAAAATTAAAAATTAAAAATTAAAAATTAAAAATTAAAAATTAAAAATGAAAAATGAAAAACGAAAAATGAAAAACGGAATATTAAAAATAAAAAATAAAAAACGAAAAATTAAAAATTAACCGGTTAAAATAATAAATATTTTTATATTAACAGAGACCCTGCAGTTGATTGCTATAAGTGATACGCTTTCTGTTTGATTTTAAGAAAGTGCTATAAAAAATCTTTAATTACTAGATGTTTACACATCTCCCCTGCGATTGAACTCACATGATTTTTTTTTATTTTTTCGTAGTATAACAGTTTTAATTTTAGATGTACGGATACTTTCTCTAGCAAGTGTATGGATGGCTTTTATTTTGTAGTATTTTCGCAGGGGGGGTAAATTTCTATTTCACAATACAATCACAAAAACACCGTAACATGTAAGACGTAAGACAAAATCGCTGTGTGAAAAAGTTGGTGAAAAAATTATAATATGTAATAACCTGTTTGAAAATGAAAAATAAAAATGAAAAATTAAAAATAAAAAATGAAAAATAAAAATGAAAAAAAAATTAAAAATAAAAAATTAAAATTAAAATATGAAAAATAAAAAATAAAAATGAAAAATAAAAAATGAAAAATAAAAAATAAAAAATAAAATTAAAAAATGAAAAATAAAAAATTAAAAATGAAAAATGAAAACGAAAAAATAAAAATGAAAACTGAAAAATGAAAAATAAAAAATGCAAAATGAAAAACGAAAAATGAAAAATAAAAAATGAAAAATAAAAAAATAAAAATTATAAAAAAAAAATGAAAAATAAAAAATAAAAAAGGATAATTAAAAACTTAAAAAGGAAAAATGAAAAATGAAAACTAAAAAAAATTAAAAAATTAAGAGGTTGAAGTAATAAATAATAATAAATATTTTTATATTAGCAGAGTCCCTGCAGTTGATTGCTATAAGTGATATATAGATGACGCTTTCTGCTTGATTTCAAAAAACGGCCATAAAAGTCTTTAATTACTAGATGTTTACACATCTCTCCTGTGATCGGACTCACATCATTTTTTTTTTTTTGACAAACCCTCTTTTACGATAAAAGTAAACGAAAAAAACTTGTAAAAATTTTATTTTATTTTATTTTTTGTGTATGTACATAAGAATGTGCACAATATAATATCATTTAAATTAAGCAAGTTTGGAAACCTTTGACGAACCGAAATCAAACTTTCAAACTGCCCATACAAAAACATTGTTTCGTGTTTCGTTTTAACTTTTTTAGTATGTTGAAAAATCGTTTTTTTTATATATCGCTAACGATAACCAACCTTGAAACTAAGTTATTATCTTTCTCGTGGATTCTTATGAACGCTGTTACATTACGTTTTAAACTGAATAAACTTTTATGTAATCTACTTTAAAATCGCCATTTGTTAACCAGTTTTCATTGTTGACGTATTCTTTTGCAAACTTTTTTTGAGCGTATGGTTCTGTATTATTCCAAGCCTTCTCTTCATGCCATTGTACATTATCTGGAAATTCACCATGACCACCTATGCCATAACCAACTGTTAAATAGAATTCTTCATCAAAAGGTGCCCAATTTGAACCAGTTTTTAAAAGATTCCTGTTCGGTAAGAACTGTTTAGACGTTTGAAGATTTTGGAATGCTTCCTGATCATCGGTAATTTCAAAACGACAGTATTCGTGATTATCTACAGATAAAGCTATTAAATTCGGAGACCATGTTAGTTGATAAATATGAAATTCATTGGTCAGACTTTGTAAACCCTTTTTTTGGCATAATTTCAATGAACGCCATGGTTCATTTGAATTTAAAATAAGACCCGCTTGCAGTTCAACATTGTCACCATTAACTATTGTCTGGGCTATACGTATCTGGCCAGAACGATAATTTTCATCACCATAAATTTGTTTGAGGGGTTCTAACCAGAGTTGTGGATAGACCCACATTGACCCAGGCATTTTGGCTCTGATCTCTACTTTGCCATATTTAAAGGAAAACTTGTCTTTTGTTGAAAATTGAGCTGATATAAATGGTGACATTACACGTGACAGCGAGGGCGTAAAAATGCATTCATCAGTTTCCAATTTTCCTGTACACGTTGAACCCAAGGAAAATTCTTTCTTTAATAACTTAGCTTTGAATTGTTTTTTGGTAGCTTTGGGTTTAATAATCACCATGCTCTTCGATACGTGCAAAACTTCATCAACATCATTAAGATACACATTAAATTCATAATTTGGTTCCTGCGGAAAACGTCTCTCCACTGTCCACTTGTTAGAATCCAAAAGTTTTCCATCAAAATTATCTTCAAATATTATTTGTCCACTGCAGCGCACTGGTGCTCCATTAGCAAAAGTCGATGCTGTTAGGCACTCACCCGTAGATAGTGGAGGATTGTCAGTAGGTATTGTCGATGTTTTCATTATGGTATTATTTGCAAACTCTTGTACCACGTAGACGCCATCATCTTCACGATAACCTAAGCCATTGTATATCACATAAGTCCAATAATACAGAGTATCCCCTAATGCAAGCTTCGTTATGCGATCGCGGAATATCCAACGTCCATTTTTTGGTTTTACAATATCACGAGCCCATGTACCTGCCTCTAAGCCATCCATTTCTTCATTAAGTTTACCATGAAAGGCAAATAGTGTAATGCCCTCTTCATGTGGTATTGAAACTTCAAAGCCTTTTGGAGAAAAGACATCAATTGTTGCTTTTGGAACTTCATATGATGACCAACCATATGGAAATAAATTCAACATAATTAAAACCAATAACTGCGCACTAATTACTTTTTTATCCATTGTTTAGCTTAAGCGACTGCCTTGTCAAAAAGAGCAATAACAACTAAGCTTTTCTTTATTGTTTTTATCTTTTTTTTTTACTTAAATTGCTAATCGCTGCAAACTAGTCATGAATATTTGGTGAGATCATACATATTTTGTGATTCCCGCTGTTGAACGGAGGCAAAAAACATTTAGAAATTAAACTGTTTGCGAAAATTGTATTCAAACAAACAAATCTATCGCTAACAGTATTCGAATGTTAAGAAGAAAGGGAAGATTTATGGTTTTTCTTGGCTTTAAATGGTGCTTTCGATGAAGTAGGTATGTCAACGAAAGTCGTTAACTTTACTGGAAACGGTTATGGAAACCCGATATCCGAGTAATTGGAAACAATAACTGGTGTTAAGCGACGACGTCTTTTGTCACCCCTTTGCTTTGAATAGACATTTTAATCATATTCACGAATACTTAGGAGTTGGTCTTAATCTAAGAGGCTACTTCTTATATTTTGAAAAAAACAAAACAAGTAAAAACAAATATTTATCATTGAAATATTTTAGAATACACTTTATAATGTTTTTGAACCAATCTTCAAAGCATTTTTTCCACTCCAAATTTTAAATTCATAAATAAGGGGCCTTTACGAAATTCGTTCTTGAGCGAAACGAGTTCACCGACACCTGTCGTTGAGATAATTTATGTCAAAAATCATAACAAATCTTACAAAAAGTGTTTACGATTGTAGTCCATTTTTTCACGAAATTTTCAAGTCCGGTAAATAACACATTATTATTATTATTATTATATTGTTTTATTGAATTGCTATCACAACAAGAATAAATCTTATAAATTAAAGTGATAGCAAGTAACATTTGTAATATTAACATTAAGATACAGTAAATTTCGAGATTAATAAAAATAAAGTAAATTAATCATAAAAATTAACATAATAATGAACATAATAAAGTTGACATTTAACATAGATTCAAACAAAAAATTTTTTAAGTTCCTTTTTGAAAAGTAATGCGTTGCTTTGTACTTGGATATATGATGGTAAATTGTTCCAAAGACACGTGGTGTAGTTGAAAAATTGTCTAGTAGACATTAGATATTTGCATTTTTGTGATATCAAATTTCTTCCACAAGGCGATTGTGCAAAAATAATTTTGTTAAAAAGATATTCTGGGTTCTTCAGATAAATAATCTTATGCATCATTAAAAGGCTTTTATATTTTAGTAAATCTTTAAAACTTGTATTATATAACTGGTACGAATATGATGATATACTGTCTCGTCTACCTCTGTTGAAAACGTATCTGGCTATATTATTATATGTGACCTCGAGGCGATTAAAGTCAATAGTGTCGCAATTTGCAAATATTTCACACCCGTACAGTACAACTGGTATTAAATAGGTTTTTGCCAAAAGCATTCTTATTTCAAACGGCGTCGATGATTGCACAGCCCACAAGTTTCTCAACATCCCATGAACTTTACCAGCTGATATATTTATATGGTTAGACCAAGAAAGTTCAGCATTAAATGTGATTCCCAAGTTCGATGATGTTTGAACAAAGTCGATTCTTGAGTTGTTAATATGTAGAAAAATATTGTCATTCAGTCTTTTTTTATTACTTCTTGAAATGAAAATACATTTTCATTTGTCAGGGTTTATACATAAGCCATTTGTACATGCCCATTTATGTATATTATCCAAGTCACTATTAATACAGTCAGAACAATGTTGAACATCTTCTATTCTGCTGCTTAAGTACAACTGTACGTCATCAGCATACATTTGTACGCCACAGTAATTCAGAACCTCAGGCAAATCGTTAATATACATACAGAAGAGCAATGGACCAAGAATGGACCCCTGAGGCACACCTCTGTCAACATCCGCTGCTTTAGAAGTCACTCCATTTAAAGAAACCACTTGTTTACGATTAATAAGGTAAGAGGAAATAAGTTTATTAGCCGAACTTGAGAAATTAAAGATTTTCTCGAGTTTAGTGAGTAGAATCGAGTGATCAACAGTATCGAAGGCCTTACTGTGATCTAAAAGCACAAGAAATGATACCATATTCTTATCCAGCTTTGATCTAATTACTTCCACTACATCGATCAAAACCGTAATGCAGCTTCTGTCCCGTCTAAACCCAGATTGTCTATCCGTAAGGAGATGTTGATTCTTTAAATACTCATTCATTTGCCCGTACATAAGATTTTCCATAACCTTGGATAAAAATGGTAGTATCGCAATAGGTCGGAAGTCGCTGTTATTCTTTGGAATAGGAATGATTTTTGCTTTTTTCCACATATCAGGAAAAATTGATTTTGTTAATATTGTATTAATTAAATACGTAAGAAATGGAAGAAGTTTAGGAACGACAATTTTTAAAAATCTTGGATTAATTTCATCTAAGCCCACAACATTTGACTTAATTGATGTAATACTTTTAAGAACTTCAGATTGATCCACAGATCGAAAATCAAAACAGTTCTCAATAGGCACAGTATGAATTTTTTCGTACTCATTTTCAGTTGGTTTATTCACTTGAATTTCGACAAATTGTTTGTTTAACTTATCAACGTCCACATCAGAACCAACAGTGCAAGGATTTCTTTTCCATTCTCTTTCCATTTTCTCTTGCTATCAATAGCTGAAGAGAATTTCTGTCGATAATAACTGGATTTTGCAATATATATGCAGTTCACAACTTCCTTTCTAATGGATTTGAATAATGCATGTAACTCAGGCGTTTTAAATTTCTTCCAACGTTTATATGCCAAATCTCGTTTATCAATTAAACGTTTTATAATTGAAGTAAACCAAGGAGGCTGTATGGGTTTAAGTGTTCTTGTTTTTTCAGGCACAATTTCATAAAATATTGTGAGAAGGTTATTTTGAATGAAAGCAATTTGATCATTAACATTCTCAAGACCATAAATTGAATCCCAATGAACGCAATCAATACGCTGGTTTAACGCTGTATAGTCAATGCCCCGAAAATCTCTATAAGTGTAATGTACATCTTCATTGCTAACATAGGTATGATATATCATAAAAATTAAGTCATGCTTCGAAAAAACAGGGGCAGAAAATTGATCGTAAAGCAGTATTTTGCTTTTATGATTAGTAAAGAATACATCAAGTAAACTGTTCGAGCCACTTGGATAATGGGTTGGAACGATCGTATTAACAGGCAAAAGACCGAGCGTTTCCATGGGCTCTGAAAGTGACTTATCAACTAGCAGGTTACTATTGAAATCACCAGATGTGATTACGTCATTGTACAATAAGGACAGAGATTCAATTTTATCAAACAAGTCTTTGGTATCAATAAAGTTATACGGTCGATATACGCAGGCGACAAGAATTTTTTCTTTATCCTTCGTGTTTAATTCAAGAAATAGAAACTCAATCTCACTAGTAGGCTCTGATCTTAGCTTTACACAACAATTTATCTCCGTTCTCACATAAATTGAGACACCACCAGCGTTTGCTATCCTATCAGCACGAAATAGTTTAAATCTCGGCAAATTGAAAATTGAATCATTGACTGAGGAATCGAACCAGGTTTCAGATACGCAGATGACGTCAACTCCAGAGGCAACAAAAATATATCTAAACTCATCTATCTTGTTATTAAGACTTTGTGCATTTATATGAACAATTTTGAGTCCAGATTTTTGTTTCGCCAGAATCCTTACCATGTTAAAAACGTTATCTTTGGAACTATAACTATTACCACAAATCATATATCACAGATTTTAAAGCAACACAATTGTATGTTATTAGAATAAATGGTAATAAAAAAGGAACAAAACTAATACAAATTTTAAAATTAATAAAATAATTGCAAAGAAAAATTAAGGAGAAATAGATTAAAGTTATTTTAAAATGGAAAAAAGTAGATAAAAAGTAGAAAATCAAAAAATATTTATATAAAATGTATGAAGTGATCAGAAAATTGTTAAATTTTATAAAAAATATATCAGGCACCATCATTTCTATCTGGCATCGCTTCATCATGAAATTCATCATTGTTTCGAAAAGGAAATAACTCTTTTAATATTTCTATTGAGGGTATACATAATGATTCATCGCTTCCCAGTTTTCGAATATATACAAGGCCCCTATTTGTATGAGCAGACGATATCTTATTTTCATTTTTCAACTTACGAGCAGCGATTAAAATGCGATGGTTTGCTGGGGTGAGATTTTGATTGACGAAAAACGGTTTTGAACGCATAATTCCGATTTGATTTAGTTGCAATGAAGATTTGGTTGATTTAATATGTGTAGTTATCATTCTAAGCATATAATTTCGGTCATATGGGCTATTGAATTTAATTATTATTGGGGCATCCTCAATTTTCTTTCTATTTCCAATATTTTTAACACGATAAATAGTTTTAAATGATATAGGTGCAATTTTAACGGCTTCACACAATTTTTCATAAATTATAAATAAATTGTCATTGTATATGTTCGCACTTGGTATACCAGTAATCCTAATGTCACTGGCAACTATAGAATTTTCTTGCTTTTGCGCGGACAATTTCAGAGTGAATATTTCGTTTTTAAGTTTTTTAATTTCATTATGGTGTGCTAGATTTTTATTTACAACTGTCTCTAGTTCTGTTACTCTGTCTTTTACATTGTTTATGTCTATGTTAACAGATTCCAAGAGAGTGTCAATATCAGTTTTCATTTCACTGAATCTCTTGTCGAATTCATGTAAGAGATCTTGTTTACACTCATTGAACTTAGAGATTAACATAATTTCACACAAAAATAGCACTCGTACGATATCTATAATATTAATAGGCAAGGCGATTTCTTGTGACCGATGTAAGTGTCACAGTTTTACCCCGATTTTGACAAAAAATTTATCATTTGAAAGGTATTTCTTTTTAGCTGTTACGCAGATTTACAGATTTTCATGGTCTGAAATATTGTTTTGGAGTTATAATCGTTTAAAGTTGATACTAACACATACATAAAATTATACAATGCTATGTGTGTGTTTATTAAATCTGTTAATGTGTGTGTGTTAATGTGTTGAGATTCTTTTCTTCATTTAAAATGAGTTGAATTGTGAAGCATGCCTTTAGGGTCTTTATTAAATGAAGAAATAAAATTTTTCTAGAATTTGCACTCGAATTTCGAGTGCTGGAATCTGCTAGTTAACATGAAAACTTAAACGTGAAAAAAGATTGCATTGACCGGATCAATATTAATATATTGCCTCGGTCACTCCTTTTATCCACAGATTTCGTGCAAAGGTCGCAGCGATGGTACTAATGGATATAAAATGCTAAAAAAAGAACGAATTTCAATCTTTTGGCGCAAAGTCTGATGACACTCATAAATTAGTGCCTTTGGTTATTGGAAAAGCTAAACAACCAATGTATTTTTCGAAAAGTGCTTGATGAAATTTCGAATGTTCCATGATTGGTTTCACATGACTTTGTGCTGATGTTTGTAACTACCATCTTTTATTATACCGATTATATTATACACGTCGAAAATATGAATACGAGGGCGGATCAATAAGTCTGTGAATGAAACACTGTTTTTTTTTTTTGCAAAAAAAGAATTATTTTTCAACATAATCTCCTTTTAGCTCAATACACTTAGTCCAACGTTTCTCCAATTTTTGTATCCCTTCCAAAAAATAGGATTTTCGATGTCCATAAAATAGACATTTGCTCGATCAATAATTTCATCGTTGGAGCTAAATCTCTTTCCACCGAGCCATTTCTTTAGGTTTGGAAATAGGAAATAGTCACTGGGTGTTAAATCCAGAGAATATGGCGGATGAGGTACCAATTCGTAGCTCAATTCATGGAATTTTGCCATTGAGACTGAAGTTGTCACACGATTAAATTTATAGGAAATTGAGAGCAAACGCGACACCCATCTTGCAGACAGCTTTCTTAAACCCAACATGATCATTTAAAATCGAAGCCGCACTGCCATATGAAATGCCTATGGCATCAACAATCTCACGCATATCGTGTATTTTTTCGACATTTTCGGGTTTATTGACCTCAATTGGCCATCAAGAACGTTCGTTATTTGTATTTGTGCGACCACAACGAAAGTCAGTAAACAACTTTTTCCATTGAAATCGATGGTGCAGAGTCCCCATAGTATTTATCAAGTTTTTCATTGGTTTGATTGACGGTTTTTTTTTCGCAAAAAATAATGTTTAATGATGGGAGCAGTGTTGCATTTCATATAACTACGAGGGAAGTTCGAAAAGTTACGGATTAATTGATCCGCCCTCGTATATTTTGATGAAACTTAGTACATAAGCTACCATCGGCCATAGGATAAACGCTGTTTAAATTGGTGAAAATCGGTTCATGTTCAAACTTAGTCCCCATACAAATGACCCCTATGAGATCGACTTAGATTGACATAATATACAAACTATCGTATAGATCTTGGTCGCATTGGGCTTGTGCAGGTTCATTACATTCATTTATTACTCCAGTCCAAAAATAAACCCTATAAGACAATTCTTAGTCATAGCCCCCCATATCAAGCTGCTTCCCGATCTTCACTTAAATCTGTCAAAAAACAAAAATATTGCACAGATTTTTCTCAAATATGGTTTATATATGTTTTTTCAAAAAAGTCAGGATCGGTTCATTTTTCGACCTAGTCCCCCATATAAATATCTCATCCGATATGAACTTTTTCTTATCCGAAGGCAAAAATATTGACAACATTGCCACTCAAATTTGGTTTATGCTTATTTTCTATATTTAATTAGTCAGACCTAAGAGATTGGGTCTCTAGACGCATGGTATGGGGTTTCGTATAGTCGGTCTAGACCGACTCTACATTTGTTAATTAATTCTTATTCTTTAATTATATTTTAACGTTTTTTCTTTTAACAGATTATTCGCTTTTACGAAAGTAATTTGTCTGCGAAGGCACTTTTGCTAAATTATAACTGCTCCGTTCATGCTCCAATTGAGAAACTGCAAAGCGATGGTGGAAACATAGTTGCATATTTCTTTCCGCCAAATATCACAGCAGCTTTGCAATCAATGGATCAAAATCCTACAAAACTAATCAAACTTGGTGAATAAAATAATCGTTTGAAATCCCATTCACTTCGAAATGCTATAATTTTACTGCAAAAAGCTTGGAGTTAGGTGGGCGGAAAGAGTGATGAGGAATTCTTGGTCGAAGTTGTTAAATTGTGACTCCGACTAATACGACAGCGAGACGATGTGCCGCTAGCACTATTGCTGTAAACGAATCAAACGACTCACAGTCTGTTAGCAGAAATTGATTCAAGCAACTGCATTTGTAAAGAAGACATCGAAAAATGGAATGGAATGTCGGGTCTGCCCTTGATATTACTAGCGATGGTGAGTTCTCAGATTATTATACAGCCACTGAAAGCGTTAATAATTTAATAAAATGGTGTAAAAATAGTGAATTATTTTCCACTAAAATTTAGATCAATCTTTAAACCTTCGTAACGATATCGTTATGTCTGATTTAAAGAAGCCAAAAAAACAAAAAAAATATTACTGATATGTTAAACAAAGATTAATTGCGAATTTTAAATTAATATCTTACTTTTTAAAATTTTAAATTTTTATTTACTATACGAATACTTAGGACATATTAATTGGGAGATTCTTTATTATATGCCCTCCGTATATGATGAAATTTATTTTCTTGAGTTCATTTAGTAACTCGACACAAAAAATTCAAAGCAAAGCCATAGGTGACATCTAATATAAAGCAGTTAATTTCTTTCAGAGATGTATGTTATTCATGGTGGTCAAAATGAAAAATAAAAAATAAAAATTAAAAAATAAAAAATGAAAAACTTAAAATAAAAAAATAAAAATTGAAAAATTAAAAATAAAAAATGAAAAATAACAAATGAAAAATGAAAAATAAAAAATGAAGAATGAAAAATAAAAAATTAAAAATAAAAAATAAAAAATGAAAAATAAAAAATTTAAATCGAAAAATTAAAAATTAATCAGTTGAAATAATAATAATAAATATTTTTATGTTAGCAGAGCCCCTGCTATAAGTGATAGATAGATGACGCTCTCTGTTTGATTTTAAAAAAGTGCCATAAAAAATCTGTAATTACTAGATGTTTACACATCACCCCTGTGATCGGAGTCACATGATTATTTTCTCTCTATGCTAATGATCTGCCTTCACAACTTCTCCATTGCAAAATTCATATGTACGTGCAGTTATATTTAAGGAGCCCGACTGTTTTAATCACAATATAAGCAAACTCGAAGAGGATTTAAATAATATCCATCTCGGGCTACGACCAACCTGCTCTTTTTAAACCCATTAAATTCCAAATGTTTGATGATAAGTAAATGATCTCATCAATCAACCATGGTTCCTGATATTGCAAGTAACGGTCAAAAGATTCTTACTGTTTCATCTGCCAAAAATCTAAGTATTATATTTAACAGCTCTCTAACGTGGTCAAATCAAAGTATAAATAATGTAGTTGGGCTAACTTACGTTATAATATATCACACCTTTGAAAGTAGGAATTCTACTAGCCAAAACTTATATAATTCCTGGACTTTGGACGAATGCGAAATTTTTTCTAATTGCGACTCTTCCAGCAAACGTCGACTAAATGATGCAACATTTATGTATATAATAAGTTTTTGGTTTAAGAAGATATTCTCATGTTACACCCTTTTCTGAAAGACTATTTGCTGTGTCTTTTAACAATCTTTTAAAAATTAGAGTTATAATTTTCATGCACAAAATTATTTATACGAAAAAACCTAGCTATCTATTCGAAAAATCGTAATTTGCCAGGTCTGATAGAGGAAAAAAGCTCATAATTCCTATTCAGATGACATACATATTTTGCATAGTTAATATCTTTGAAATTTTTGAATTTTGTTATTTTATTTCATAAATAATTAATATATGTAATTAACTAGCAGTATACCCGCTACTTTGTTAGCGTAATTATTATATCAATTATTTAAGCCATAATAATATTTAAAAACAATAAGAAATATTGGGTTGAGTGACAATACGATGGAAACTTTTAACAAAATATATTTTTGACGACTTGGACGGTCAGTAATAAAAAATTTATCATAAAATTAAAAACTAAGCTAAGATTTTTTTAATAGTTTCTTTCACTCGTTCTTCTATTTTTATTATTTTAATCAACTCTGGTAAAGAAGTTTAAAAGCTTCCACTGTTTTGGCATCTCTAAAAAAAATGTTTATTTTTCGTTTATCTATTTTTTTTAAATTGTATTTTTTGTAACAAATGTGTTATCTTCCAATATAGAACACACCAAATAGTGATTTTGCAAAAAAATACTTAATTTTATTACTAAGCGCGAAATTATCAAAAACAAAATTGGCAAATTTAGAATTTCGAAGAAGTTTAAAATGTGTTGCCACCTACTCTATTTAAATACCACTTTTTTTTTATTCATAATAGGTCTGAAAATTGTTCAATTTATAGAGATCAAAAATAATACTAATTTATTTATCAAGCAATAGGACAAACGCTATTGAAATTGGTGAAAATGGGCGCATGTAAAGACCAACTCTCCATTCAAATGACCCCTATGATATCGACTTAACTTGCCATAAGATTCAAATTATCAAATAGATCTCAGTCGAATTGGCTTTTTGTGGGTTTATTACATCCATTAATCCGTAGACCAAAAATGAACCATATAGGACAATTCATTTAAACCTATCGAAAACCAAAATTATTCACAAATTATTCCCAAAATTGGATTGTATAAAAATAAGTGACTTTACCAAATATGGTCAGGATCGGTCCATTTTTCGACGTAGATTTGGTTTATGCTATTTTTCTAAAACCAATTAGTTTTACCTAAGATCAATTCTCTAAACGCATGGTATAGGGTATCGGTCTATACCGACTATAAATTTCTTACTAGTTTCAAATGAAAATTTACCAGTTGAAAAGTATCAGTTTTCCTCCTAAGGCTCAAATTAAAACAAATTTTATTCTACTCCGATGTTTGTGTTTCTGGTGGAATCTACACATCAAATTTCATATTCCTAAATTACTTTGTAAAGATACAAAAAGGTACACTTTTACATATACGGGCCGTTTTTACCCCGTTTTAACTTCCGAATTTCCAAAAGAATACGTCTCATGATGTTTCTATCCATAAACTATATTTTATATTCGTTTGATTAGAAGATACCAAATGTAAAATTTTCCCCTTTTTGGCCGTTTCTCCTCCCCTAAATATTAGAATTAGCAATAATTTCATTATTGATTGATGCCTACTTATCCGGTTGAGTCTGTATACCAAAATTCATATGCATAGATTAATATGTTAAAAAGATGCAGAAAAGTACAATTTCTACCCTCTTTGGCCGTGTTTCCCCCTTAAATGGCCGATTTCGCAAAATTAATCCTGAGCCAATATTTGTTTCCAGGATGGAGTCTACACATCAATTTCATATTCCTAGATTCATTTCTTATAATTTTCCCCTTTTTTTGTCCGCTTTTACCCCGTGAAGGCTCGAATTTAAAAAATTTGTATTCTTGGCCGATGTTTGTGTCTCTGTTGGAACCTACATATCAAATTTGATATTTCTAAATTACTTTGTAAAGAATATGCAAAAAGGAACCAATTTTTACCCTTTTTGGCCGTTTTTGCCCCGTTAATGTACGAATTTTTAAAAATCCGTTCTTAGTGGATCTTTGCGCCGAGAGAAGAACCTACAATCTAAATTTCAAGCTTCTGGGTCGAATGGTTTGGGCTGGGCGATGATCATCCTCTCAACTCTTATATGTATATAGATAATATTAATAGGCTAGGCGATTTCTTGTGGCTGATATTTTGTTCTACCGTTTTATCCCGATTTTGACCAAACGTATATTAATTTAAAGGTATTTCTTTTTAGTTGTTTTCCAGATTTACAGATTTTGTTTCCTTTATTTTGAGTATGTTGCTACTAACACATACATAAAACAAGTAAGAAAATTATAGTCGGTCTAGGCCGACTATACGATACCCTATACCATGCGTTTAGAAACCCTATCTCTTAGGCCCAACTAACTGGACATTGAAAATAAGCGTAAACCAAATTTGAGTGGGATTTTTATTAATTTTTTTGGCTGCAGATATGAAAAAGTTCATATCGGATGCTATATCTATAAAGGGACTAGGTCCAAAAATGGACCGATCTTGACAATATTTGGTAAAGTCACTTTTATTTTGAAAAAATATATACAAACCAAATTTGAGAAAAATCTGTGCAATATTTTTGTTTTTTGATAGATTTAAGTGAAGATCGGGAAGCAGCTCTATATGGGGTCAAAGGGATCATTTTTGGACTACTCATTAGTGGATGTAATGAACGCATACAAACCCAATTTGAGTAAGATCTATATGACAATTTGGATCTTATGGCAATTTATGTCGATTTCATATGGGTAATTTGTATGGGGGCTAGGTCTGAACATGGACCGATTCTCACCAATTTCAATAGCGTTCATCCCATGGCCGATAAAAGCTTATATACCAAATTTCGTCAAAATATATTCATATTTGCGACCTGCAGTTTGATTACAAGCTTTACATGGACACACAGACGGACGGACGGACGGACGGACGGACGGACGGACGGACGGACATTGTTAAATCAACTCAGAAAGTGATTCTGATTCGATCGGTATAATTAAAGATGGGTCTAGGTCAAATATTTTTGGTTGTTACAAACAGCAGCACAAAGTCATTATACCCAAACCACATAGTGGTATAGGGTATAATTATACATATGCTATGTTAAATTTGTTAATGTGTTTGTTAATGAGTTTGATATCTTCATTCACAATAATAATAATAAACCAAAAAAGTGTAGCTTGTGAATTGGCTAAGTTGAAAAATAAAGTTGCCTAGAAATTGCACTCGAATTTCGGGCGCTGCAATCTGCTAGTTAATTTTATTCATCTCAGCACATTGTACCCTTGTAATTAATTAATCCTGTACTGTAATTATAAGGATAATTTTTCTTTTTGTTCACGAAAGTAAAAGAAATAAAGAAATAAATAATAATACATGTGATTTAAACGGATCGAATTGTGGTATGTTTTGTTATCGTTATTATAAATACTAGCAGATTCCAGCCTTCGAAATTCAAGTGCAAACATAAAGGGAAAAAATTAAAAATCTGTAAATGTGCAAAACGGCTAAAAAGAAATACCTTTCAAATAATTTACGTTTGGTCAAAATCGGAATAAAACGTTAGAACAAAACATCAGTCACAAGAAATCGCCTAGCCTATTAATATTATAAAGGGTCCGCCAAATAACTTTTTTTTTTTGAAAATGCTATAAAAAAAAACTACTGAATATTATCTCAAATTTCTTTTTTATTTGAAAGTACAATCCTTCCGGTTAATAATGGAAAATAATTTCATTCAAATGGCTCCCTCGGCTGGCCATGCAGTAGCCTACACGATCGGTCCAATTTTTAAGCACATTATCGATTGTGTGCAGCTGTATTTCACCAATGGCTTCACGAATATTGTCCTTTAATGCGTCAATTGTCTCTGGCTTGTTGGCGTAACACTTATCTTTGAGGGCACCCCACAAATAATAGTCCAACGGTGTCAAATCGCAGCTCCGAGGTGGCCAAACGACGTCAGCTCTGCGGCTGATAATGCGATCTTCAAAAACAGGGCGCAAAACATCGAGTGTAGCTTTGGCTGTGTGGCACGTAGCGCCGTCCTGTTGAAACCAAATGTTGCCAATATCCTCCTATTCGTTCAACATGGCCCGATAACGATCGCCATTGACTGTAACGGCCACTCCTTGCTCATTTTCGAAGAAAAATGGCCTAATTATGCCTCTGGACCAAAATCCGCACCAAACAGTGACTCGTTTTGGGTGTATCGGCTTTTCAGTGTATGCGTGCAGGTTTTCTGTGCCCCAAATGCGACAATTTTGCTTGTTTACATATCCGCCAAGATCAAAATGAGCTTCATCTGAAAATATGATTTTTTTTGGCAAAATCAGCATCTTCTGTAAGTCGATCGCAGGCCCACTCAGCGAAGCGAAAACGCATTGGATGGTCAGTTGGCTTCAACTCCTGAACCAATTGGACTTTGTATGGCGTCATACCAAGGTCTTTATGCAAAATTCGTCTCAATGATGCCTCCGAAATGTTCAATTCTTGAGAACGACGGTGAATTGATGTTGATGGCGCTTCACGCACACTTTCTGCCACAGCAGCAATATTCTCGGGTGTACGCACTGTTTTTGGCTTTTCACGCTTTGGTTTATCGATGAGGATACCAGTTTCTTTCACTTTTTTCACAAGATAACGAACATACGGAGCTGACGGTGCTTCTCTTCTTCCAAAAATCCGTACGCAGTTTTCGCACACATTCTGCAACATTACCATGATTTTCAAAGTAATGTCGCAATATTTCTCAGCGTTGTTCAAGCGTATACACAACCATATTCGTTCAGCGGAAGGATAAAACTAATTATCTGTCAAATCAGACATGAGCTAAGTGTTACCATTCACGAAATAAGCAATAGTTGAAAAAAAAAAAGTTAGATGGCGGACCCTTTACTTTTTAATATTAACTATGGACCATAGCTCGTTAGCTGTGACAGAGTAAAATTACTCTTAGTATTTTATTCTGGAAAATAAAAAAATAATTTCGATCGTAAAATTTCGATAACGAATGCGACAATTTGACCCCTATTTTAACACAGTTTTTTAAGTCAGTCTTGTCTTCATTCTTTATTAAAAAAAAAAAAAACTTCCAGAAATTTACATAAATTACTCGATCTTACTAGCGTCTACTGTAATGCATTAAAGCTCAAATATTCCATGAGCCGACTCGAACTGATCCGCACTAAGCGTTCAGCAGCATGATGCGGATTTTATTCAACGCTGAGTTTTGTTTATTTATTAAATGTGAATCGAATTTTAGTGTAGTGATGAAATTCAGAATAATGTAATTTCTGTAGTTCTCTTGTTCCCATCTTTTGTGCATTTTTGTATATTTGAGAGAGAGAGAGAGTTTTTTAATTACTTTCATTACCCGCTCCACACCACTGTGTTTCGAGTTTGTTTACCAAACTTTAACCGAAAAGTAAAGGAGCGAATCTAATATATGTATATGTTTTAAGTGAACCAATTGACAGCTTCCACTTAAGTATATATTCGGTGTTATTTATATGTCAAGTCCCACAAGTAAATATGAAGAAAATTATAACAGGTTCATAGAAAAAATTTATACGACAATGTGTCGTTGTTGTTACAATTGAAACCAATTTTTTTTAGCACCTTTATTGAAAACTTAAGTAGAATTTAATTTGAAATGTTTTCATTAATAACACTCTTCCCATAGAGATTCATTTTCATTGCACAACCTGTAAAACACTAACACTCTCTCTTTGATAATAGTCAGTGTCAGCAACATTAAACTTGTATACCACAACAGAAACCAGCCAGACCTCAGCTTTGAGATCTTAATACTTTTCCACTTAAACTTATTTTGTAGTTTAGAGTCACTCAAATAGAAAGCGCACAAATGGTAAATGAAAACTTTTCCAACTATTTCTTAAACTAGAATCAAATAACAACATTTGAAATCATTTCTCAGTTGAATATATTGGCCAAAAGTGTATGACGTGAAAAAAAAATAAAAACAAAAAATAACAATAACATTTATTATAATTCAAACTTAACTGAGATAATGATAAAGGAAGTGATTCTAGAAATAACCAGCCACAATGGTAATAATAAATGTGAAACGATATGGATTCCTTATTTAAAAAATCGGTCTTTACTAAACCGTAGAACAATAATTGGCAGAATATTTATAATGATAGTGATAACAACAACAGTAGTTACTGCAGCGCCTCATGCTGTCAATAATAAACCAAAGTCTATAACTCTTAATCATAACGATTGGCCTCCTTTGGAGCATCATGATATTTGGGGTGATGAAGAACCGAAATTTCAAAGAACGAATAAAAAACAGTTAGTGTATGCTAAAGATGATTATGATGATGAAAAGGACGTTAAGTTTGAAACCGATCACTTTACACAACAAAACCTTAATGGTTATTTTGAGGATGCTTCAAATCCATTTTTAATGGACTTGGATTTAAATACTACAACCGCTACAGATTTGCGTAATACTTCCAGAAGGCAGAATAAAGGTAGGAGTGCAATGATAATAATAATAATTAACGTGATAATAATTATCAAGCCAATTGATGCTGTTCTTGTAATTACAGGCATTCACATATTTCCGGTGTCTGTTGATGGTGAATGTTTAGCTGATGATGGCCGACGTACCGGCACCTGTTTCAATGCATATGAATGTCGTAATAAGGGTGGACAAGCCAAAGGTGACTGTGCCCTAGGATTTGGTGTTTGTTGTATATGTGAGTTAATTTGAAATATGATTTTTTCATGTGTAAACATCTATACGCGCAGGGGGGTAAATTTCTATTTGACAATACAATCACAAAACAGCGTAACATGTGAGCCGTAAAACAAAATCGGTGTGACTTATGATTGAATTGCTCAAAAATAAAAAATGAAAAATTAAAAATGAAAAATGAAAACTAAAAAATGAAAAATAAGAAATGAAAAATGAAAATTAAAAAATGAAAAATAAAAAATGGGAAATGAAAACTGAAAAATAAAAAAAAAAAAATAAAAATGATAAATAAAAAATTAAAAATAAAAAATGAATAACGAAAAATGAAAAACAAAAATGAAAAATGAAAAATGAGCAAAAAAAAAAAATTAAAAAAGAAAAATAAAAAATTTAAAATGAAAAATAAGAAACGGAAAATAACAAGTAAGATAATTATAGTCGGTCTAGACCGACTATACGAGACCCTATACCATGGTTTAGAGACCTATCTCTTCGGTCCAACTAATTGGATATAGAAAATAAGCATAAACCAAATTTGAGTGCAATTGTTATTAATTTTTTTTGGCTGCAGATATGAAAAAGTTCATATAGGGTGCTATATTTATATGTGGACTTGGTCGAAAAATGGACCGATCCTGACTATATTTAGTAAAGTCACTTATATTTAGAAAAAATATATACAAACCACATTTGAGAAAAATCTGTGCAATATTTTTATTTTTTGATAGATTTAAGTGAAGATTGGGAAGCAGCTCTATATGGGGCCTACGACTAAGAATTGTCCTATAGGGTGTTATTTTTCGACTACTGATTAACGGATATAATAAACACATACAAACCCAATTTGACTGAGATCTATGTGATAATTTGGATCTTATGGCAATTTATGTCGATTTCATAGGGGTCATTGTATGGGAACTAGGTCTGAACATGGACCTAATTTCAGCAATTTCAATAACGTTCATCGTATGGCTGATAAAAAGCTTATGTACCAAATTTCATCAAATGGACACACAGACGGTCGGACGGACGGACGGACATCACTAAATCGACCCCGAAAGTGATTCTGAGTCGATCGGTATAATAAAAGATGGGTCTAGGTCAAATATTTTTGGTAGTTACAAACAGCAGCACAAGGTCATTATTCCCAAACCACATAGTGGAATAGGGTATAAAAATGAGAAAGAAAAATGAAAAATGAAAATTAAAAAAAATTAAAAATAAAAAATTTTAAATGAAAATTAAAAATTAATAATAAAAAATGAAGAATGAAAAATAAAAAATGGGAAATGAAAACTGAAAAATAAAAAAAGAAATTAAAAATGAAAAATAAAAAATTAAAAATGAAAAATGAATAACGAAAAATGAGCAAAAAAAATGAAAAAAGAAAAATATAAAATTTTAAATGAAAAATAAGAAATGAAAAATAAAAAGTTAAAAATTAAAAATTAAAAATTTAAAATTAAAAATTAAAAATTTAAAATTAAAAATTAAAAATTTAAAATTAAAAATTAAAAATTAAAAATTAAAAATTAAAAATTAAAAATTAAAAATTAAAAATTAGAAATTAAAAATTAAAAATTAAAAATTAAAAATTAAAAATTAAAAATTAAAAATTAAAAATTAAAATTTAAAATTTAAAAATTAAAAATTAAAAATTAAAAATTAAAAATTAAAAATTAAAAATTAAAAATTAAAAATTAAAAATTAAAAATTAAAAATTAAAAATTAAAAATTAAAAATTAAAAATTAAAAATTAAAAATTAAAAATTAAAAATTAAAAATTAAAAATTAAAAATTAAAACTTAAAAATTAAAAATTAAAAATTAAAAATTAAAAATTAAAAATTAAAAATTAAAAATTAAAAATTAAAAATTAAAAATTAAAAATTAAAAATTAAAAATTAAAAATTAAAAATTAAAAATTAAAAATTAAAAATTAAAAATTAAAAATTAAAAATTAAAAATTAAAAATTAAAAATTAAAAATTAAAAATTAAAAATTAAAAATTAAAAATTAAAAATTAAAAATTAAAAATTAAAAATTAAAAATTAAAAATTAAAAATTAAAAATTAAAAATTAAAAATTAAAAATTAAAAATTAAAAATTAAAAATTAAAAATTAAAAATTAAAAATTAAAAATTAAAAATTAAAAATTAAAAATTAAAAATTAAAAATTAAAAATTAAAAATTAAAAATTAAAAATTAAAAATTAAAAATTAAAAATTAAAAATTAAAAATTAAAAATTAAAAATTAAAAATTAAAAATTAAAAATTAAAAATTAAAAATTAAAAATTAAAAATTAAAAATTAAAAATTAAAAATTAAAAGTTAAAAATTAATAATTAAAAATTAAAAATTAAAAATTAAAAATTAAAAATTAAATATTAAAAATTAAAAATTAAAAATTAAAAATTAAAAATTAAAAATTAAAAGTTAAAAATTAAAAATTAAAAATTAAAAATTAAAAATTAAAAATTAAAAATTAAAAATTAAAAATTAAAAATTAAAAATTAAAAATTAAAAATTAAAAATTAAAAATTAAAAATTAAAAATTAAAAATTAAAAATTAAAAATTAAAAATAAAAAATAAAAAATTAAAAATGAAAAATATAAAATGAAAACTGAAAAATTAAAAACGAAAAACGAAAAATGAAAAATGAGAAATGAAAACTGAAAAATAAAAAATAAAAAATAAAAAATAAAAAATGAAAAATAAAAAATGAAATATAAAAAACGAAAAATGAAAAAATTAAAAACGAAAAATTAAAAACCAACCGGTTGAAAAATAAATCTATAATATTAATAGGCTAGGCGATTTCTTGTGTCCGATGTTTTGTTCTACCGTTTTATCCCGACTTTGACCAAACGTATATTATTTGAAAGGTATTTCCTTTTCTCCATTATGTAGATTTATAGATTCTTAAATTTTTTCCTTTATTTTGAGTAAATTGCATTTAAAGTTGCTACTAATACATACATAAAATTATACATATGCTATGTGTATTTTATTAAATTTGTCAATGTGGTTGTAAATGAGTGTGTTATCTTCATTTGCAATAATAATAAACGATAAAAGTGTTGGTTTGTGAATTGGCTAAGTTGAAAAATAAAGCTGCCTAGAAATTGCACTCGAATTTCGAGCGCAGGAATCTGCTAGTAATAATAAATATTTTTATATTGGCACAGGCATTGCAGTTGATTGGTATAAGTGATACATAGATGACACTTTCTGTTTGATTTTAAAAAAGTGCCATAAAAAATCATTAATTACTAAATGTTTACACATCTTTCCTGTGATCGGACTCACATGATGTTTTTTATAGCCTATACCACTATGTGGTTTGGGTATAATGACTTTGTGCTGCTGTTTGTAACAACCAAAAATATTTGACCTAGACCCATCTTTAATTATACCGATCGAATCAGAATCACTTTCTGAGTTGATTTAACAATGTCCGTCCGTCCGTCCGTCCGTCCGTCTGTGTGTCCATGTAAAGCTTGTAATCAAACTGCAGGTCGCAAATATGAACATATTTTGTTGAAATTTGGTATATAAGCTTTTGTCGGCCATGGGATGAACGCTATTGAAATTGGTGATAATCGGTCCTTGTTCAGACCTAGCCCCCATACAAATTACCCATATGAAATCGACATAAATTGCCATAAGATCCAAATTGTCATATAGATCTTACTCAAATTGGGTTTGTATGCGTTCATTACATCCACTAATGAGTAGTCCAAAAATGATCCCTTTGACCCCATATAGAGCTGCTTCCCGATCTTCACTTAAGTCTATTAAAAAACAAAAATATTGCCCTGATTCTTCTCAAATTTTGTTTGTACATATTTTTGCAAAATACAAGAGACTTTACCAAACATGATCAGGATCGGTCCATTTTTGGACCTAGTCCCTTTATAGATATAGCATCCGATATGAACTTTTTCATATCTGCAGCCAAAAAAATTAATAAAAATCCCACTCAAATTTGGTTTTTGCTTATTTTCAATGTCCAGTTAGTTGGGCCTAAGAGATAGGGTTTCTAAACGCATGGTATAGGGTATCGTATAGTCGGTCTCGACCGACTATAATTTTCTTACTTGTTTATCTTAAAACGGAATATGATTTCTTATAGTTCAAAAGAAATCGATTTTATTCGAAAAAAATGCGGTTAACATTATTTTTTTCCCAAGTTCAAACCTCAATTATCAGAGAAATTGTCAATATTTGGATGTAAAAATAAATGCGTTAGATAGGTCATCGAAATATCTTTGATTTGAACACCAACATGAAATTTTAATATTTTTGTACAAACCTCATGTTGGGGAGGATTTTTGTTTTATTTTTGTACCCTCCACACCACTGTGTAGAGGGTAAATAACAGTTTGTCAATCCGTTTGTAACTCGCAATTAATTCAGCAGACCCCATAAACTATATAAGTATATTCTTGATCTTTATAAAAGGAGAAGTCGGTCTAGCGATGTCCGTCTGTCTCTCTGTTGCAAACATTCTCCTGTCCGCAATAGGTCGAGCGACTCGCATTACTTAGGCTTAACATGTTTTTCATAATCTGTAGCAGTTTGGTATTGAATTAGGAGCATCTAGACCAAATAGTTAAGGTATGACGTAGGAAAATTTCATATCAAAAAACTAAAAATGGCGAAAAATGTACGTAAAAGAACATGTGATATGTATCAGCGATGGATACATACACGCTTTTTTGTGTGCAAAAAATTTGTACGTATTGCGAATAAAAAAACAAACAAAACTCTAATTGTATGTGTTTGCATTTATGCTCATTGCATTTAATAATTGTTTTCAATTAAAAAAGCACGAAAATACCTAAAATTTTTGTTAATTATTTTAGTTGTGTTTCGAACACGGATAGAGGGCATTGGCACAGCCGAATTTAACACTCATACTTCTTTGTTAAAATTTCTAATAATTTAACAAGAGACATTTTCCATTAAAATTAATGTTATTTTGAATTACTATCTAACGGATATAATTTTACGCACAAATCTGTATTGGATTTAACTTTTCGGTACAAATAGTTCGTGACTAGGCTAACAGGGCTGCTTTTTTACCCGATGTGTTGAGAGCTGTTTTCAACAAAGTTTTTATTTTCTTGGCCTTAAAGACACCTTGCGTACCTTTCTTTCTACCCGAAATTGCTTCATATCAATGGTCAAATTCTTCTGATAGTTGCTAATAACATTGGAAATAGTTTAACGGCCGCTCTTTGATTCTTTGGCCAACTTTTTGTAGGACCAAGCTGGATTTTTTTGAAAATGTTTAATAATTTTAGCGCGTACTTTTATTTCGTCACTAATTTTAATTAAACTAACAACAAATAAACAGGTTTGTCATTAAACATAATAACTGACATATTTGTCAAAGATAACTTGTTAAAAAAAAATTCAAGTAATCTTTGCGAAAAAAGTTAAGAGAAAAAACGTGTATTAAGATTTTTTATCTATAATATTAATAGGCTAGGCAATTTCTTGTCACCGATGTTTTGTTCTAGCGTTTTATCCCGATTTTAACCAAACGTATATTATTTGAAAGGTATTTCTTTTTAGCTGTTTTCCAGATTTACAGATTTTTAAATGGTGTTCTGTATTTTGAGTAAATTGCATTTAAAGTTGCTATACATAAAATTATAAATATGCTATGTGTGTGTTTATTAAATTTGTTATTCACAATAATAAACCAAAAAAGTGTTGGTTGGCTGGAATCTGCTAGTTGTATATTATCGAGTTAGTGTGATTTGAACTTGGGATATAATGAAGTTGTAATTTTAAATTCATCAAAGTTCCCCTTAAACTAATTTTAATTTTCTCTATTAGTACACTACTCTGCAGAAGTGATTAATCTGGTTTTGTGAAAATAAAGTACTAGAAAGAAAATATTTTATGTTTTATAACCTCACATTTTTGATAAAATCGATTTCTGTGACCCCGTTCCACCTTCAAAAAATCTTAAAAAACTCTAAATTCACTATAAAAAAATTCATATTCCGCTTTAAGAGTTGCAGAATAGAAAACAAAAGGTTTTTGATGAAACATTTGATTGTAATGCGCTTATTTTTTTTATAATTTTAGTTATTGCTGATTGTAATGTAACTATAAGCAACAACATTACATATCTTGTGTCGCCGGGTTTTCCAAGTTTTATGCCTAATAATGTGACAAATTGCAATTTAAAAATTAAAATACTAAATGATGACATTAGTCAACTGCGATTTGATTTTAATCATTTTATATTAGGCCAACCCAATCGTCGCACTGGAGTGTGTGATGGTGATCTTTTCGAGGTTTCTGGCGGCCTGGCCGGTACTTTCCCATTGTGCGGACAAAATAGTGGGCAACACAGTTAGTAAAATGTTTGATCAATATTTAACATGCGTGGTGAAATCGGAATTTCTTTTAGTGTATTATGATGTCGGTGGTCAAATGTTGCCTCGCCAAACTTTATATGGTTCGTTAAGGCCCCTAAGTTATAAAGATATATATCCTGGCCGTAATGACAGCATCGATAGTATTATGGAAATTGATATAAATTTAACTTTTGCTGCGAGATTTTTAACAACGAGATTGTGGGAAATACGCATTGTTCAGATTCCTTTCAGTCAAAGAGCCCCAGCCGGCTGCCTACAATATTTTACAGGAACAGAGGGTATTTTTCAAGTGAGTAGTAAGACCAACAACGATGAACACATATATAGCTTTAAAACTTGCTAGATATTGCATTTACATGAATTTTACGAGTGTTTCATATATTTGGATTTCAGACTTATAATTTTGCAGACAACGGCCGACATTTGGCAAATCAAAATTATCGTATTTGTATGAGACAAGAAGTGGAAATGTGCTCAATAATTTATCAACCATGCGATGAGCAGTCATTTCGTATAGGACCCGGTTCTTCACCGGGAATGGTGTCTGATAATAATGGTCAGTTTGGTGATATTACACAAATGGATATTCCAAATAATAGGCCAACAATGGATCAAGTTTTAGCTGATGATTCAGACACAATGCAATTGGGAATTTCTACTGCAACTGCATCAACTGTAACAGCAAGTAGTATTCCAGTAACTACTGCAACAGCTACATCAGTGGCCTCGACAACAACTGTAGCCAACAGTACACCAACAACGGGTATGTATGGAATAAGTTTTTATACCCTATACCAGACTATAATGACTATGTGCTGATGATTGTAACTACTAAAAATATTTGACCAGTCGATTTGGCGATGTCCGTCCGTCTGTGTGTCCATGTAAACCTTATAATCAAACTACAGGTCGCAAATATGAATATATTTTCATGAAATTTAGTACACAAGCTTCTATCGGCCATATGATGAAGATTATTGAAATTGGTAAAAATCGGTTTATGTGCAGACCTAGTCCCCTATGAGAACGACTTAAATTGCTATAACATCCAAATTATTAAACTTGTGTAAGTTTATTACATCCATTTATCAGTAGTCCAAAAATAAACCCTATAGGGCAATTCTGTTAAAATGTATCTGTACGGTAAATGTAACGTTGGTATTTAGTGCAATTATAGAACGTAAAAAAATCATGTGAGTCCGATCGCAGGGGAGATGTGTAAACATCTAGTAATTAAATATTTTTTTATAGCACTTTCTTAAAATCAAACAGAAAGCGTAACCACTTATAGCAATCAACTGCAGGGGCTCTGTTAATATAAAAATATTTATTATTTTAACCGGTTAATTTTTAATTTTTCGTTTTTTATTTTTTATTTTTAATCTTTCGTTTTTCATTTTTCATTTTTAATTTTTCATTTTTTGTTTTTAATTCTGCATTATTTATTTCTCATTTTTAATTTTTTTCTTCATTTTTCATTTTTCAGTTTCCAATTTTTATTTTTCTCTTTTCATTTTTTATTTTTCCTTTTTTATTTTTCAATTTTCATTTTTTATTTTTCATTTTTTATTTTTAATTTTTTATTCTTCATTTTTTATTTTTCATTTTTTATTTTTCATTATTCATTTTTAATTTTAGATTTTCATTTTGCATTTCTTATTTTTCATGTTTCATTTTTTTGTAATTATTTATTTTTTAGTTTTAATTTTTTATTTAGCATTTTTTGTTTTTCATTTTTCATTTTTTATTTTTTATTTTTAATTTTTTATTTTTCATTTTTAATTTTTAATTTTTAATTTTCAATTTTTAATTTTTAATTTTTAATTTTTAATTTTTAATTTTTAATTTTTAATTTTTAATTTTTAATTTTTAATTTTTAATTTTTAATTTTTAATTTTTAATTTTTAATTTTTAATTTTTAATTTTTAATTTTTAATTTTTAATTTTTAATTTTTAATTTTTAATTTTTAATTTTTAATTTTTAATTTTTAATTTTTAATTTTTAATTTTTAATTTTTAATTTTTAATTTTTAATTTTTAATTTTTAATTTTTAATTTTTAATTTTTAATTTTTAATTTTTAATTTTTAATTTTTAATTTTTAATTTTTAATTTTTAATTTTTAATTTTTAATTTTTAATTTTTAATTTTTAATTTTTAATTTTTAATTTTTAATTTTTAATTTTTAATTTTTAATTTTTAATTTTTAATTTTTAATTTTTAAATTTTAATTTTTAAATTTTAATTTTTAATTTTTAATTTTTAATTTTTAATTTTTAATTTTTAATTTTTAATTTTTAATTTTTAATTTTTAATTTTTAATTTGTAATTTGTAATTTTTAATTTTTAATTTTTAATTTTTAATTTTTAATTTTCAATTTTTAATTTTTAATTTTTAATTTTTAATTTTTAATTTTTAATTTTTAATTTTTAATTTTTAATTTTTAATTTTTAATTTTTAATTTTTAATTTTTAATTTTTAATTTTTAATTTTTAATTTTTAATTTTTAATTTTTAATTTTTAATTTTTAATTTTTAATTTTTAATTTTTAATTTTTAATTTTTAATTTTTAATTTTTAATTTTTAATTTTTAATTTTTAATTTTTAATTTTTAATTTTTAATTTTTAATTTTTAATTTTTAATTTTTAATTTTTAATTTTTAATTTTTAATTTTTAATTTTTAATTTTTAATTTCTAATTTTTAATTTTTAATTTTTAATTTTTAATTTTTAATTTTTAATTTTTAATTTTTAATTTTTAATTTTTAATTTTTAATTTTTAATTTTTAATTTTTAATTTTTAATTTTTAATTTTTAATTTTTACTTTTTAATTTTTAATTTTTAATTTTTAATTTTTAATTTTTAATTTTTAATTTTTAATTTTTAATTTTTAATTTTTAATTTTTAATTTTTAATTTTTAATTTTTAATTTTTAATTTTTAATTTTTAATTTTTAATTTTTAATTTTTAATTTTTAATTTTTAATTTTTAATTTTTAATTTTTAATTTTTAATTTTTAATTTTTAATTTTTAATTTTTAATTTTTAATTTTTAATTTTTAATTTTTAATTTTTAATTTTTAATTTTTAATTTTTAATTTTTAATTTTTAATTTTTAATTTTTAATTTTTAATTTTTAATTTTTAATTTTTAATTTTTAATTTTTAATTTTTAATTTTTAATTTTTAATTTTTAATTTTTAATTTTTAATTTTTAATTTTTAATTTTTAATTTTTAATTTTTAATTTTTAATTTTTAATTTTTAATTTTTAATTTTTAATTTTTAATTTTTAATTTTTAATTTTTAATTTTTAATTTTTAATTTTTAATTTTTAATTTTTAATTTTTAATTTTTAATTTTTAATTTTTAATTTTTAATTTTTAATTTTTAATTTTTAATTTTTAATTTTTAATTTTTAATTTTTAATTTTTAATTTTTAATTTTTAATTTTTAATTTTTAATTTTTAATTTTTAATTTTTAATTTTTAATTTTTAATTTTTAATTTTTAATTTTTAATTTTTAATTTTTAATTTTTAATTTTTAATTTTTAATTTTTAATTTTTAATTTTTAATTTTTAATTTTTAATTTTTAATTTTTAATTTTTAATTTTTAATTTTTAATTTTTAATTTTTAATTTTTAATTTTTAATTTTTAATTTTTAATTTTTAATTTTTAATTTTTAATTTTTAATTTTTAATTTTTAATTTTTAATTTTTAATTTTTAATTTTTAATTTTTAATTTTTAATTTTTAATTTTTAATTTTTAACTTTTAATTTTTAATTTTTAATTTTTAATTTTTAATTTTTAATTTTTAATTTTTAATTTTTAATTTTTAATTTTTAATTTTTAATTTTTAATTTTTAATTTTTAATTTTTAATTTTTAATTTTTAATTTTTAATTTTTAATTTTTAATTTTTAATTTTTAATTTTTGATTTTTAATTTTTAATGTTTAATTTTTAATTTTTAATTTTTAATTTTTAATTTTTAATTTTTAATTTTTAATTTTTAATTTTTAATTTTTAATTTTTAATTTTTAATTTTTAATTTTTAATTTTTAATTTTTATTTTTTAATTTTTAATTTTTAATTTTTAATTTTTAATTTTTTATTTTTCATTTTTTTTTTTTTCATTTTCAATTTTCAATACAATCACATTTTGTCTTACGACTCACATGTTACGCTTACTTGTTACGCTGTTTTTGAAATTTACCTCCCTGCGCGTATAGATGTTTACACATCAAAAACGAACCAGCATGTTGGTGTGTAAAATTAACCAAACTTTATCAGCTGTTCACAAATGTCACGTATAAACGTAGCAAAAATCTATTTTCAACAGATTGGGACGTTCCGGTTACTTGACAGTTGAGTTCGGTAACAGCTTTTCATGTAACAGAATAAAACAGCTGACACAGTTGGTTACGGTTACGTGTGGCTAAAATATGTTTTTGCAAAAAAAAAAAGCGATCTTACCAAATGTGGTCAGCATCGGTTCATTTTTCAACCTAGTCCCCATATATATATATAATTATCTCATCCGATATGAACTTTTTCATATCCGAAGGCAAAAAAATTTAATAACACTGCCACTAAAATTTGGTTTATGCATATTTTCTATACCCAATTAGTTGGACCTAAGAGATGGCTTCTCAGAACGCATGGTATGGAGTATCGTATTATTTTCTTACTTGTTTTTATTTGATTTATTTAATTTTTTATTATTAATATAAATTTTTTACCAACAGTAGCCTCCCAGACTTCGTCAGTCTCATCGTCAGCAATTGATACAGCTAATGACGAAGCTGAAAGTTCGAGTATGGCCTCTTTAACGGCATCTTCTACAACGGCTGCTTCTTCATCAACACCGCTTAATGATGATGTTGAAGGGTCTGGTGGGGATGATGATGGAAATATCCAATTTCGTCCCACTCCAGCTTCCTCCAATGTTTCTCGAAGACCTAGACCTACAAGAGGTGGCTTTGATTTGTTGGGCTTCCTAAGAAGTGCTTTCGATTTAGGGTTTCGAAATGAAAGGCAAATTATACCATTAAATAAAAGACATAAAAGACAATTCTACAGCAGTTGCAGGGATCGTATTACAATGCCTTGTATTGTTGAGGATTTTATAGATACAGGTCTGGGACCCTTGCCAGGATGTGAGCCGGTTCATTGCGGTATGCAATTTTGTTCGAATGGTATATGGCCCTGTCGTATTGAATCAACAGTCACTCCCTTTTATGTGAGCATACATTTTGGTGATGGCAAGGGAAAGGGAAGTGCGGAAGACAATATAGGCGCTTGCTTAAAATATCAACAAGTACAGTGTATGAGATAATACAAAAAGAAATTAAATAATAATTCAATTGAATTCAATTTTATTTTAAAAATTAAATGCTAAAAATAAATCACTCAACAACATAAACTGTGTGGGATCATGTTCTTTATGCATATTTAAATTTATCTACGGCAAATAAAATAGATTTTCCTTTAATTTGATTGCAATACATACTCGAAGAATAGGAGTGAAATAAAGGTGGCATTTAAAATGTAAGAATAATATCGAATAAAATTATATAAATATAAATGATTATAAATTTACTAATTCTCTTTTAATGTTATACTGTTTTATATAAGATTTTTTTGGTGTGAATGTTTTGTTTTTTGTTATGATTAAGAAGTTATTCGTTGCTTTCTTCTTTGCAAGTGATATTAGTTTGATATTTTTATGAACAAAACAATAACCTGTTTTACCACACAAGCTTTTTTTAAAGAGATAAGAGCTTTCACGATGGTTGTACTCCCAGTGACTTAACAACTGGTAAACTTTTTTGTTATTATTAGTCTTTTCGTTTCGTTCCGTTATGTTATTTAGTTTTTATTAGTTTTTAAATTTTTTAAAAACAAACAAGTTGATTTGTTTGTTTTTTGAGCATAAGTTTTTAGCAATTGGAGTTCATTTACAAAAACTTAAATAATTAAAATCGTCTCTAACTAATTTTTAATCCTATGGTAACACAAGCTCAACTTTTTTGGGGGAACCAACCTATTGTACAACCATAGTCGTTCCTACTATCAATACAACAACATCATTCATAAATAAACCTTACCCAATAAACATTTTTGTTAGTTATCAACTTGAGGTGCACTTGAGATCAAATACATTTCTCAAATTTCCAACGTTAATTCTCAAATGCACCTCAATAGTCCGATTATGGTCTTCTCAACTTAAAAGGCACATTGTTTATATGGTGATTTTCTTAGTTATCAAATTGAGAAATTTGTGATTCTCAACTTGATAGCAAAGAAATTTCTCCAATCGGTATCAAATGGAAGGTACTAATTTAAGAAATGAAAACAATGTACTTTTTTAATTCATTTTTAATGTCATTACATATTTACTATTATTATGTACATGTTAATATTTTTTTAAATTCAGAATAAAAAATAATTGAATTAATTATTTGTACATTTTATGAATATTAATATTAAACTAGCAGATTCCAGCCCTCGATATTCGAGTGCAATTTCTAGGAAGGTATGCTTATCAATTATAGCCAATTCACAAATCAACACAAAAAAACAAACTCATTTTTTTTTTACAAATACATTAACTAATTTAAAACATACACACATAGCATTGTATAATTTTATGTATGTGTTAGTAGCACCTTTTAATACAATTTACTCAAAATAAAGGAAAAAATTTGAAAATCTGTAAATCTGCAAAACGGCTTAAAAGAAATACCTTTCAAATAATATACGTTTGGTCAAAATCGGGATAAAACAGTAGAACAAAACATCGGTCACAAGAAATCGCCTAGCCTATTAATATTATAAATATGTCTTAAATAATAATTTAAATTAAAAAATTCGAGAAAAGATAAATAATTAAAAATAAATCAATTAATTATTTGCACTTTTTTTTTTTGCATTTTTTTAATTTATTTATTATTTATGACTTGTTTAATATTAGAACATGTTAAGAAAATTTTAAATTTATAATAAGAAATAAATGAATTTATTATTTGTACATTTTATGAATATTAATATTAAAAAGTCATAAATAAGAATTTAAATTAAAAAATGCAAAATAAAGTAGAAATGGTTGGAAATGGCATAGTTGAATTTGGCATTTTTTTTTTTAATTTAATTTATTATTTATGACTTATTTAAATAATATCTCAAACTTAACACAAATCGTATTCAAGTTGAAAAAATGTTTGGTCTCAAGTGGAGAAAAGTGTTGGATATCCAATGGAGGATTAAAATAATTCTCAAAGATTGGAAAAATTTTAAGTCTCAAAGCAAACAAGGAGAAAAATTGTTCATCTCAAGTTGAGAATTACATTGGACATCTCCAACATTGAAGAAATAATTTTTCAATACATACTGGGTAGTGTGAACAAATTCGCTGACTAATAATGTTCACATGAAAAAATTATTTTTAATTATATTTTATAATTATAAATAACATATATGTATATTTGACATTGCAAAAAAATTGATTTTGTTTCTCTCATAAGAGACTAAATGCAATGATTTTATCAATAAACACCAGAGATAGAAAATACAGTTTTCGAAATGGTACTGAAACTTGACCAAAAAGTACATGATTTGACTAAAACCTTAAGACATTTGTATAGGATTTTGATCTGAACTGGCACCGATTAATTTTGTAAGTTTGTTTATATATATCTGTGGTCACAAGCAATAACCGCCTAACTCGAAAATCATGCTTTTGAGAAAAATAGCTTTTTATATAAATGTAATGGGGCTTCATTACGACTTAGGTCAGAATATTTGTATCAATATCTTTTTAAAAAGCAGTGTTAGAGAAGTGGGGATTTCACGTTAATATAAAGATTTTTTAGCAGAATATGATAGTATACATAACTCAAATCGGCGAAAATCATTCTTTCGAGAAAAATAACTGTTTATATAAATGTAATGGGGCTTTGTTACGACTTAGGTCAGCATGTTTTCATTAATAACTTTTTAATAAAAAGTGTTAGAGAAATGGGGATTTCACGTAAATATAAAAGTAGAATATGACAGCATACATAACAATACAAATCGTTCTTAAGTCGACTTAGGCGGTTATCCCTTGTGACCACAGATATATTAATTTTAAAACTTTTTTGTTCTAAAATAGTAAGGTAACATTAAATGATGGAATTCACCGTTTCAAATTTCCAAACGAATTTTATCTGGTTTTTAAAAGTTTATACAAAATTTTTTATGGTTTGATCGCAGTTGATTCTATTTACATATATTGATTCATTATATAAGTTTAAGATGTTGTCAATATTCATCGATCGCGGCGCTAATTGGGTACTTTTAATAGTGTTAAAGTCCTAAAAGTACTATGTTTCCCATCACTGATACATATTTCACACGAAAGAGTACACAAAACACTGTTGTCAGACTTGCTGGTTTTTCTGCATTTTGACTATTTTTAATCCTCAAAATAGCAAAATTTTCATAAAAAAACACCTTTTCATAAAAAGTACATTTTAGTAAAGAAGTATCTATTCAAAAAAAAATATTTTTTCACAAAATAGTGCCTTTTGATAAAAAGCACCTTTTCATAAAAAGTATCTTCTCATAAAAAGTATCTTTTCATAAAAAAGTACCTTTTCATAAAAAAGTACCTTTTGATGAAAAGCACCTTTTGATAAAAAGCACCTTTTCATAAAAAGTACCTTTTAATAAAAAGTACCTTTTCATAAAAAAGTACCTTTTCATAAAAAACAATCTTTTTATTTGGTTTTTAAGGACACTATACACTTGTTAAATTCACATCAAGCATTATGGTGGTATATGTGACACCGACAAAATCTAATTTTTTTGTTTTTTCATCAAGCATCGTTGGTGTCACACATACAAACACTAATACCACCATAATGCTTGATGGTGAATTTGACAAGTGTATAGTGCCCATTAAAACCTTATTTCGTAAAAAACCCAAAAAAATTAACAAATTAAATTTTCTGTCTGTGTCAGAAAACTGCTTTTAAAATCAAATCTTTATTTTATATTAAATTATAAATATAAATTTCAAAAGATCCGAGTTTGGAAATAAATTCAAATTTTTAGGCAATATTAGTCTAAATATAACAATTAATGATGAATTAATTTCTATATTTGATTTTTTTTACAGAATTTTAAAAACCAATCTAAGATTTTGAATTTGGAGACATACATATTATATTTCAGAAATACTTCTAAACAAAATTTAACATATGTAATTATTTTAAGTATGATTTTTCAGTAAATAAATGTATTATTAAAAAAAGTATATTAGGAAAAAAATTACATAATTGTTTTGAACTTTTGATCTTAATTCTAGATATAAAATTTTTTATGAATTAAAATTTTTGAATATAATTTTTATGAAACTTTTCTTTATTTTGTTTTATAAATATGTTTATTTGAAAACATACAGTTTTGTTAATTGCTATTCCTTATTTTTTAACACAACAAATAAATTAGTAAAATCGTAAATTTTTTTTCTGAATTGTTTTGTTTTTTTTTTTCCTTATTTTGGACTATGATGGTCAGCTTATAAGTTTGAAATAAAATAAATTAAAACAAAATTTATCCAATCTTTTTTCAACTTCAGCAGGAGTGTACAAGTTTTAATTTCTGGCGACAAAAAAATAAAAATAAAATAAGTAAGAAAATTATAGTCGGTCTAGATCGACTACTGATTGGACTACTGATTAATGGATATAATAAACAGATAAAAACCCAATTTGACTGAGATCTATATGATAATTTGGATCTTATAACAATTTATGTCGATTTCATAGGGATTATTTGTATGGGGACTAGGTCTGAACATGGACCGAATTTCACCAATTTCAATAGCGTTTATCCTATGGCCGATAAAAGCTTATGTACCAAATGTCATCAAAATATATTCATATTTGCGGCCTGTAGTTTGATTACAAGGTTTACATGGACACACAGACGGACGGACATCGCTAAATCGACTCAGAAAGTGATTCTGAGTCGATCGGTATAATAAAAGATGGGTCTAGGTTAAATATTTTTGGTAGTTACAAACAGCAGCACAAAGTCATTATACCCAAACCACATAGTGGTATAGGGTATAATAACATATTAACATAATGTTATAATTATTGGTTGCAATAGTTTAACTCACGATTAATTTAAACTTAAATTGTCAGGTCATTATTATTTAATAAATTTGAAGATAAAAAACTGGACATCATGATACAAATTTAATAAAATTAATAAAGAAATTTTGATGATTTTTGAAAATAGGATGCATAGATTTTTTCTTATTTTGTACCCAACTAACTTGGCAGCACTGTTATAAGAGAGTATTTACAAGAAAGAGCACTAACACTCATCGAATTTATTATGTTATGAAAAAATAAAAACAATGCTTTTATCAACAGTTACTTTTTCAAGTATTTAACAATAAAAAAAAAATACAATTTAAAATGTTATATTCATAAGTTTGCATTTTTAATCGTTTGCGACGTATTTTTAAAAATCTACTGCCTTTTAAAATAAGCTCAAGCAGTAATACGTGATCACTTTTTTAAATTGTATCAAATATTAAAGTTTGAGGTATTAATAAGGAAACTCCAGTTGCTTAGAAAGAAACAACTAATTCCAGTCTTTTGCGTAAAAAACAATTTAAAGCTGACATTTTAGTAAATATTAATATATATTACATACATATAAACAACATCAGAACAAATAAAAAAATTCGTGATTGTCCGTATAGTAATATAATTTTATATGTAATGAGTTTAAAAATTTTTGTTTTATTTTGAAATATTTGAAGCTTATGATTTTTTTTTACGTTTTTTAAATCGAGAAATTCGCAATTATTTTTTCTGTCAAAATTTCTCACTAAAAAAACGAGTTGTTCTAATCGTATTTTGCACAATCATTCGCAAATAAAGATTAGTCACGTTTAAGTTATTTTTTCATGGGTATTTTTATATTTTTTTTAATGCGAAAGTTAATAATAATTAGAATTAAAAAATTCCGTCAAAATTAACAAATAGGTAATACAACTTAATATAAGTAAGTTTAGAATATTTATTAATTTATAATCATGTTTAGAATGTACTTCCACATTAAAAAATTTATCGAATTTTATGTTGTGCCAAGATTGCGATAGAAATAATTTTTTTAGTTTTATTTTACATTGGAAAAGCATGGTGAGAATTGAACGAATGCCCATTTTCTACTGAATAAGTATGAAGAGATAAAAAAAATAATTGATGTGAAAATTTTAATGAGTTTTATACCGATTTATATTTGGCATTTTTGGAAATTAAGGCATTTATTCCTGTTTTTCGTAAAATTTTAATATAAAATGTAAATAATATACACTTCGAGATGAAGTTTTACTTTAAATAAAATATAATCTATTTTACACTGTTATAAGTGCTCGTGTTAGGAAAAATATTATACATATAATTACGAAAATCTATATCCAACTTCATGTGATTTCTCAATTTCATTAAAAATGTAAATAGAATCTTTTCTAGAACGAAAACAAAGAAAATTTTTACAGAAATTCTATACTTATTTATTTAATAAATCGCGAAATATTAAAAAAAAAATCTGACTATCACGGTCGTGTATAGAAAGCCATTTTGGGAGCGCAAATTTTGGGAGCGCATTTTATTTTCTTGCATTTTTGGCATTAAAGGAAAAAAGTTAGTTTGGGAATTTTATGTACGCGATTCCGAAAGTGCTGAAGAGTGGCTAAATTTAAAGCCAGAGTACTTACTTCCTATGACAACTTAGTGGTAGATACTTTAGTGATTTGGGCAGCTCAGAATTGTGGTTATTGCACTAAATTTTAGTCATGTCTGTTTAATTGGATTCCTAATAAAATGTTTTTTTTTTTAAAGAAAACCCCACTTTTACGATAAAAGTAAAAGAAAAAAACTTGTAAAAATTTTATTTTATTTTTGTGTATGTACATAAGAATGTGCACAATGTAATATCATTTAAGTTACACAAGTTTAGAAACCATTGGCGAACCGAAGTAAAACATTCAAACTGCCCATACAAAAACATTGTTTCGTGTTTCGCTGAAACTTTTTTAGTATGTTGAAAATTCTTTTTTTTTTTATATATCGCTAACGTTGAAATTAAGTTTATCTTTCTCGTGGATTCTTGTGAACGCTATGTTACATTACGTTTTAAACTGAATAAACTTTTATGTAATCTACTTTAAAATCGCCATTTGTTAACCAGTTTTCATTGTTGACGTATTCTTTTGCAAACTTTTTTTGAGCGTATGGTTCTGTATTATTCCAAGCCTTCTCTTCATGCCATTGTACATTATCTGGAAATTCACCATGACCACCTATGCCATAACCAACTGTTAAATAGAATTCTTCATCAAAAGGTGCCCAATTTGAACCAGTTTTTAAAAGATTCCTGTTCGGTAAGAACTGTTTAGAGATTTCAAGATTTTGGAATGCTTGCTGATCATCGGTAATTTCAAAACGACAATATTCGTGATTATCTACAGATAAAGCTATTAAATTCGGAGACCATGTTAGTTGATAAATATGAAATTCATTGGTCAGACTTTGTAAATCCTTTTTTTGGCATAATTTCAATGAACGCCATGGTTCATTTGAATTTAAAATAAGACCCGCTTGCAGTTCAGCATTGTCACCATTAACTATAGTCTGGGCTATACGTATCTGGCCAGAACGATAATTTGCATCACCATACATTTGTTTAAGGGGTTCTAGCCAGAGTTGTGGATAGACCCACATCGATCCAGGCATTTTGGCTCTGATCTCTACTTTGCCATATTTAAAGGAAAACTTATCTTTTGTTGAAAATTGAGCTGATATAAATGGTGACATTTCACGTGACAGCGATGGAGTGAAAATGCATTCATCAGTTTCCAATTTTCCTGTACACGTTGAACCCAAGGAAAATTCTTTCTTTAATAACTTAGCTTTGAATCGTTTTTTGGTAGCTTTAGGTTTAATAATCACCAAGCTGTTCGATACGTGCAAAACTTCATCAACATCATTAAGATACACATTAAATTCATAATTTGGTCCCTGCGGAAAACGTCTCTCCACTGTCCACTTGTTAGAATCCAAATGTTTTCCATCAAAATTATCTTCAAATATTATTTGTCCACTACAGCGCACTGGTGCACCATTAACAATGGTCGAGGTTGATGGACACTGGTCCGTAGATAGGATTGGAGGATTGTCAATAGTTATTGTCGGTGTTTTCATTATGGTACTATTTGCAAACTCTTGTACCACGTAGACGCCATCATCTTCGCGATAACCTAAGCCATTGTATATCACATAAGTCCAATAATACAGAGTATCCCCTAATGCAAGCTTCGTTATGCGATCGCGGAATATCCAACGCCCATTTTTTGGTTTTACAATATCACGAGCCCACGTACCGGCCTCTAAACCATCCATTTCTTCATTAAGTTTACCATGAAAGGCAAATAGCGTAATACCCATTTCATCTGGTATTGAAACTTCAAAGCCTTTTGGATAAAAGACATCAATTTTCGCTTTTGGAACATCATATGATGACCAACCGTATTGAATTAAAGTCAACAGAATTAAAAACAACAACTGCGCACAATTAACCGTTTTATTCATCGTGCGGCTGGTGACGCTTATCGAAAAGAAGAATAATAACTAAATAAGATTTTCTTTATTTTAAGATTTTATACCAAACGATATGTTTGTTTGTTTGTATATTTTCATTGCTGATCGCTGATAACTTGTTATGAAATTAAAGTGTGATGAGGAGAGGATGATTGCAGGCGTCAGGATTGAAAATGTGTGAAGCTATCTATACTCTATACCACTATGTGATTTGGGTATAATGAGTTTGTGCTGATGTTTGTAACATAAATATTTGACCTAGGCCCATCTTCTATTACACCGATCGACATAGAATCACTTTCAGAATCACTTTCTGATCGATTTAGCGATATCCGTCCGTCTGTCCGTCTGTGTGTCCAGGAAAGCCTGGTATTCAAACTACAGGTCGCAAATATGTATATATTTTAATTAAATTTAGTATATGAGCTTTTCTCGGCCATAGAACGAATGCTATTGAGATTGGAGGAAATCGGTGCATGTAATCCCCATACAAATGACTCCTATGAGATCGAGTTATATTGCCATAAGTTCCAAATTATTGTGAAGATCCTGGTAAAATTTGGTTTGTGTGTGTTTGTTACATCCATTGAACACTAGTCCAAAAATAAACCCTGTTGCACAATTCTTAATCTTAGGCCCCAAATAAAGCTGCTTCCCGATCTTCACTTAAATCTATCAAAAAAAAAACAAAATTATTGCACAGATTTTTCTCAAATTTGGTTTGTATATGCTTTTACATAAAATAAGTGTCTTTATTAAATATGACCAGTTTCGGTCCATTTTTTGGACCTCGTCCCTAATAAATATAGCATACGGTATGAACTTTTCCATATCTGCAGGCAAAAAAAAATAACAGTGCCACTTATATTTGGTTTACGTTTGTTATCTATATTCAATTATTTGGACCTAAGATCCTCTTTCTAAACGCATGGTATAGGGTATCGTATAGTCGGTCTAGGTCGACCATAATTTTCTTACTTTTTTTAATGTATTTTATTGACTTTTATGATTAAAATAACTGGTATACGAAATAACGTGTAAGTATTGATGCTCGATTGGAATGAAAAATATTTAGTTTTATATTATTATTTATCTATTCAAAATTCATATTTCATGGATCTTTAAATAACGTATATTTTTACATTATTATTTTTTAGTACAAATTTTCGATTTTTTAGGCAAATTTGTTTCCACAGGGAATTTTTCTATATTTCAGTCATATAAGATTGTGTACCTAATTTTTGTATACGGATGAATCTATTAATCATTTTCTTATTATTCAAAACAATTCTCTGCAAACCTCTTTTTACAGCTCTTAATTTTTGGACTTAGTTGTCTCTTATTGAAGAAAATAAATCACATTCAATTCCAAGTTTTTGTTATGTTCGAGTAGGTATATAGCATGTCTTGCTATTGGATTGCATATCTTTTGTAATACAATGTTAACTACATGTTTGTATTTTATTGCGCTTTACTAATAATAGAACTAGAATAATTCCCTACAATAAACAATAAATCAATTAATTATTGCACTTTTTTTTTTTGCATTTTTTTAATTTATTTATTATTTATGACTTGTTTAATATTAGAACATGTTAAGAAAATTTTAAATTTATAATAAGAAATAAATGAATTTATTATTTGTACATTTTATGAATATTAATATTAAAAAGTCATAAATAAGAATTTAAATTAAAAAATGCAAAATAAAGTAGAAATGGTTGGAAATGGCATAGTTGAATTTGGCATTTTTTTTTTTAATTTAATTTATTATTTATGACTTATTTAAATAATATCTCAAACTTAACACAAATCGTATTCAAGTTGAAAAAATGTTTGGTCTCAAGTGGAGAAAAGTGTTGGATATCCAATGGAGGATTAAAATAATTCTCAAAGATTGGAAAAATTTTAAGTCTCAAAGCAAACAAGGAGAAAAATTGTTCATCTCAAGTTGAGAATTACATTGGACATCTCCAACATTGAAGAAATAATTTTTCAATACATACTGGGTAGTGTGAACAAATTCGCTGACTAATAATGTTCACATGAAAAAATTATTTTTAATTATATTTTATAATTATAAATAACATATATGTATATTTGACATTGCAAAAAAATTGATTTTGTTTCTCTCATAAGAGACTAAATGCAATGATTTTATCAATAAACACCAGAGATAGAAAATACAGTTTTCGAAATGGTACTGAAACTTGACCAAAAAGTACATGATTTGACTAAAACCTTAAGACATTTGTATAGGATTTTGATCTGAACTGGCACCGATTAATTTTGTAAGTTTGTTTATATATATCTGTGGTCACAAGCAATAACCGCCTAACTCGAAAATCATGCTTTTGAGAAAAATAGCTTTTTATATAAATGTAATGGGGCTTCATTACGACTTAGGTCAGAATATTTGTATCAATATCTTTTTAAAAAGCAGTGTTAGAGAAGTGGGGATTTCACGTTAATATAAAGATTTTTTAGCAGAATATGATAGTATACATAACTCAAATCGGCGAAAATCATTCTTTCGAGAAAAATAACTGTTTATATAAATGTAATGGGGCTTTGTTACGACTTAGGTCAGCATGTTTTCATTAATAACTTTTTAATAAAAAGTGTTAGAGAAATGGGGATTTCACGTAAATATAAAAGTAGAATATGACAGCATACATAACAATACAAATCGTTCTTAAGTCGACTTAGGCGGTTATCCCTTGTGACCACAGATATATTAATTTTAAAACTTTTTTGTTCTAAAATAGTAAGGTAACATTAAATGATGGAATTCACCGTTTCAAATTTCCAAACGAATTTTATCTGGTTTTTAAAAGTTTATACAAAATTTTTTATGGTTTGATCGCAGTTGATTCTATTTACATATATTGATTCATTATATAAGTTTAAGATGTTGTCAATATTCATCGATCGCGGCGCTAATTGGGTACTTTTAATAGTGTTAAAGTCCTAAAAGTACTATGTTTCCCATCACTGATACATATTTCACACGAAAGAGTACACAAAACACTGTTGTCAGACTTGCTGGTTTTTCTGCATTTTGACTATTTTTAATCCTCAAAATAGCAAAATTTTCATAAAAAAACACCTTTTCATAAAAAGTACATTTTAGTAAAGAAGTATCTATTCAAAAAAAAATATTTTTTCACAAAATAGTGCCTTTTGATAAAAAGCACCTTTTCATAAAAAGTATCTTCTCATAAAAAGTATCTTTTCATAAAAAAGTACCTTTTCATAAAAAAGTACCTTTTGATGAAAAGCACCTTTTGATAAAAAGCACCTTTTCATAAAAAGTACCTTTTAATAAAAAGTACCTTTTCATAAAAAAGTACCTTTTCATAAAAAACAATCTTTTTATTTGGTTTTTAAGGACACTATACACTTGTTAAATTCACATCAAGCATTATGGTGGTATATGTGACACCGACAAAATCTAATTTTTTTGTTTTTTCATCAAGCATCGTTGGTGTCACACATACAAACACTAATACCACCATAATGCTTGATGGTGAATTTGACAAGTGTATAGTGCCCATTAAAACCTTATTTCGTAAAAAACCCAAAAAAATTAACAAATTAAATTTTCTGTCTGTGTCAGAAAACTGCTTTTAAAATCAAATCTTTATTTTATATTAAATTATAAATATAAATTTCAAAAGATCCGAGTTTGGAAATAAATTCAAATTTTTAGGCAATATTAGTCTAAATATAACAATTAATGATGAATTAATTTCTATATTTGATTTTTTTTACAGAATTTTAAAAACCAATCTAAGATTTTGAATTTGGAGACATACATATTATATTTCAGAAATACTTCTAAACAAAATTTAACATATGTAATTATTTTAAGTATGATTTTTCAGTAAATAAATGTATTATTAAAAAAAGTATATTAGGAAAAAAATTACATAATTGTTTTGAACTTTTGATCTTAATTCTAGATATAAAATTTTTTATGAATTAAAATTTTTGAATATAATTTTTATGAAACTTTTCTTTATTTTGTTTTATAAATATGTTTATTTGAAAACATACAGTTTTGTTAATTGCTATTCCTTATTTTTTAACACAACAAATAAATTAGTAAAATCGTAAATTTTTTTTCTGAATTGTTTTGTTTTTTTTTTTCCTTATTTTGGACTATGATGGTCAGCTTATAAGTTTGAAATAAAATAAATTAAAACAAAATTTATCCAATCTTTTTTCAACTTCAGCAGGAGTGTACAAGTTTTAATTTCTGGCGACAAAAAAATAAAAATAAAATAAGTAAGAAAATTATAGTCGGTCTAGATCGACTACTGATTGGACTACTGATTAATGGATATAATAAACAGATAAAAACCCAATTTGACTGAGATCTATATGATAATTTGGATCTTATAACAATTTATGTCGATTTCATAGGGATTATTTGTATGGGGACTAGGTCTGAACATGGACCGAATTTCACCAATTTCAATAGCGTTTATCCTATGGCCGATAAAAGCTTATGTACCAAATGTCATCAAAATATATTCATATTTGCGGCCTGTAGTTTGATTACAAGGTTTACATGGACACACAGACGGACGGACATCGCTAAATCGACTCAGAAAGTGATTCTGAGTCGATCGGTATAATAAAAGATGGGTCTAGGTTAAATATTTTTGGTAGTTACAAACAGCAGCACAAAGTCATTATACCCAAACCACATAGTGGTATAGGGTATAATAACATATTAACATAATGTTATAATTATTGGTTGCAATAGTTTAACTCACGATTAATTTAAACTTAAATTGTCAGGTCATTATTATTTAATAAATTTGAAGATAAAAAACTGGACATCATGATACAAATTTAATAAAATTAATAAAGAAATTTTGATGATTTTTGAAAATAGGATGCATAGATTTTTTCTTATTTTGTACCCAACTAACTTGGCAGCACTGTTATAAGAGAGTATTTACAAGAAAGAGCACTAACACTCATCGAATTTATTATGTTATGAAAAAATAAAAACAATGCTTTTATCAACAGTTACTTTTTCAAGTATTTAACAATAAAAAAAAAATACAATTTAAAATGTTATATTCATAAGTTTGCATTTTTAATCGTTTGCGACGTATTTTTAAAAATCTACTGCCTTTTAAAATAAGCTCAAGCAGTAATACGTGATCACTTTTTTAAATTGTATCAAATATTAAAGTTTGAGGTATTAATAAGGAAACTCCAGTTGCTTAGAAAGAAACAACTAATTCCAGTCTTTTGCGTAAAAAACAATTTAAAGCTGACATTTTAGTAAATATTAATATATATTACATACATATAAACAACATCAGAACAAATAAAAAAATTCGTGATTGTCCGTATAGTAATATAATTTTATATGTAATGAGTTTAAAAATTTTTGTTTTATTTTGAAATATTTGAAGCTTATGATTTTTTTTTACGTTTTTTAAATCGAGAAATTCGCAATTATTTTTTCTGTCAAAATTTCTCACTAAAAAAACGAGTTGTTCTAATCGTATTTTGCACAATCATTCGCAAATAAAGATTAGTCACGTTTAAGTTATTTTTTCATGGGTATTTTTATATTTTTTTTAATGCGAAAGTTAATAATAATTAGAATTAAAAAATTCCGTCAAAATTAACAAATAGGTAATACAACTTAATATAAGTAAGTTTAGAATATTTATTAATTTATAATCATGTTTAGAATGTACTTCCACATTAAAAAATTTATCGAATTTTATGTTGTGCCAAGATTGCGATAGAAATAATTTTTTTAGTTTTATTTTACATTGGAAAAGCATGGTGAGAATTGAACGAATGCCCATTTTCTACTGAATAAGTATGAAGAGATAAAAAAAATAATTGATGTGAAAATTTTAATGAGTTTTATACCGATTTATATTTGGCATTTTTGGAAATTAAGGCATTTATTCCTGTTTTTCGTAAAATTTTAATATAAAATGTAAATAATATACACTTCGAGATGAAGTTTTACTTTAAATAAAATATAATCTATTTTACACTGTTATAAGTGCTCGTGTTAGGAAAAATATTATACATATAATTACGAAAATCTATATCCAACTTCATGTGATTTCTCAATTTCATTAAAAATGTAAATAGAATCTTTTCTAGAACGAAAACAAAGAAAATTTTTACAGAAATTCTATACTTATTTATTTAATAAATCGCGAAATATTAAAAAAAAAATCTGACTATCACGGTCGTGTATAGAAAGCCATTTTGGGAGCGCAAATTTTGGGAGCGCATTTTATTTTCTTGCATTTTTGGCATTAAAGGAAAAAAGTTAGTTTGGGAATTTTATGTACGCGATTCCGAAAGTGCTGAAGAGTGGCTAAATTTAAAGCCAGAGTACTTACTTCCTATGACAACTTAGTGGTAGATACTTTAGTGATTTGGGCAGCTCAGAATTGTGGTTATTGCACTAAATTTTAGTCATGTCTGTTTAATTGGATTCCTAATAAAATGTTTTTTTTTTTAAAGAAAACCCCACTTTTACGATAAAAGTAAAAGAAAAAAACTTGTAAAAATTTTATTTTATTTTTGTGTATGTACATAAGAATGTGCACAATGTAATATCATTTAAGTTACACAAGTTTAGAAACCATTGGCGAACCGAAGTAAAACATTCAAACTGCCCATACAAAAACATTGTTTCGTGTTTCGCTGAAACTTTTTTAGTATGTTGAAAATTCTTTTTTTTTTTATATATCGCTAACGTTGAAATTAAGTTTATCTTTCTCGTGGATTCTTGTGAACGCTATGTTACATTACGTTTTAAACTGAATAAACTTTTATGTAATCTACTTTAAAATCGCCATTTGTTAACCAGTTTTCATTGTTGACGTATTCTTTTGCAAACTTTTTTTGAGCGTATGGTTCTGTATTATTCCAAGCCTTCTCTTCATGCCATTGTACATTATCTGGAAATTCACCATGACCACCTATGCCATAACCAACTGTTAAATAGAATTCTTCATCAAAAGGTGCCCAATTTGAACCAGTTTTTAAAAGATTCCTGTTCGGTAAGAACTGTTTAGAGATTTCAAGATTTTGGAATGCTTGCTGATCATCGGTAATTTCAAAACGACAATATTCGTGATTATCTACAGATAAAGCTATTAAATTCGGAGACCATGTTAGTTGATAAATATGAAATTCATTGATCTCTACTTTGCCATATTTAAAGGAAAACTTATCTTTTGTTGAAAATTGAGCTGATATAAATGGTGACATTTCACGTGACAGCGATGGAGTGAAAATGCATTCATCAGTTTCCAATTTTCCTGTACACGTTGAACCCAAGGAAAATTCTTTCTTTAATAACTTAGCTTTGAATCGTTTTTTGGTAGCTTTAGGTTTAATAATCACCAAGCTGTTCGATACGTGCAAAACTTCATCAACATCATTAAGATACACATTAAATTCATAATTTGGTCCCTGCGGAAAACGTCTCTCCACTGTCCACTTGTTAGAATCCAAATGTTTTCCATCAAAATTATCTTCAAATATTATTTGTCCACTACAGCGCACTGGTGCACCATTAACAATGGTCGAGGTTGATGGACACTGGTCCGTAGATAGGATTGGAGGATTGTCAATAGTTATTGTCGGTGTTTTCATTATGGTACTATTTGCAAACTCTTGTACCACGTAGACGCCATCATCTTCGCGATAACCTAAGCCATTGTATATCACATAAGTCCAATAATACAGAGTATCCCCTAATGCAAGCTTCGTTATGCGATCGCGGAATATCCAACGCCCATTTTTTGGTTTTACAATATCACGAGCCCACGTACCGGCCTCTAAACCATCCATTTCTTCATTAAGTTTACCATGAAAGGCAAATAGCGTAATACCCATTTCATCTGGTATTGAAACTTCAAAGCCTTTTGGATAAAAGACATCAATTTTCGCTTTTGGAACATCATATGATGACCAACCGTATTGAATTAAAGTCAACAGAATTAAAAACAACAACTGCGCACAATTAACCGTTTTATTCATCGTGCGGCTGGTGACGCTTATCGAAAAGAAGAATAATAACTAAATAAGATTTTCTTTATTTTAAGATTTTATACCAAACGATATGTTTGTTTGTTTGTATATTTTCATTGCTGATCGCTGATAACTTGTTATGAAATTAAAGTGTGATGAGGAGAGGATGATTGCAGGCGTCAGGATTGAAAATGTGTGAAGCTATCTATACTCTATACCACTATGTGATTTGGGTATAATGAGTTTGTGCTGATGTTTGTAACATAAATATTTGACCTAGGCCCATCTTCTATTACACCGATCGACATAGAATCACTTTCAGAATCACTTTCTGATCGATTTAGCGATATCCGTCCGTCTGTCCGTCTGTGTGTCCAGGAAAGCCTGGTATTCAAACTACAGGTCGCAAATATGTATATATTTTAATTAAATTTAGTATATGAGCTTTTCTCGGCCATAGAACGAATGCTATTGAGATTGGAGGAAATCGGTGCATGTAATCCCCATACAAATGACTCCTATGAGATCGAGTTATATTGCCATAAGTTCCAAATTATTGTGAAGATCCTGGTAAAATTTGGTTTGTGTGTGTTTGTTACATCCATTGAACACTAGTCCAAAAATAAACCCTGTTGCACAATTCTTAATCTTAGGCCCCAAATAAAGCTGCTTCCCGATCTTCACTTAAATCTATCAAAAAAAAAACAAAATTATTGCACAGATTTTTCTCAAATTTGGTTTGTATATGCTTTTACATAAAATAAGTGTCTTTATTAAATATGACCAGTTTCGGTCCATTTTTTGGACCTCGTCCCTAATAAATATAGCATACGGTATGAACTTTTCCATATCTGCAGGCAAAAAAAAATAACAGTGCCACTTATATTTGGTTTACGTTTGTTATCTATATTCAATTATTTGGACCTAAGATCCTCTTTCTAAACGCATGGTATAGGGTATCGTATAGTCGGTCTAGGTCGACCATAATTTTCTTACTTTTTTTAATGTATTTTATTGACTTTTATGATTAAAATAACTGGTATACGAAATAACGTGTAAGTATTGATGCTCGATTGGAATGAAAAATATTTAGTTTTATATTATTATTTATCTATTCAAAATTCATATTTCATGGATCTTTAAATAACGTATATTTTTACATTATTATTTTTTAGTACAAATTTTCGATTTTTTAGGCAAATTTGTTTCCACAGGGAATTTTTCTATATTTCAGTCATATAAGATTGTGTACCTAATTTTTGTATACGGATGAATCTATTAATCATTTTCTTATTATTCAAAACAATTCTCTGCAAACCTCTTTTTACAGCTCTTAATTTTTGGACTTAGTTGTCTCTTATTGAAGAAAATAAATCACATTCAATTCCAAGTTTTTGTTATGTTCGAGTAGGTATATAGCATGTCTTGCTATTGGATTGCATATCTTTTGTAATACAATGTTAACTACATGTTTGTATTTTATTGCGCTTTACTAATAATAGAACTAGAATAATTCCCTACAGTTCTAAGTTACTCATATTTAATTAAATTTTATTAAAATAAAGAAAAATTATTTTATATAAAAATATAATCTATAATATTAATAGGCTAAGCGATTTCTTGTGACCGATGTTTTGTTCTACCGTTTTATCCCGGTTTTGACCAAATGTATATTATTTGAAAGGAATTTCTTTTTAGCCGTTTGCAGATTTACAGATTTTTAAATTTTTTCCTTTATTTTGAGTAAATTGCATTTAAAGTTGCTACTAACGCATACATAAAATTATGCAATGCTATGTGTGTGTTGATTAAATTTTTAAATTTGTTAATGTGTTTGTAGTAAGAATGAGTTTGTTTTTTGTGTTGATTTGTGAATTGGCTATAATTGATTCGCATACTTTTAGGGTCTTTATTTAATGAAAAACGAGGGCTGGAATTTGCTAGTTTATTTAAATGAGTGTTAATAAAAACAAATTATATTTCAAATGGAATTCGAATTAAATGTCAATTATAGAAAAACCCCTGAAACGTTTTTTAAGATTTATGAAAAATTAGGTTTTATTAAATAAATTGATTTTATTTTTACAAAATATTAAGCTTCATTAGAAACATTAATTGTTATAGTGCGTTTACATCTGAGGAAAATCTAGTAGATTTTAGTTGAAATCTATTTCAAAATCTGTACCGTTTACATCTAACTTTTTTAGACGTTTTGTGAGATTTTGTTTCCACAACAATAAACAGCTGATTAAAATAAAACATATAAACTAGAAATACCAAAGATAAACAAAACAATAAGAAAATGGAAATATGGAAAATTCTAAAAAGGAACAGATTTTATAATTATATTATGCATCAAAAATGAAAAAAACTCAAACTGAAATAGAAATTTTGCGAAAAAATCAGCAATCAACAAATTCCTTTTCCACAACTATTATTTAGCCGATTGGAATGGGCACATGTCAGTATAAAAAGTTATAACTTCAATTACTAAATATTTTTTTATTATAGATTCGTAATTTTTTTTTAATAATTGATATTTTATTTCCTTTTTATTCAACTTGTTTGCTTTTGTTTTTAAATGTCAATTTTTCAGTCACTGCGTTGTAATTTTCTACTACAATATTAAAAAAACACAGTAGTATCATTTGGTAGTGCCCAAGTTTGATAAGATTTTGTGAGATTTTGCACAAATCTAGTAACGAGCTAGATTTTGTTTTATATGGGAAATCTAGTAAAAATTACCAAACGGTACGTGTTTGTATTTTTTTTTTTAGAGATGACAAAACAATGGAAGTTTTAAATTTCTGTACCAGAGTTGATTAAAGCAATAAAAATAGAAGATATGAAAAAAAATGTATAAAATTTTAACCGCTATTTAAATATTTATAGTTTCTGACGTTTTCTTTAAACTTTTTTTAAAAACACAATTGTATTTTCAATGCTTTAATCTTATAATTAATTATTTCGAAATAATGGCAAGAATAAAGTTTTGTGAATTATGTATGATTTTACTGCTTATCTTAGGTAAAAGAAATTTTTAAAAATATTCTATGATTATATCCATAATTTCAAAAATGACCAAGAATTATTGCGAAAAATGTATTGCAAAAATGCTACCTAAAGAGGTCATTAACAATCTGACTGTAAAAATATATTCTCGAACTGCTTCCCAACGACCATCTTAGTTTTTATCGTCCTGTGAAGAATCCACCGATATCAGTGAAAAATCATCTGGCGCACATAAATTTTGATAGGAACTGGTCAAGACATCAAACTACACAAACAAGACAGATCTCATAAAGACAGTTAATACAGAGTGTCAAACAATTTCAATGGAGATAATAAACAATTTAATTGACTCCATATTAATATTAAAACCAAGAAAATTATTAATTTTAAGTTTTGTTTTTTTTTTTCTGAAGTTAAGCTATATTATGATAATATTTTTTCCTTTCCAAATAAAAAAAAAAACATACAAAGTTTTATATTAAAAAAAGTTTTTAATTTTATGATCCAATTTTTTGGCAAGTCGTTAAAAATATATTTTGTTAAAAGTTTCCATTCTGTTGACTGCTAACAATATACAAATATACCCCAAAATATAACTTTTAAATATAAAGTAAATACTTATAACTTGTGTAAAATAATAGGTCAAATGTATATTCCCTAAAAATGATAGAAGTTTATTTTTTTGTTAACATAACTATGTATGTAGTTTCAAGCAACATAATAAAGTGCAAAGTTACCTAAGTTCTTAAGTAACAAAATATATATTTTACGCAATAGAATGTAGTAACTGAAATGAACTACAACATAAAATTACAGTATAAACTTTTAAGCTTGTATTAAGATTTTTCTAGTGATAAAATAAGGCATTTTTGTTTCTGATTAAATGGCTACTGCCACCACTTAAATAATATATGTACATACATATTATGTATGTATTTCTATACAAATATGTTAAATTACTGATCAGATGTGATTATTATTCTGATTAAAATCTAACTTATTGTTATGACTTTGATAAATTTTAGGGAATAGTTTTTAACCGAAAATTTGTGTGTAATCATATAAATTTATTTTTTAGTGTGACAGAATATGATAATTTAATCTTTTTATTAAACAAAACAGTTATTTTTACATGCAACAGTTGGATTTAACAGTTGTAAAGTAAAATTTTTTTTTTTTAGTAGTAAACTGTCATTTATGGGAACACAATAGAATGAAACAGCTGGTTCAATTTAGCTTCATAATCATGTCAAAAAAAAAAGGTAAACAAATGTGAGCTTTTATATACCGCTACAGCTGATGTAATCATTTTTTTTTTCTTTATTATATACTTTTGCATAAAATGTATAAATTTTTTCAATTGCCCGTAAAAATAAACAAACAAAACTATGACGTTTCGAAGAAAACGTTAAATTATCAAATTCTGCAACGTTGGACAACAAATTTATGTAATGACGCACACATTTTCATTGATAAATTTGTTAAATAAATATCAATATTGTTGCAGCTAATTTAGCACAGGGCTATCAACCAAAACAAGTAGAAAATGGTAAATGGGAGAAGGTTTACTCTTCCTCGGCCCAAAAGGGAAAATGTAAACCTGGAACATTTCGTATGCTGTTGCCGCCTCCCAATGTTACGGGCAACTTACATTTAGGACATGCCTTAATGGCCACCGTACAGGATGTAATATGTCGTCAGAAGCAACAAATGGGTTATGAAGTTCAATGGATACCAGGTACAGATCATGCTGGCATTGCTACCCAGGTGGTGGTGGAGAAAAAGCTATTAAAAGAAAGAGGTGTTACAAGACATCAAATTGGTCGCGAAGAATTTCTTAAAGAAGTTTGGAAATGGAAACAAGAAAAAGGTGGTGCTATTACCAAAGATTTACGAAAACTGGGCTGTACTTTGACGTGGGACAAAGAATATTTTACTATGGATCAGGTAAGTTTAAATAAATAATAGAATTTAAGTCTTAAGCAAATAGTTTGACTTCATTAAAAGCGTTGTGGTGTTTGCTGTCCAAGCTTTGTTGAATATAATAAAAGAAAGCAATGATTTGTTGGCGAATTGAGGGAATTTTTAAAATATTTCTAGTCACTTTTGAAGGATTTTAAAATTTAGTTTCAATAGAAAATTTGCCATCAGTAGCTACACAATTGCCCTTGAAATCAACAAATAAAATACAAATAAAATCTATAGAAAACCGGATTATAAAGTTTTCAGTTGCAACAACAGAATTTTTCATTTATTTGTAAACGATCAAATAACATCTGACTTAAAAGCAAAAACAGCTATTAATGTAAAAATATTTTCTTTTGTTTCTACAACAGAAACAACATTCATAAATAGTTTTTACGCAAAATATATCGAATTTCTCCCACCCTGAAAGAGTAATTAAGTTATTCTGATCACCCATAATACGAAATATGGATGGATTATTATTTTTAAAGGTCATATGTTATCTTAAATTTTTTGAAATTAAAAAAAATCATTGATTTTGACTTTGTTCTTTGTTTCGGCTACATTTAATTATTGCTCTTATTGATTCCTGAGCTTAAAATAAAGTCATGCATAAATTTTAGTACAATTAAATATTATTTAAACTCTTGATAATTAAATCTTATGTAAAGTTAATTATATTATAATACAGTTTTATTCCAACCTAATTTTTCATGACTGAATGATAAATCAAGTAAAACTTTTCTTAAAAAATTCTGTCAGATTATGTGAAGAAATGGCTTTTTAAAAGATGTCTCAAATGCCTTTTAAATGAGACGTAGGATTGTATTTTAGGTTACAACTATTGGAGATAAATGCAATTATGCTTGATTAATTTAGTGAGATTTTTTCGAACCATAAAGGACAAAAGCTCTAATATTTTGAATATTTTTTCAGTTTAGTAATATAGAAAACGTATGTCTACTTATTTTAAATTAATTTATTAACAAAAGATTTCAAATACAATTTTTGATTTTGCCTTAGAGTCGTATGACATTAATGAGCGAGTTGGCATATAATTTTAATCAAAAATAATAAATCAACTGTGTTATAACAAGTTTTAAAATTCCATTTAAAAATAAGAAAAAATTAAATAAAAATTATAATAAAAACGAGTAAGAGAATTAAATTCGGCTGTGCCGAATCTTTGATACACTCCACTTGCGTCGTAAACTCAACATTACAACAAATGTTGGCTACGGCTACTACTTTAAAACTGTTGCCGATACTGAAACTTTAAATTCGAACACCAATTAAATTTAGTTTTTTAATTGTTTTTATTTTTGGCCAGTTTCTATTATAATTTCTTTTAATAAAAACCATGATTCTTGGCTAAAAATTTCCAGATATTGATATTAAAGAATAGCAAATTTTAAAATATTTTTATCTGAATTAGCTAGTAATATGTTAATTTAAATATACATCTAAACCATAAATCAAAATAATTTTAAAAAAATCGACTAAGAAAGCGGTTTAGAGTAGAATTGTTATAAGAGGTGTGCCTATGTAAAGTATTACTGATAGTTACAAACATCAACACGAACTTATTTAATATTTTTTTGTCAAAAATTTTTTTCTTAACATGCTAATATATATTTTAAATTCTTTTTGGACCCACATATTTTATAAAAAAGAAAAAAATATGATTGAGTTTGAAATTGTTCAGGCTCAAGATCAAAAAAATATATTTATAAAAAATTTAAACATACCGGGTGTTTGATTATTTTCAAAATCAACAAGGAAATAAATTATATTTGGTCTAGACCGACCATACGATACCCTATACCATGGTTTAGAAACCCTATCTCTTCGGTCCAACTAACTGGATATAGAAAATAAGCAAAAACCAAATTTGAGTGGCATTGTTATTAATTTTTTTTGACTGCAGATATGAAAAAGTTCATATCGGGTACTATACTTATATGTGGACTAGGACTAAAAATGGACCAATCCTGACCATATTTGGTAGTCACTTACATATATATTGAAAAAATATACACAAACCGAATTTGAGAAAAATCTGTGCAATATTTTTGTTTTTTTGATAGATTTAAGTGAAGATCGGGAAGCAGCTCTATATGGGACCTATGACTAAGAATTGTCCAATAGGGATTATTTTTGGACTACTGATTAATCAATTTTACTAAGATCTATATGATAATTTGATCTTATGGCAATTTATGTCGATTTCATAGGGGTCATTTGTATGGGGACTAGGTCTGAACATGGATCGATTTTCACCAATTTTTACTGCGTTCATCCTATGGGCGATAAAAGCTTATATACCAAATTTCATCGAAATAAATTTATATTTGCGACCTGTAGTTTGATTACAAGGTTTACATGGACACACAGACGGATGGACGGACAACGCTAAAACGACTCAGAAAGTGATTCTGAGCCGATCGGTATAATAAAAAATGCATGTAGATCAAATATTTTTGGTAGTTACAAACAGCAGCACAAAGTCATTATACCCAAACCACATAGTGGTATAGGGTATAAAAATTACAAAAGATATCCAAAAAATTGTATGTCCAAAAATTAAAAATTAAAAATTAAAAATTAAAAATTAAAAATTAAAAACTAAAAACTAAAAATTAAAAATTAAAAATAAAAAATTAAAAATTAAAAATTAAAAATAAAAATTAAAAATTGAAAATTAAAATTAAAAATTAAAAATTAAAAATTAAGAATTAAAAATTAAAAATTAAAAATTAAAAATTAAAAATTAAAAATTAAAAATTAAAAATTAAAAATTAAAAATTAAAAATTAAAAATTGAAAATTAAAAATTAAAAATAAAAATTAAAAATTAAAAATTAAGAATTAAAAATTAAAAAATTAAAATTTAAAAATTAAAAATTAAGAACTAAAAATTAAAAATTGAAAATTAAAAATTAAAAATTAAAAATTAAAATTTAAAATTTAAAATTTAAAAATTAAAAATTAAGAATTAAAAATTAAAAATTAAAAATTGAAAATTAAAAATTAAAAATTGAAAATTAAAAATTAAAAGTTAAAAGTTAAAAATTAAAAATTAAAAATTAAAAATTAAAAATTAAAACTTAAAACGTAAAACTTAAAAATTAAAAGTTAAAAATTAAAAATTAAAAATTAAAAATTAAAAATTAAAAATTAAAAATTAAAAATTAAATATTAAATATTAAATATTAAAAATTAAAAATTAAAAATTTTAAATTAAAAATTAAAAATCTAAAACTAAAAATTAAATATATAAAATTAAAAATTTTAGTTTCATTCTTTAGTTTTTACCTGTTTTTATTATTTTTGTGTTTTTGTCAAGGTTCAGAAAATACACACATGAAACACACAACGTTCTGTTCAAAAGCAGCCAACACATATCTTTATTTTCATATCAATTATGTGCGTTTCTAAATTTTCTACGGTGCCCAACACAACCATGACTGTGTTCGTTTTAATATTTCGTTATTTACACGAACATTTTTGTATCACATACTTTTTGTTTCAAACACACATAAAGCACACATTTTTGAGTGTTGCTTTATTTGAAGTTCATGTTCTGCTACGTGTAGTGAAAAAAAACACAGAACATGTACAATAAACAGGTTCGAGTTCAGTTATATTTTAAGTCGTGTTGTGGCTCGTGTAGTAAGAAAAAACACAACATGTACAATAAATAGGTTAGAGTTCAGTTATATTTTAAACACGACTTAAAATATAACTGAACTCGAACCTGTTTATTGTACATGTTGTGTTTTTTCTTACTACACGAGCCACAACACGACTTAAAATATAACTGAACTCGAACCTGTTTATTGTACATGTTCTGTGTTTTTTTTCACTACACGTAGCAGAACAAGAACTTCAAATAAAGCAACACTCAAAAATGTGTGCTTTATGTGTGTTTGAAACAAAAAGTATGTGATACAAAAATGTTCGTGTAAATAACGAAATATTAAAACGAACACAGTCATGGTTGTGTTGGGCACCGTAGAAAATTTAGAAACGCACATAATTGATATGAAAATAAAAATATGTGTGTGTTGGTCTAAGTTATGTTTGTTTACATATATGTACGAGTTTTTTATTCAGTGTGTGTTTTTTTCTGAACTCTGGTTTTTGTAAAAAAAATATTTAAAATTTCATTCGATTTTTTTTTTTTTTTTTGAATTATCGTATGACTCTTAAGGTCTCAAAACAGGCTTATAGGGATCACACTTTGGGTATAATAGCGCCGGCAGCGTTAAATAATTAATTTCATTAGTGTTCTATGAAGTACTTAGGGAACTTATAGGATTTCTACTCTAGTAATCAAATAGTAATTTATTCTTTCTATAGAAGACATGATCATTATATTTTATAATTGGTATTCGGTATTAATGTTTCAGTATCGGCAACAGTTTTAAAATGGTAGCCGTATTGAGTTTAAGACGTAGGTGGAGAGTATCAAAAAATTAGGCACAGCCGAATTTAACACTTTTTTTTTTTAAGTTACGCTATTCGATGATAATATGTTTTCTTTTTTAAACAAATAAAACATACAAATTTTTAAAATAATAATTATTATCGTCAAAAAATATATTTGTTAAAAGTTTCCATTGTCACTCACTGTGTATAGAAATTCTGGATTTTATCTATTTTGGAATACTTATTATCGTTACTTAATTATTATACCAGCAGATCTCTTTTCACGAAAATAATTTAATTGTATAAATTTTTCCCCAACATTCTCCTTTTAATTGGTCAACATCTTATCTTTCTTCTATCGGTATTCACAATGAAAATATTTGTCTCAATATAGATTAGAGTGATTTAAATTCCATAATTGTACCTGAGGTTTATAAGAAATCGGCACCGACTATCTGGGTTAATTCTTCTAATTGTTTTTGTGTGTTTTTTTGAAATATTATTTTTATTATTATTAGTTTTGAGTTCATTTTTTCTTTTAAATGTTTTTATTTATCTTAGTTTTAAGTAGTAACCGAGGCACACATATCAAGTTATCTAATATTTTGAATATTTCAAAGATTGAGTTAGAAATAAATCAGGCTCAATATTAAATGTTTTGCCTTAAAAACCCAAAAAAATATTGGCACATTTGTTACAAAAGTTGGTCCATATTCTGGAAGAGAGTAACCAACAGTAGTAGATGGTTTGTTTGGTAAAAAGTTAAATTCACATACCTTAGCCGAAAAGCAAAGAGTTATACTCTTTAAACCTTTTCCAATGTAACAGACTAAAATATAAAAACAACTTTGAAACAAATATGTTTGTATATGAAAATGTAGCACCTCACCTTCAGTCATATTAGAATAAAACACCATAGTTCTAAGGTACTTACTTTTTCATTTATTTATTACAGACTTTACAGAAAAAAGTAAATAAATAAATAAATCACTGTTTTTTTTTTTAATTAAACATTTATTTTATATTGAACTTATATTTTTAACAATATTTTATAAAAGAGATGTAAACAACATTTTATATCATTAGTCTACTACATAAACTCCATTATCTTGACGATAACCCTGACCGTTCTTTAAAACGTAAGTCCAGAAGTACAGGGTATCACCCGATTTAAGACGAGCCTCACGATTGCGATATACCCAACGGCCATTTTCAGTGTCTAAAATATCTCGCGACCATTTACCAGCCTCCAAACCATTAAATTTTTTATTTAAATTGCCATGGAAGGCAAATAATGTGATTCCTTTTTTATCTGGTATAGAAACTTCAAAGCCTTTTGGACTAAGAACTTTAATTTTAGCATTTGGTACTGTATAAGACCAAGAACATTGCACAAACAATAATGTAATTAACAAAACTTGAACACAAGTGACCGGTTTATACATGGTGTATCGGATTTATGTACCGTATTATCGTATGTGGAAAAATCTAATGTTTTCATTTCAGTTTAGCTTAACTCTTATATAGGATTTGAAACCAGTCGGTTTTTATGTAAGATTAAATAAATTAACGATATATTAGAAATATACAATATTATTGTTTGTTTGTATTTTTTTATACCCTACACCACAATGTGGTCAGGGTATAATGAGTTTGTGATGATGTTACATGTATGTTATTTGTCACTTTTAGAATCGATAATTATAATCTAAATCTCTTTGTGGTCCAATTGTTTTAGGGTTTTCGTACATAAATCATTTAATTGAACTATATGTGCATATATAAATATATCTAAACTGGCGGATCCCTTCGAACGTTGTTTCCCCCAGCCTACATTCGTTATTAATTATATGTATATTAAAGTTGATATATAAGTTTTTATTGTCTCGTAAACGAATGCTTTTAAAATTAATAAAAATCTGTGCATGTCCAGAAATGGATCCAATACAAATTGCTTTAGAAAGCTTTGTTTTATAAAAAATTTTATATACTAGTAGAGCCCAGTCCTCGAAATTCGAGTGCAAATTCTAGGAGAATTTATTTTTTCATTCAATTATAAATATTTGTTGAATACACAGAAGATATATAACTGGGCTTTTTAATATATATATTTTTTAAGAGCCTAAAGGTATGCTAATCAATTTTAGCCAATGCACAATTCAACACAAATTTAATAAACACACACACAGCATTGTATAGTATTTTGTTTGAAGCTTAAATATGTGTTTTATGTACGTGTTAGCAGTAACTTTAAATACAATTTACCCCAAAAAAAATGTTCCAGACGGTGTAAATAGGTAAATATGGTGGACAGCTAAAAAGAAATACCTTTCAAATGAGGTATTTTGTTTCAGAATCGGTTGGTAACTAAAATTTTTATTTCGGTCACAATAAATCGCCTTGCCTATTAATATTATAGATTATTGTCATTAATACCTATGTAATAACTTAATCAATGAAAATGTGAAAGATTTTATTTCCACCAAATTCAAATAATCGTAAAATAAAATTCAAAAATCGTAAAATATAAAATAGTTTCTGATAATTTTTCGCTAATAAAACAGGCCCACATAATGTGATATAATCAAATTCCAGAACCTGCGACCACAGAAAATTTTTTGAAAGTCTTTCGGTGCGGAGTGGTACTTTCAGATGCTTTAAATAGTTTTGTGTAAAAAAATATATGCACTGCACTCTGCTTTTAAATTCAAATTTTACAAGACACAACTATTTTATTGTCATATTTTATGCTTTTGGTGTCGCTGAGTCCGAAAAAATAGTTAAACAATTGTCGATCAATTAGTTATAGACATACAGTCAAGTAAAGTTCAGCTCATATAAATCGAAATTTGCTTTTTTTTTGGAAAACGAAGTAACAAAATAAAAGATGGATAATCAATATTTGTGGAATTTATGTTATTATTTCGGTAATTTCTAACCATTAATAAAAAAATAAACTAGAGGACCCGTGCTGCTCCGCAGCATTATATTATATTATATTATATTATATTATATTATATTATATTATATTATATTATATTATATTATATTATATTATATTATATTATATTATATTATATTATATTATATTATATTATATTATATTATATTATATTATATTATATTATATTATATTATATTATATTATATTATATAAATTTTTATAATATAATAACAAAATTTGCCAAGAGAAGTCAACGTACAGTAATGCCAAAATATGCCAAGAGAAATTAACGTACAGTAATGCCAAAATATGCCAAGAGAAGTTAACGTACAGTAAAAGTAAAGTTGATTGTCCACGCATAACTTTCCTGAAACCCAACGAATTTAAGCAGTTAATAGCTCAAAAGAAAGAGCTTGATCCACTGAGTGTTCTTAGACTTATGTCAACCGCTTATGTCAACAGCCTAGAACTCTAGTTATAGAGGTTTGAGTGAAGGAAAATATTGAACAAATCTTGAAAAAAGTATAACTTGAGTAAGGTAGAAGTTGAGAAAATTCCAATGCCTGATGACATATCTGTGTCTAAATACCTTTCATTAAAAAAAAATGAAGGAAATCGGCCGGATAGAACGTCCAGACGGACTGACTTTAGTTTTCATAAATTCTTTTAATATATAAGATACAGCTAGCATACATAAGAAACAAAATTTAGGAAAACAACAATAACAAGAAAAACTTAGAAACATAATTTTTTTACATTTTAAATGAAATCTCGGGACCTATTAAACCGATTTTGATGATTTTAAATAGCAACCTGCTCAGGATGTCTATGAATCATTTTCACTAAAAATTAAAAACCCAGCTGACCTATTGAGGTCGTGATCGTGATTTCCACAGACGGACAGACGGACTCGTTATATTAACTCTGCTTGTTGGACCACATTTTTTTCTTCTAATTATTGCAAACGAAATGACAAACTTAGATATACCCTCTGCACACTGGTATGAAGGGTATAATTAGGGATCAGAAGATATTCTTGGCTGTTTTCGAAAATAGTTTTTAGTTTTAATCTAAAACATATATTTTTTTTTTTTTAATTTTATCCTGCTAATTTCCGATTTGCAACCACAGACCGTTGCGATTTTCTGTTCTTTTTTGGTTTTCTTGACACGGAAAAAATAACCAAACTTTAGTAACATGTACAACAAGTAAGAGTGTTAAATGTTAAAGTGTTAAATTTGAATCTTTGGTGAACATCGGTTTTACGTTTACATTAATATCTGGACTTATTGCAATATTTATAATAAATGTAAACAAAATATTTTAAAAAGCAACAATTTTATAATTTGATAAACTTAATGCTAAATTATTACGACATACACACCGAATTTTAAAATTTTTTAGAGGTGTCTTCATCATTTTGGACTTATCTTGGCACAATGATGGCCGATTTACCCCATTTTCAACACCAACCTGCTCGAAATAATGACAAATAATATTATCATAACTTACATCCAGGTAAATGGTTTATTTTGTGAATGAGCTTGACGGATAGACGGACGGACGGACAGACGGACATCGCTATATCGACTCGACTTGTTATAAGAAACAAGAATATATATATGTATAAAAATATAATAACTCTAGACCCTGAAATTTGCCATCACATTAGGTTTTTTTGCTATATTTTGGGCAGAACTTCATCGCGAATATTTACTTAAAACTCATTAAGGTAGCCGAAAGTGTTTTTCCCCTTCAATTATAAGCACAAATCGTCAATTGAAACTACTTTGTATGGGGGGGTTCATTCTACATATTTGTTCTGAGAAATTAAAAAAAAGAACAAATGTAGGAAAATATGTGTTTTTTCGTTTTTTTTTTTTTAATTAAAAGTAATGTGGTGGAAAGACATCATCAGATTCACCGCGACCTTTAGAAAAATACACTTTGATTCCGGGATCAAATGATCTTATGAAATATTGAATGAGAACATTTTCAACGAAAATAAATAAGAAAAAAATATTATAGCAAAAATGGTATGTTTAACGGATTTCAAAAAGAGAAATCGGGTAAATATGGGACTCAGAAAATTATATTTTTTTTCCTTTTCATTTATAAAATAACAATTATCACAATGTTCAATAAATCGCTGATGAAGGCTGAAATGCCAGAAACCGGTCCGATTAAGAATACAGTGTAGTTATGAATTTTTCAAATATGTACATATATGCTTTCTTCTTCTCTACCACACACCATTGAAACAAACTTAAAATTTGCATATTAATTACAGTATTAATTGCAACTAGCAGATTCCAGCCCTCGAAATTCGAGTGCAAATTTAAGGAAATTTTATTTTTTCATTACATAAAGAACCTAAAGGTATCCAAAACAAACTCATTTTTATTAAAAAAAACATTAACAAATTTAATAAACACACACATATCATTGTATAATTTTATGTATATGTTAGTAGCAACTTTAAATGCAATTTACTGAAAATAAAGGAAAAAATTTTAAAATTTGTAAATCTGCAAAACGGCTAAAAAGCAATACCATTCAAATAATATACGTTTGGTCAAAATCGGGATAAAACGGTAGAACAAAACATCGGTCACAAGAAATCGCCTAACCTATTAATATTATAGATATGTCTGAAAAATTACTACAAATCTAACAAACATATACATATTTTTTTGTTGGGAAACAGAAAAATTACCAATTAAAAAAAAATAGATGGATAATTGAATTGTGAATTTCGTAGAGCTCAGCAACAATTTTAAAAAATTTTATTTTTTGCTATTAAACGATATATGTACGTGGGCTGTCCTCGAACAACCTGACCTGACGTATAGATTGCGGCAGTAGATTGAAAAGAAAAATACTTTGGTGAAATGTGGCTACCTTATATAACATATGTTTTAAGTTTGAAAACGACACGTTGCACAGTGGTGCCTGTGGAAAAGTGAGGTTGCAAAAATCAAAAATTTCATGTGCTCTTAAAACGTATTTTATAAACCTATTTTACAGGAAATTGTCCTTCAAAGCCCTTCAAAGTTAAAAAACAGACCATTTTTATGTATTTTGCTCCGCTTTCAGATACAGTATCTCGAAAACTAGGTAGTGATAAATCTATTTATTAAGAAAAGAATAATAAAAAAATTGCACTGTTTGCTTAGTGTTTGTCCAGGTAAATCGATATTTACCAAATATCCATTTTTTCAATATTTCTCAACTTTGATGGAAAATAAAAAAAATATAAATTTCTATATTTACCATATTTTCAACATAAGTTCTTTGATTATTCCTTTACCTAATGCCCGCCCTTTCCAGCTGTCCGTCCTTTCCCCATATATTGCTAGAGGTAAAATTTGGGAAAAAAAATACATGGTTCCAGAAATGTGTTGAACGCATTTTTGCGCAATTTATGATATATAACCGTGAAAACCCATTCTTATTGTTATTGTTTCGTTCGTTATTATTAAGACTAGCAGATTCCAGACGTCGAAGTTAGAGCGCAAATTCTAGGAAATTTAATTTTTTCATTAATTAAAGACCTTAAAAGTATGCTTATCAATTATAGCCAATTCACTTATCAACACAAAAAAAACTCATTTTTATTACAAACACAAGAACAAATTTAATAAACACACACACATAGCATTGTATAATTTTATGTATGTGTTAGTAGCAACTTTAAATGGAATTTACTCAAAATAAAGAAAAAAAATTTTAAAATCTGTAAATCTGCAAAACGGCTAAAAAGAAATACCTTTCAAATAATATACGTTTGGTCAAAATCGGGATAAAACGGTAGAACAAAACATCAGTCACAAGAAATCGCCTAGCCTATTAATATTATAGATATATGATTTTTGTTTTTCATTCTATAATGCTTACCTGAGATCCTCTATCAAATTCTGCTCCCTAAATTCAGGTGCAGATACAATTTATGACATATAACCGTGAAAACCCATTCTTATTGTTATTCCCCAAGTACGGATACGGAAACTCTAACGATGGAAACACTTCGAGAAGATTTTTTGGAAATGATGAGACTGTAAGTCGAATCACTGGAATAAACAATCAAATCGTTAAGAGATTGGGAACGATCTTGAATGTTTTAAACTGCAAGAAAAAAGCTGATTCTGAAAAATATGGAGAATATGCTTCGAAAACTGCATCACTTTTAGCAGAATTATATCAACAGAAAAAGTTGACGCCGAAAGTTCATAAAATATTTTCGCATGTCAAAGATATAATTGAATATCAGACTTTGCCAATTGGAGAGCTTTGTGAGGAAGCACAGGAGTCCCTAAACAAATGTTATAAAAAATATAGATTGCTGAACACTTTCAAATCATCAAGGGTGAAACAAAATGAGGACCTCTTCAACATGTTCACAGCATCTTCCGATCCACTTATTTCATCACTGTGGCATGTAAAGTTACGAAAAGAGTTAGAATATAATTATAGTTCAGAAATTATTAGTCTTTTAGATATACATATGTACCTTCTTTTACGGATTGTGAGCAATTGAAAATTAAATTAAAAAATTTTTTTTTTTAAATCTTGTCTGGAATAATTTTAAATCATAAAAGTCTTTAAAAAGAAACATAAAAAATCAAAAAATTAAAAAAATATTTTATTTTACTTCCCATAAAATAAATTAAGTTTGCTAACCCATAAGTAGGCACCTAAAAGGCGTAGAACCCTTTTCAAACCTTATATCATATGTTGATCAATTACACAGATCTACAAAATGAATTGAGTTTTGCAGCTGATTTTATTTGTACTTTTAACGATGATTTCAAAACTGAAAACCATTTTTCCCTAGCAGCTCTAGTTCTCGAGTTACAAAAATATTCAATTTACCCTACTATTTATTTAAAAAATGCATATGCCCTTCTGATATAAACGCAGCAAACGTATGTAGTATGTTGGCAACATTGTATAGCTAGTTTATTAGTATGTTGGCAACATTGTAGTTATATAAATGTTAGGGAATGACATTGTTTCTTATTATAATTCTTGAGTCTTGAATTAAAACTCGCTAAATATATATCGATAAGAAACCTACGTCCAGTACGCGTTGCAATCATTCAAGGTTTCAATAGAACATCAAGATATAACAGTGATAATTTTAATTGAAAGCTAATTTTCAAAGATGTCATCTAGCCGCAGAATCTGTGTAAATCACCCTGACCAATTTTGTTATATATATGTATGTGGTGAATACACGAGAATTGAAAACAGAAAATCCATTACTGAATTTATAAAGAAAACATACAATGCTTATTTTGGTATCAAACTTGAACAGCAAGATAAATCTTGGGCACCACATGTAGTTTGCAAAACATGTACTGAACATCTACGTCAGTGGACTGATGGGAAAAGGAGGAGTCTGAAATTTGGTGTGCCTATGGTTTGGAGAGAACCAAAAAATCACTATGACGACTGTTATTTCTGTCTAGTGAATATCAGAGGTATAAATAGTAAAAACCGAAGGAAGTGGACGTATCCTGATTTAGACTCTGCTCGACGGCCCATCCCTCATTCCGATGAAGTTCCCATGCAAACATTTCATCAGCTACGAGATTTTTCGGAGGATGAAATATCCCACTGCTACACAAATGAAGACAGTGAATATGAGGAAAATACATCAAGTCCCCAACGATTTAACCAAAGTGAGTTAAGTGATCTCAGCAGGGATCTTAACCTCTCAAAACTATCCTCTCAAACTGGCATCCCGGCTAAAAGAAAAAAATCTACTTGATAAAGGAACACAAATAACGTTATATCATAGAAGGGAAGCAGAGTTGGTTACGTTCTATTCTCAGGAAGAAGACCTCGTTTTCTGTCGCGATGTTAAAGGTCTCCTAACAAAAATCGGCCTTCCCGTGTATGATCCAGATCGTTGGCGTCTGTTTATTGACAGTTCCAAGCGAAGTTTGAAGTGTGTGCTTTTACACAATGATAACGAATTGGCATCAATACCTATTGCTCACTCTACCCAAATGAAAGAAGAGTACAAGAATATAGCCATAGTCTTGGAAAAGATTAAGTATCACGAACATGGATGGGTCATTTGTGTTGACTTGGAAATGGCTAACTTCCTCCTTGGACAGCAAGGTGGATACACAAAATATCCTTGCTTCTTGTGCCTTTGGGATAGCAGAGCTTAACAAGATAACTGGGTAAAAAAGACTGGCCTGAAAGAGAGAACATGGTTGTTGGAGGAAAAAATGTTGTTAATGAGCATTTGGTTGATCGGAATAAAACTTGGCTTAATGAAGCAATTTGTTAAGGCTCTAGATAAAGATTCATCATGTTTTAAATTCATATCTACAAAGATGCAAGGTTTAAGCAATGAAAAAAATAAAAGCTGGCATATTCGATGGGCCTCAAATCAGACAGTTAATGAAGGACACCAATTTTGTTGAATCTATGAATGAAAACGAGCGAAAAGCGTGGACATCATTTGTGTCAGTTGTCGAAAACTTTCTAGGCAACAAGAAGGCTTCAAACTATTTATAAGGATTAAGTTCATAACATGCTGACTGCTTTTCGTGAGCTTGGATGCAACATGAGCATCAAGGTGCATTACTTGCAAAACCATTTGGACCGGTTTCCTGCAAACTTGGGAGACTTGAGTGAAGAGCAAGGTGAACGATTTCACCAGGATATAAGGACAATGGAAGAACGATACCAGGACAAGTGGGATACTTATATGATGGCAGATTACTGTTGGAATCTGCAAAGAGATTGTCCTAAAAAACCACATTGCAGATTAACCAAAAAACGAAGCTTCTTGGGTCCCAGTACATCAAATAAGCAGTGAAAAATATATTTCTTATTTTCACAAATATATTAATTATATATTATATATTATTATTATAAATATATTAAACTAAATGCTTTTAGACCAACACTGAAGAACAAAATTTTTATTTTTTTTGATAAAATTGTTGTTTTTTTTTACAAAACTTTAACGATATATCTGAAACTACTGGGCCAAATTAAAAACAATGTAGGCACGGATTAAAGATAATTTTGTTGACGAATTTCAATTTTTTTTAACTGAATATGGTGAACCGTTTTCAAGTTATTCCAATATATGTAGTGGAAGTGCCTTCATTTTGGAAATAACGATATATCGCGAAAAGTCGAGCTGCTAGGCCGAATTTACTAAAGATCAGTTCAAAAAGTATCGGCACCAAAATGTGTGTATACCTGTGTTATTTATCATATGCCTTTTAAATTTTTTGATTATCTTATTCGGTTCAAAAGTTATGATGTTTGCAACGAATAAACTCAAATGGCTCCGCTGTGCGTTGTTTCGTATTTTTTGGAGCCTTCAAAAGTAAGCGTTCTCAGTGAATTTATAAACATGAAAAAAATTGATCACCGTTATGTAATTCAATACTTTCAATTGAAAGATCTCAGTCAAACCAATATTATAGCCGATCTAGATTCTTCTCTGACGGAGTCTGCTCCTTCGTTTGCGACTATAAAATATTGGGTGCCAGATATTAAATGAGGCCGTAAGAGCTGCCAAGACGAACACCGAATTGGTCGACAGATTTACCACTCTCGGATTATTTTCTATTTCCAAACTTGAAAAAATGGCTCGGTGGTAAAAGATTTGCCAACAATGAAGAGATGGAGTCTGCGGTTGCTGGCTATGTTTCGTTTTCTTTGCCAGGTTGGGTCTGTTCTGGCACCGCTCTCGTACTATGAGAAGAAAGTGTTCATATCTTATTTTCATATCGTTGAAAAACAGTTGGATTTTTAAAATGAGATGAGTAATATTTACTTTTTAATCAGAATGCATTTGAAAAAATCATAAGGAATCCACTTCTGTTGGGCAAATTAACAAATATAATGGCGCTTCGAAGTTATTACTATCTGAAAATTTTGAATATCTCAAAATGATGTGCTAAAAAAAATTCTGGTTTTAGATTTAACTCAGAGGGAAAACCTTCGATTAAAACTAATGCCGTTTTCTTTTCTGACAAAAAATGTCGCATTTTATTTGCACTTTTTTTTAAAAGTGTATTTTTTATTTATTCTGAATTCAGAGCAAGCTTATCTTAATCAAAAGGTCCCAATCAAAAGGTCTCAAAGTATTGTGTTCACAAAATGCAAAAAAATCCGAATATTATCTTCTTTGAAGTCATAGGGTGAAAATATTTAAAAAAGGCGAACAATGGGGAAATATTCTCGCACTACGACTTCAAAGAAGTCAATGGCAGCAATTTTTTCCGGTTTACGAGGGCTCGACTTTGAGACCTTTCGATTGATGTATAAGAAAAGATTGCTCTTAATTCAGAATACATAAAAAATTCATTTTTCGAAAAAAGTGTAAATAAAGTGCGACATTTTTTGTCAGAAAAGAAAACGGCATAAATATAACATAAAAGCTTTATGTATTTTTTAAAAAAATATAATAATTTTTACAAATTTTCGAGGGGTTCAGTCTATAGTTTAGCTCAAATTATGATATAATTTTCAGTTTCAGAATATATGGGAAGTATTAGTAATTTAAATTTGTAACGTGAAAAATTATATAAATCAAGCCGTTCTGAACTGTCTGATAAGTCTACTATAGAGTGTTATGTGGTTGGGCTTGACTGATTTGTAATTTCCAACTTGAATTGCGTCTAATTTTTCATCATTGAAAACTTTTAACTTGTCAGTCGTATTAAATATCTGTTAACAATAAATGATGTAGTTTATCATATGCACAGCAAAAAAATTTCTACATAACGGAATTGCTCAGATTGATTTAAATTCATAATATCAGACATGTCACAGAGCCAAATTCCGGAATTGAATATTGATTCTTAAAAAAATTAGTTTATTCGTAGTGAGTACAAATTAAATTTTCTAAGTGAAATTGATTACTTTTAGATTTCTACAAAAACGAAACTTGCATTAATATTACAAAATTTTTATAAGAACAAATACTTTCTTAAGAGCACCTAAAACTATGCTCATGTTTTAAATTTTTATTTATTAATGAAATCGAACGAAATCTGAAGAAGTAAGAAACAAAATGCATCGCAGTAGTAGCTACGAAATCAAATCAATTTCGATCTGAATTTGTGACATGCCTATACATTTTAATACCCTCCACACCTCAGCGCAGAGGATATATATAGGCTTGTCATTCTTTTTGGAAAAACTAATTTCCGACCCCAGAAAACATATATATATTCTTGATTCCTGTCCGCCTGTCTGTTGAAATCACGCTCATTAACAAAATAAAGCATATACCTGGGTAAGGTTACGATAATACTATCTGCCATAATTCCCACCAGGTTGGTATTTAAAACGGGGTAAATCGGTCATCATTGTGGTTAGATACGAGCAATAATATATAGACACCTCTAAAAAAAAATCCAGTGTGTTTGTTGTAATATTTTAGTGGTAGAACATAACATAACATACAACAACATTCACAGTTCAAAAAAGGCCACAAAAAAATGCAATCATACCAACAAACATAACTACCATGAGCTATTTTAGTAGTATTGCTACATATTATTTTTATCGTTATCACGATATAATAAAAAAAAATCGCCAATATGAAAGAGAAAATATAATCCCTATTGAAAAACGAAAAATTAAAAATTAAAAACTAAAAATTAAAAATTAAAAATTTAAAACTAAAAATTTAAAATTTAAAATTAAAAATTAAAAATTAAAAATGAGAAATTAAAAATTAAAAATTAAAAATTAAAAATTAAAAATTAAAAATTAAAAATTAAAAATTAAAAATTAAAAATTAAAAATTAAAAATTAAAAATTAAAAATTAAAAATTAAAAATTAAAAATTAAAAATTAAAAATTAAAAATTAAAAATTAAAAATTAAAAATTAAAAATTAAAAATTAAAAATTAAAAATTAAAAATTAAAAATTAAAAATTAAAAATTAAAAATTAAAAATTAAAAATTAAAAATTAAAAATTAAAAATTAAAAATTAAAAATTAAAAATTAAAAATTAAAAATTAAAAATTAAAAATTAAAAATTAAAAATTAAAAATTAAAAATTAAAAATTAAAAATTAAAAATTAAAAATTAAAAATTAAAAATTAAAAATTAAAAATTAAAAATTAAAAATTAAAAATTAAAAATTAAAAATTAAAAATTAAAAATTAAAAATTAAAAATTAAAAATTAAAAATTAAAAATTAAAAATTAAAAATTAAAAATTAAAAATTAAAAATTAAAAATTAAAAATTAAAAATTAAAAATTAAAAATTAAAAATTAAAAATTAAAAATTAAAAATTAAAAATTAAAAATTAAAAATTAAAAATTAAAAATTAAAAATTAAAAATTAAAAATTAAAAATTAAAAATTAAAAATTAAAAATTAAAAATTAAAAATTAAAAATTAAAAATTAAAAATTAAAAATTAAAAATTAAAAATTAAAAATTAAAAATTAAAAATTAAAAATTAAAAATTAAAAATTAAAAATTAAAAATTAAAAATTAAAAATTAAAAATTAAAAATTAAAAATTAAAAATTAAAAATTAAAAATAAAAATTAAAAATTAAAAATTGAAACTTAAAAATTAAAATTAAAAATACTAGGCCATATTTGCTTAAATAAAATAAATAAACTAAACTTTTTTATTTGAATTTATATTTTTGATTTCCAGATATCCGTTTTTAATTCCCAATATTAATTAGTTATGGATTCTCTATGATATTGTAATGAATTGAGTGTAGTTTAGTGTATTGTATAGTATTATCATAATAATTATATATTAATTTGCTGGGTAATTAAGATTTGTTATTTATAATCCATGAAATTTTTACGACGTTTATTAAAACTATTTATGAATGCTCAACGTTCGAAACCGGTCTGATAAAATTATTCAAACAGTAGTTACGATTTTTATAAAAAAATATTCGTCCTCTATTTCTTTAACACACATTCAAAATAATATAAAATTGCATATTAATAACAGTTTTAACTCTAAATTTTCTATACAATGACGTTCACAAAAATCAAAAATAGTTAATTGATAAATAAAAAAAAAAATCAAACATATTAAATGGATTAATGAAAACAAGTACGAGTGTTATTTATACCCTCCACGGCTATCGCCTTAAAACTGTTGCCTATACTGAAACATTAATTCCGAATACCAATTAAATTTAAAGTTAATTTGTTTTTCTTTTAATTTTTATTTTTTATTTTTAATTTTTAATTTTTAATTTTTAATTTTTAATTTTTAATTTTTAATTTTTAATTTTTAATTTTTAATTTTTAATTTTTAATTTTTAATTTTTAATTTTTAATTTTTAATTTTTAATTTTTAATTTTTAATTTTTAATTTTTAATTTTTAATTTTTAATTTTTAATTTTTAATTTTTAATTTTTAATTTTTAATTTTTAATTTTTAATTTTTAATTTTTAATTTTTAATTTTTAATTTTTAATTTTTAATTTTTAATTTTTAATTTTTAATTTTTAATTTATTTATACCCTCCACGGCTATCGCCTTAAAACTGTTGCCTATACTGAAACATTAATTCCGAATACCAATTAAATTTAAAGTTAATTTGTTTTTCTTTTAATTTTTATTTTTTATTTTTAATTTTTAATTTTTAATTTTTAATTTTTAATTTTTAATTTTTAATTTTTAATTTTTAATTTTTAATTTTTAATTTTTAATTTTTAATTTTTAATTTTTAATTTTTAATTTTTAATTTTTAATTTTTAATTTTTAATTTTTAATTTTTAATTTTTAATTTTTAATTTTTAATTTTTAATTTTTAATTTTTAATTTTTAATTTTTAATTTTTAATTTTTAATTTTTAATTTTTAATTTTTAATTTTTAATTTTTAATTTTTAATTTTTAATTTTTAATTTTTAATTTTTAATTTTTAATTTTTAATTTTTAATTTTTAATTTTTAATTTTTAATTTTTAATTTTTAATTTTTAATTTTTAATTTTTAATTTTTAATTTTTAATTTTTAATTTTTAATTTTTAATTTTTAATTTTTAATTTTTAATTTTTAATTTTAATTTTTAATTATTAATTTTTAATTTTTAATTTTTTATTTTTAATTTTTAATTTTTAAAAACTCATGGTAGTTGTTTTGTTGGTACTGTTATGTTATATATGCATAATTTTTTTGTGTGGCTTTTTTATGTTGTTGTACAACTATTATGTTCAACCACTAAACTATTACAACAAACACACTAGTTTTTTTGTTTTTTTTTTAGAGGTGCATACAAATTTTTGCACATATCTCAGCACAATGACTCCCGATTGACTCCAATTTAAATACTGTGCCACTGAGGTGTGAAGGGTATAAAAATACCTTTTCTTAAAAAAGTAAATTTTATTAAAAAAGTACATTTTCTTAAGAATATTACATTTTCTTAAAAAAGACGTTTTCTTATAAACGTATCTTAAACTTTCCTTAAAAAAGTAAATTTTCAGAAAAAAGCACATTTTCTTAAAAAAATTCATTTTCTTAAAAAGTTTTCTTTAAAGTATCTGTTCTTAAAAAGGAACGTTTTCGTAAAAAGTACCTTTTTTAAAAAAGGTGCCTTTTCTTATAAAAGTAACATTTCTTATTAAGTACATTTTCTTAAAAAAGTACATATATACAAGTACAAAAGTATTTTTTCTTAAAAAGCACATTTTCTTCAAAAACACATTTTCGTCAAAAAGTACTTTTTCTTAAAAAAATTATGTATTCTTAAAAAGTAACTTTACTTAAAAAAGTTCCTTTACTTAATTAAAAAAGTTTATCCATTCAAAAAAAGCAAATTTTATTAAAAAGTGTACTTTTTCTTAAAAAATTAAAAAAATACATTATCTTAAAAAAGTACATTTTCTTATAAAAGTATGTTTTCTTCAAAAAGTACATTTTCTTAAAAATAACCTTTTCGTATAAAAGTACCTTTTCATGAAAAAGTACCTTTTCTTAAAAATAACCTTTTTTTAAATTTACATGTTAATAAAAGAAGTACCTTTTCATAAAAACTTAATTTTGATAAAAAAAAACCATTTTCTTAAAAAAACTTTTTCTAAAAATATAAAAATCTTTATATGAGATTGTCATTCCATAAAAAATTTTTATCCAACGCAAAATGGGATTTGTGCTATTCGACAACTTTTAAAAGATTTATAATGAAAATATTTTCTCTCTTTCAGCGGCAAGCTTTTGCTGTCAATGAAGCTTTTATCCGTCTTTTCGACGAAGGTCTTATAAAACGTCAAGAGTCTCTAGTAAATTGGTCGTGTGCTTTAGAGTCGGCCATATCTGATATAGAAGTCGAAAGTATAGACCTTAAAGGTCCTACCGAAATAGCAGTACCGGGTTACGAGAAAAACATAACATTTGGTCGTATATACGACATTGATTACAAGATAATGGGTACAGACGAAACGATAAAAGTTTCCACTACAAGACCAGAAACTCTTTTGGGAGATGTCGCTGTCGCTGTTAATCCCACTGATGAACGTTATCGGAAATATCGTGATTTAACCGAGGTGCAATTATGGCATCCATTCCGTAAAGAACCCATACCATTGATATTCGATGTGACGGTCGATGTAGATTTTGGTACAGGAGCTGTTAAAATCACACCCGCCCATGATCGTAATGATTTCGAATTAGCTCAACGGCATTTACTTAAACCCAAACAAGTATTTTCCTCCAAGGGCCTTATAAGCGAAGACTATCCAGCATTTTCAAAGTTACCCCGTTTTGAGGCACGAGAACAAATTTTACAAAAACTGGGAGAATTACAATTGTTACAGTCTATACGGGATCATGCTATGCAATTGCCTATATGTTCACGATCCAAAGATATAATCGAGTATATGCTAAGGGAGCAATGGTTTTTACATTGCCAAACCATGGCGGATGACGCTTTGGCAGAAGTTTCAAGTGGTCGTTTACAAATTGTACCAGCTAACTTTGAAATTGATTGGCAAAGATGGTTGGAAAATTGCCATGACTGGTGTATATCACGTCAGCTATGGTGGGGCCATCAAATACCCGCTTATAAGGCCTTGGATACTGGCAATAATGTAAGCATATGGGTTGCTGCTCATTCGGAAGAAGATGCCCTACTTAAAGCTAAAGAAATTTTAAAATCTGATAACGTTACGCTAACACGTGATCCCGATGTTTTAGATACTTGGTTTTCTTCAGCTTTACTACCATTCTCAGCTTCAAATTGGCCTTTCGAGGAATACAAGCAAAATTATCCTTTGGATTTGATGGAAACTGGTCATGATATATTGTTCTTTTGGGTAGCGCGTATGGTAATGATGGGTCTGAAGCTAACTGGTGAATCACCTTTTAAGAAGATTCTAATGAATGGCATAGTTTGTGATGCCCAGGGACGAAAGATGTCTAAGAGTTTGGGTAATGTGGTAACGCCGCAACAAGTTGTGCAGGGGGCATCACTGGAGGTAAGTGTAACTGGCTGATTAATTGAAATATTTAATAAATTTCAAAATAAAATTGAGACTGGCTTTTGAAAGATATGTATATTAAAATTGGTTTTGTTTCGCATTTAATCTGTACTTTGCCTCTGGTTTTCCAGTCTCTAGAACAGGATATAAAGGCATCCCTAGATGCTGGCATCTTAAGTGCTGCGGAGGTACAAAAATCCCTTAAAGGTCTTCAGCGATTGTTTCCTCAAGGCATACAAGAATGTGGCACTGATGCCTTGCGTTTTACCCTTTGCAGTCATAACATCAAAAGTCATTTTATCAACTTCGATGTCAACGAGTGTTATACCAATAAATTGTTCCTAAATAAAATATGGCAAGCTACCAGATTTACCTTGGGAGCAGCTGAACGCTTGAAAATGCCTTTAGATGAAATCGAGACTATGAATCAAGTGGCATTGGGAAAATGGGATTTATGGATATTAAGTCGTTTGGCTGAAACTTTGAAAACGTGTAGTGAAAGTTTTGAAAACTATAATTTACACAGTGCCATCCAGGCGTTAAAGCAATTTTTATATAACAATTTATGTGATGTCTATTTGGTGAGTAAAAAACAAAATGAAATCTGTTCAATTCAAATTTTTTATATCATTTCTGACATATGTGACGTTAATTTCGACTACACGACATTAATTTCGTTAATTTCGCTTGACATTTGGGAATAAGAGAAATCAATGAACAATTCAAGTCGGATTTCAGTTGCAAATGTATTGACCATTAATGTTACTAGCAGATTCCAGCGCTCGAAATTCGAGTGCAATTTGTAGGCAACTTTATTTTTCAACTTAGCCAATTCACAAACCAACATTTTTTTGGTTATTATTATTGTGAATAAAGAAAACAACTTCACAAACACATTAGCATTTTTACCAAACAAACACATAGCATTGTATAATTTTATGTATGTGTTAGTAGCAACTTTAAATGAATATTACTAAAAAAAATGTTTCAGACGGTAAATCTGTAAATCTGGTGGACAGCTAAGAAGAAATACCTTTCAAATGAGACATGTTTGGTCAAAATCGGTTCAAAACTGACAAAGTTACATCGGTCACAAGAAATCGCCTTGCTTATTAATGTTATATATATAAAACACTGTTCCAATATGCACATAACAGGTTACCACACAAACTGTCTTTAATTGCATTAAGAGATAATTTTTTTTTTGGACAAAAGCAATTAATGAATTACGCAGTGAATTTGGAGTGCGTTTTAAATATGAAAATATTTCAGCACTGGAATATATTTCGGCACATAATATACAACAAAGGGCACTGTGCTACTTCTACAATTAAAATACAAAACAATTTAAACAATGTAGCAAGAAGCATAAAACAGTGGATCTAGATTTTTAAAATTTGTAGATCATCACTTGGCCAGAACCTACATGGATTATTTATATCAAAGGCAAATCACAGTCATTATCAAAATAAGATGCGATTTACTTCCACTAAATTCAAATACATTTAATATAGAAAACAAAACATGTACATTATGTAATCGAAGATGAAGACGACATTTTGCAACACTTCATGTCCAATTCTTAGACAATTTAGAAACAGAGATTTTAGCAAAACATATCTAAGCGATAATGAATTAATTGATATTTTTAAAGGCCAAATAAACAATGGTTGGAATAGGCTTTATAACTGTGTTTAAAATGCGATATACTATAGAAAATTAATAATTGATGAGTTTGTATAATTTATTGAGCTGGTATTTTTAATTGCACATTTCTAAAACATGTTAATACCTTTATTATTAATAATGTTTATAACAGACGACTACTTGTCATTGTTAAGTATTCTCATTCATTTATTTTAATTTCATTATTTTATTTTAATTTCAAAATTTTTAAATAAATATATATACATACATACATATATTCTTGATCATTATAGCAACTGGAATCTGTGTGTTTATTGTAATAATGTGGTATTAAGTTTATCAAATTGTTTACTTTTTCAAATACATATTTTGTTTACATTTGATATAAATATGTAGTGCAATAAGTCCTGATATTTATGTAAATGCAAAGCCCATGTGTAGGGTAACAAAGATTCTTCATAGCCGAATTTAATACTCTTACTTTTTTTAATTATAATTTTTATAAAAAATATTCAAATTCAATAATATCAATCGTATTTATTTTCATCTTTCAGGAAACCTGCAAAAGAAATATTAATTTACGAAAATCTGAAGGTTATATACACTGTGCCACTTTGGCCACCGCCTTAAGTTGGTCTCTACAAGCGATGAGTCCTTTTACACCCTTTTTATCCGAAGAACTATTAAAATATTTACCCCCAAATATAGAAATTGAATTGAATAAATTTCACAATCCCAATTTAGAGCAAGAAATTTCCGAAGTATTGGATATCTGCCAGCAAATAAGACAATTTAGAAGCCGTCATAATATCTCCAAGAAACATGATCCACAATTGCAATTGTTTGCTCACAGTAAAGAAGCGTTAGTCCTATTGCAAACTCATCTACCCGAAATTCAAGCTTTAACATTAACAATGGGTGTACATTTAAATATTTTAACAGAAGATGCGAAATGTGACAAGGATTTGAAACTATTTTCAACAGCTGGTCATTTGTGTAGTTTTGGTAAGTTAGTTCCGAATTTTAAAGAATTTTATATTTTTAACCATAAATTTATATTATTTTTTGATATTAATATCCTAAGATTGAGTTAGTTAAAGAAACTAAGTTTTTTTCTAATTGTTAGCTTCTCTTCATTAGCTTAGCCATATCAACTGCACGACCTGTAGTATGATCAGCTTTCATTGTTACCGGATCATTATTATAAGGAATTGAAATGGCATTGTGATGCTAAAAATTGTTATACTTAAACTTCATTTTTACAATTAGTTTTTATTAAAGGGTCCGCCATCTAACGTTTTTTTTTTTCAACTAGTGCTTATTTCGTGAATGGTAACACTTAGCTCATGTCTGATTTGACAGATAATTAGTTTTATCCTTCCGCTGAACGAATATGGTTGTGTACACGCTTGAACAACGCTGGGAAATATTGCGACATTACTTTGAAAATCATGGTAATGTTGCAGAATGTGTGCGAAAATTGCGTACGGATTTTGGAAGAAGAGAAGCACCTTCAGCTGTTCCGTATGTTCGTTATCTTGTGAAAAAAGTGAAAGAAACTGGATCCACATCGATAAACCAAAGCATGAAAAGCCAAAAACAGTGCGTACACCCGAGAATATTGCTGCTGTGGCAGAAAGTGTGCGTGAAGCGCCATCAACATCAATTCACCGTCGTTCTCAAGAATTGAACATTTCGGAGGCATCATTGTGACGAATTTTGCATAAAGACCTTGATATGACGCCATATAAAGTCCAATTGGTTCAGGAGTTGAAGCCAACTGACCATCCAATGCGTTTTCGCTTCGCTAAGTGGGCCTGCGATCGACTTACAGAAGATGCCGATTTTGCCAAAAAAAAAAAATCATCTTTTCAGATGAAGCTCATTTTGATCTTGGCGGGTATGTAAACAAGCAAAATTGTCGCATTTGGGGCACAGAAAATCCGCACGCATACATTGAAAAGACTTTACACCCAAGGCATAATTGGGCCATTTTTCTTCGAAAATGAGCAAGGAGTGGCCGTTACAGTCAATGGCGATCGTTATCGGGCCATGTTGAACGAATTTTTTTTCACAAAAATTGAAGAGGAGGATATTGGCAACATTTGGTTTCAACAGGACGGCGCTACGTGCCACACAGTCGAAGCTACACTCGATGTTTTGCGCCCTGTTTTTGAAGATCGCATTATCAGCCGCAGAGCTGATGTCGTTTGGCCACCTCGGAGCTGCGATTTGACACCTTTGGACTATTATTTGTGGGGTGCTCTCAAAGATAAGTGTTACGCCAACAAGCAAGAGACAATTGACGCTTTAAAGGACAATATTCGTGAAGCCATTGGTGAAATACAGCTGCACACAATCGATAATGTGCTTAAAAATTGGACCGATCGTGTAGGCTACTGCATGACCAGCCGAGGCAGCCATTTGAATGAAATTATTTTCCATTATTAACCGGAAGGATTGTACTTTCAAATAAAAAAAGAAATTTGAGATAATATTCAGTAGTTTTTTTTATAGCATTTTCAAAAAAAAAAAGTTATTTAGCGGACCCTTTAGATGTTTAATGTCATATTTTGTTGATCGTTGTGTTCAGAATAAATTAGTTTCTATTAATAAAATTTTTATAATGTAAGAGAAATATCAAAAAAAAAAAAACTAAGACAGATATGACTTGTTCATCGTCATATAAATTTCTAACTTTTCTTTATAAAATGTGTCCAAAAAATAAATTGATACACGGTCCTGTTTTAGAAAAATTTTGTTTCTCATTAGAATGGTTTCCCCAATTCACGCATAATTGTAAATTTATTATTGTATAAGTAATAATTGCAAAAAAAAAAAAAATATATAAATAAATAAATGCAAATATAATTGAGATATTTAAAAAAAAATCATGTGAGTCCGATCACAGGGTAGATGTGTAAACACCTAGTAATTTAAGATGCTTTTGTGGTACTTTCTTAAAATCAAACAGAAAGCGTCATCTATGTATCAGCTGCAGGGGCTCTGCTAATATAAAAATATTTATTATTATTTCAACTGGTTAATTTTTTATTTTTCGTTTTTCATTTTTTATTTTCCATTTTTTATTTTTTATTTTTCATTTTTTATTTTTCAATTTTCATTTTTAATTTTTTATACCCTATACCACTATGTGGTTTGGGTATAATGACTTTCTGCTTCTGTTTGTAACTACCAAAAATATTTGACCTAGACCCATCTTTTATTATACCGATCGAATCAGAATCACTAACTGATTCGATTTAACTATGTCCGTCCGTCTGTGTGTCCATGTAAAGCTTGTAATCAAACTGCAGGTCGCAAATATGAATATATTTTGATGAAATTTGGTATATAAGCTTTTATCGGACATCGGATGAACGCTATTGAAATTGGTGAGAATCGGTCCATGTTCAGACCTAGCCCCTATACAAATGACCCCTATGAAATCGACATAAATTGCCATAAGATCCAAATTGTCATATAGATCTTACTCAAATTGGGTTTGTATGCGTTTATTACATCCATTAATGAGTAGTCCAAAAATTATCCCTATGGGACAACTCTTAGTCATAGGCCCCATATAGAGCTGCTTCCCGATCTTCACTTAAATCTATCAAAAAACAAAAATATTGCACTGATTCTTCTCAAATTTTGTTTGTATATATATTTGCAAAATACGAGAGACTTTACCAAACATGATCAGGATCGGTCCATTTTTGGACCTAGTCCCCATATAGATATAGCATACGATATGAACTTTTTCATATCTGCAGCCAAAAAAATTAATAAAAATCCCACTCAAATTTGGTTTATGCTTATTTTCTTTATCCAGTTAGTTGGGCCTAAGAGATAGGGTCTCTAAACGCATGGTATAGGGTATCGTATAGTCGCTCTAAACCGACTATAATTTTCTTACTTGTTATTTTAAATTTTTTGTTTTTCATTTTAAATTTTTCATTTTTAATTTTGCAATTTTTATTTTTAATTTTTTATTTCTTATTTTCTATTTTTCATTTTTTATTTTTCAATTTTCATTTTCATTTCTCATTTTCATTTTTTATTTTTCATTTTCCATTTTTCATTTTTTATTTTTCAATTCTAATTTTTTATTTCTCATTTTCCATTTTTTATTTTTCATTTTTAATTTTTCATATATCAAAACGTTTCCTCATTTTATCTCCAAACACTTCCTAATGAAATCGTGCCTTAATTTTTTCTCCAAACACTTTCCAAGGAATTTTTGCTCCATTTTATCTCCAAACACTTCCTTTTTACTGTAATTCGTTTATTTTTTATTTTTATTTATTTTTTATTTATGTTTGGTTAGCATTAATATTAAATGCAGTGTTATTTATATGGAATAAATTAAAACGTTAAGAATACTTCTTTATAAATTATAAATGTTTATAAAAAGTGAAGAAATATACTGCAGAAAACAGAGACAAAAAGTTATTACATTTCATAATATTTTCACCAATGCAATCTTAAGTCACACCGATATTGTCTTACGTCTTACATCTTATGTCTTACGCTGTTTTTGTGATTGTATTGTGAAATAGATTTTTACCCCCTGCGCGCATAGATGTTTACACATCAAAAGTTTTTTAACCTTCAAAGTATGACTGTTTGGGTTTTTTATACACTCCACACCAGTGTGCTGAGGGTATATACAGCGAGTGACAATTCAATGAAAACTTTTAACAAAATATATATTTGAAAACTGAACGTTCAATACCAAGTCTTTTTCCCTTTGGTCGTCGTCAAAAGTTCTTCCATCATGGCCTCTTTAATTAAACTTCGACTTACATTTCATATTGCAAACAAGTAAGAACTGAATGTGCCAAAGTACTAACGCACAAAACGTTTCTTTTCTTTCTTCTCCTCAGGGCAACAAGAGCTTATGGTAATTTTTTAAAAGAGTAAAAAATAATGTTAGTTCTGCTATTCCAATACACTTATAATGAATGGCACAAATATTCACTGACCCGGTTGATAAGCTGAACTTTTAGCAAAAAAAAATTCATTTTTGCCGAATAGCGATCAACCATTTCCCGAACTCGAAAGAGTATCTTGTACTATGCCTAAAATATTCTTCCAAGCACGTGCAGTTAAATAGGTTCTTTCGGATCTCAACGTAAATAAATCTCTGTAGGCGGATGTTATAGCAACACTGGCACTGAAGCAGTGCTTACCGACTCTAGCTAGTACATTGGCTATCCTTTTCAGGTCTTCGTACCGTACGGCTGTCCTTTCCTCTTGATGGAAGGTTGCCAATGTCCAACCAATTCCTAAAAAGGGTTCAATTTGTTCTGCGCTCTCAGAGATAGTGGAGAGCACGGTTAATTACCATCTTGTCAACTATCTAAAGGTCAACTCTCTTTTTAATTATCGAGAGTATGGCTTCCGTAGAAGTGGTTCTACGGGAGACCTATTAGCTTTTCCTTCTGAACGCTGCAGCCGACCCATTACCAATTTCCATGAAAGTGAATTGGTTGCGCTATATACGAGTATTTCAAAGGCGTGAGGCATGGTGCATTAATATCTCGCGATTCATATCGAGTTTTCTCAGAGACCGCACAATACGTTTCGTTATTGACGGGATCTCACTCTGGGGTACCCCAAGCTTGTGTTCTTTCTCCTCCTTTTTTCCCTTTCGTTTTAATGTCCTTAGGTTAGGTTAGGTTGAAAAAGAGGAGCCATGTATACACATAGCTCATATCCGTTTTACCCGGATATACACTTAAGCCAGAAAGTCGGCTTGTTGTGCGCTCTACATCCTCATGCTCATCCGTTAATCTACTCCTTATTTAACTTAGGAGTTCGGTCTCGATAGTAAATCTCCTGAGTGCTTTCCAGCGTATCCCCCTAAGAGCCGCTAGGCCTGGCGTGATGTCGTTGGATAAATATTTGACCCTTGTTCCGGCAAATACAGGACAGTAACAAAGGTAGTGTTCTAGGCTCTCTTCATCCTCTCCACAAGCTCTGGATGTGGCCGATTCTGCCCGTCCTATTCGGTATAGATGAGCTCTCAGTTCAGAGTGTCCAGTGAGGATGCCAATAATCCTACTCAGTTCCCTTCTATTTAGACTAAGGATTTCCTTAGTCTTCGAAGTGTTTGGAGGGCCCCATAATATCTTCGTAGCCTTACCCACGTCAGTTTCCCCCTAAATTGAAGTATGTGAATTGGTTGCCCATTCCGATAGTTTCAATTTGAGAGCCTGGAAAGATATTGGGTTTTCCAAATTGACTCCCTCCAGGAAAGAACCCTTCCTGTCCAGTTCGTCTGCAATCTCGTTTCGCATTATAACACTGTGTCCTGGGATCCAAATGATTTCAGGTCTACCTCTTGTAGTGAAGTTTGCAATTTCTTTTTTACATCTGAGGACAGTCCTTGATCTAGACTGTCCGAAAATATTTTCACGTCTCCGGGGATTGGGATTGCCCGTGCGTCAATAGATCTTATGCATTCCGTTATCGCGACCACTTCAGCCTGAAAGACAGAGTTGTGGTCCGGAAAGCGTAGGTTTAATGTCCTTAGTCAAACCATCAATCCTATCTTTGAAGATGACAGCAACATTTGTCATTCATTTTCCTTCAATTGTTGGCCTATCCTTGTCAATGTTGTGGCAAAAAGGCTGACAATGAATGACATACACAATCAAGACCAGTTAACAAACTTATCTAGTAGATCATTTGTAGTCTTTTATCTAAAGAAAATTCTTTTATTAGTCGAACTAGCCGTATTTGTAATGAACTCCACACACAAGAGTTTCCTGACACTACTCCCTCTTTCCTCCTTCCATTCCCTATTTTCCTGAGATTAACATAGTGCACTTCATTGTGCTGGTTTATTATAAAAAAATTAGACAACGTAAAAAAAATTCCTGAAAAAATTTTTAAAATTTGTGAACAACATCAATTTTGGTCTTATGAAAAATTACAGAAAAAGACTTATGCGATATTGATATTTCATTTGTTGATGTCACGGTTTTGATGGTTTTAGATGGTATTGTGCTGGGAAAACCATATGTAGCAGCGACTGATAAAAAACTATGAGAGTCATTAGTTTTCAGCAGACTCCGCCATGCAGCTCAATGATATTTTGTGCAATCAGCTTTTTCACTTATAATTTTTCTTCATTATTTTTTTCACATTACTAAACTTTGATTTCACTTCCGAAAAAATAAAATAATTAAACATATTACTCGTTAGAGCTGAATTTAACAATATTAATGTTTTATTTTTGTATATTTTCTCCAGGACTATGTACGAACGAGTTGTATCAACCAAAGACTGAGAAAATTTCCTTAGCTAATAATTTGAACAATCAAAAGCTACAGAAAATGGAGGCGGAATTAAAACGTTATCAAATGCGACTAGAAAATGAAGGTTTTCGCAAGTCTGCTACTCCTGAAGTACAAGAAAAACATATAAAAAAGGTAAGTGAGCCATTCCTTATAAGATCAAAGTTATGCCGTTTTCTTTTCTGACAAGAAATGTCGCCCTTTTTTTGCCCTTTTTTTCGAAAAGTGTATTGTTTTATATATTCTGAATTAAGAGCAACCTTATCTTATATATTAATCGAAAGGTCTCAAAGTCGAGCCCTCATAAATCACAAAAAATTTGAGCCATTGACTTCTTTCAGGTCATAGTGGGAGAATATTTCCCCATTGTTCCCCTTTTTTTAATATTTTCACCCTATGACTTCCAAGAGGATAATAATCAAATTTTTTTTTTATTTATGAACACAGCACTTTGAGACCTTTCGATTGATATATAATACAAGGTTGCTCTTAATTCAGGATATATAAAAATACACACTTTTCCAAAAGAGGGAAAAAAGGGCGACATTTTTTGTCAGAAAAGAAAACGGCATTAGAAAAAATTTTACTAAATATTGTTAAATTTAAAATATAAAAAATTTTATCTCTAATTTAAAAAAAATGTTTTTTTTTATTACAGATGCAACAACTGGAAGTAGAAATAGAAAAAATCAAATCAATTGCTAGATGATGACTACAAATTGAAAAAGAAAAACTGTTAACTTAAATTTAGAAAATATAAAATTATTAAATAAATGAAGCAAAAAAAAACACGCCAATGATATAATTTTTTTTATATTTATTAAACCATACCAAGCCAAACCATGACTACTGACTCATCATATAATAGGACAAGCATTTTGCGAGAACGAAAGATAAAAACCTCTATTTGATATGTCCAAATCTTCATTAGCATTTGTAACCACATATAAAACAAATGGCTTGGTGGAACTTGTTGTATCCACCAGACCTAAACCACAAAATCGACCACTGGGCAATGTGGCTCCAGCTTGTGTTGGATTAGGTATAATTATAAAATCTGTAGTACAATCTTGACTTTGAACAGTTCCAGTACCCAGCAGAGATGGATCTACAGCACCTACATCATTTGTCAATGTAAAGGAATATATATCCGAGCTCACTTGACTCCAGGTTATTGAGCATCTATTAGCTTCCATGCGAATACAAATGCCGTAATTGTGATTTGCTATTTGTCTGGTGCCACCAACACCGATAGAGTTTGTTAAAGAGTTTGGAGACGAAACATAATTGAAACTTTGCAATGTGCCAGTCTCTTCCATGTAGTATTGCAGACAGCCCGATGGTGCCTGTGTGGCTGAAGCACACGCCAATTGTGATAATTTAATTTGCCAATGACGATTAAACGTATAGCTAGCTGAGGTAGCCAACGCGATTGTAATCGATGAATTACCATTAAAGTCTACATAGACATGTTGTCCAGAATTTTCTCCACATATAGTTGGAACACGTGAAGAACCACCAGTAATTTGTAAGGAATCGGTTAGACAGAAGCCATCACCACTTGGCGGAGCCAAAGACAGCGATAGGAAATCTACTCTTAACTGACATATAGTTGTGTCACAGGGTTGTACTACTATCGAGCATCGGCCACCACCACCATAGGTCCCCGGATAGCCAGAGTTATAGAAGTATGTATTGTTGTATTGTGTAGTGGAGCCACATGTTTTCTGGTCTAAAAAAAATTTAAACAACACATTTTAGTTCTTTTTATATAGAAAGCCAAAGCTAAACTGACATATGCAGCATACTGCCTGAGAGGTAACCGTTGAACAAGTTCCTGCTGATACACCACCGTTGTCCGTACATTCTCCTCTCACCACACAGGTACCCATAAGATTATTTTGCCCAGAACATACCTGATTCTCAAAACGACCAATTGTATAGAAAGGAAACCCTGAAAGCAAAAGAAATTGAAATAATAACAAAATTAGAATTTTTTTTAAAAATTGTTTCCGAATTTTAGAAATTTTTCAGTCCCCAATGAATGATGCATTTGTTTAAAATTAAAAGAAAATTATTAAATTAACAGTTATATGCTACAAGACTCTGACAGATTGAGGATTTAAATAATGCAGATTGGTAATGGAAACAAATGCCTCAACAATTTAATAATAGCTTAATTGAGTCAGTTCTTAAAATAATACTGAAACAACAAAGTCAAAAAAGTAAATCAAATATCTACTCCAGTGATTCTCATCCACTGTGCCGCGACACTTTTATGCGCCGCGATATTCTTAAAGTGTGCCGCCTAATTTTAGATATATATTATGTAAATATTATTAAAAAATATGATTTAAAAAGAAGAATCCTTTGAACATACATAAAATTTTTTAAAATTATTTTATTATTTGTTTTGTAACGCGTTCTTTCTTAGAATCATAAAGGGGTCGGTAATGACTTCTCTCGATTTATATCGAGTTTTCTCAGAGACCGAACAATACGTGTTGTTATTGATGGTGTCTCATCTAATGAGTTTCAGCTTAATTCAGGGGTACCCCAAGATTCCGTTCTTTTTCCTTCTCTTTCCCTTATCTTTCTGAACGACCTTCTTGGCCAAACTTTTAACTCTATATACTCTTTCGCAGATGACAGCAGCATTTGTCATTCATTTTCCTTTAATTGTAGGCCAAGCCTCTTGGAGGTTGGGGGGCAAAAGGCGGACAATGAATGACACACTCAATCAAGACCTCTTAATAATCTCCGAGTGGGGTAAAGCGAATAGGGTTGATTTTAATGCGCTGAAGACTCAATGATTCCATAGGGCCATGGAATCAACAATGTCATCTGTATATATGGGTGGTATAGGTATTGAGGAATCGGATACTCTTGATGTTCTGGGCATGAGAATTCAATGTGATGTTCGTTGGAACGAGCATGTTTTTCAAGTGTCGGAAGAAGCAAGTTTCTTGGTTTTCTAAAACGGTGTAGAAATTACTTCACTCCTTCTGATCTCCTTAAAATCTATACCACTTACATCCGACCGAAAATGGAATACAACTCCCATATATGGGCAGGGGCTTCAAAGTCTATTTTGGAGCTACTGGACCATGTGCAAAGGAAGGCGTTAGCTCTCATCAATGACAGTAGGGTATCCAATTCTATTGATTCATTGGAACACCGTCGGAATGTGGGTTGTGTAGCACTGTTCTATAGATATTACCATGGGAAATGTTCTTCTGAGATTAGCGAACTTATTCCAAGTGCCCGAGTTTCGGTTCGCTCTACCCGCTTCTCTAGTACATCACATCCATTTGTAGTCTATTGTCCAGTTGGCCGCACAACGCATTACAGAGAGAATTCGTTTATCAGTCGAACTAGCCGTATGTGGAATAAACTCCCCGCAGAGGTCTTTCCTGACAGTTATAATCTAATAAAATTTAAGTCAAATATCCACAAACACTACTCCCTCTCTCATCCTTCCCATAACCTATTTTCCTGAAATCAACACAATGCACTGCATTTGTAGGGGGCATCCCCTGAGTGTAGGTTAACAAAAAAAAAAAAAAAAAAAAAAAAACTGATTTTTAGGCCTCAAGTCGGCTCACACTTTTCACTAGTACGTACAAAAATTGCCGGTGTTAATGATACTGGGGATTCCCAATGCATTGCTTAATAGTTACTGCACATTTTCTTTCGTTAAAATTGGCAAATGTATGTAATTTAGCTTACCATTAATTTATTTGCTTGCATTTTCAAGTTATATCAATAAGTCCGTGACTTTTCGAACTTCCCTCGTAGTTATATGATATGTAAACTGTTCCCATCAAGTACCACCTGTTAATATAGACTACTGTAAAATTTTGAGCAAGTTCCATTATATACTTTGCGTTTAACAGCTGTTCAAAACATACAACCTCGTGTTTTTTTGATGGAAAGAAGTGAATTTCGAGTGCTCATTAAACATTATTTTTTGCGAATAAAAACCTTCAATCAAACCAAGTCCAAGGGGACTCTGCACCGACATCAATGGTAAAAAAGTGGTTTACTGAGTCTCGTTGTGGTCGCACAAATACAAATGACACTGAAGGTTCTGGTCGGCCAATTTAGGTCAATACACCCGAAAATGTAAAAATCCACGATATGGTGTTGGCCGATCGAAGTGTAAAAGTGCGTGAGATTGCTGCTGCCATAGGCATTTAATATGGCAGTGTGGTTTCGATTTTAAATGATCAGTTGGGTTTATGAAAGCTGTTTGCAAGATGGGTGCCGCGTTTGCTCTCAATTGACCATAAACGTAATCGTGTGACAACTTCAAAATTCCATGAATTGGGCTACGAATTGGTACCTCATCCGCCATATTCTCTGCATTTAGCATCCAGTGACTATTTCCTATTTCCAAACCTAAAGAAATGGCTTGGTGGAAAGAGATTTAGCTCCAACGATGAAATTATTGATCAAAAATGCCTATTGTATGGACCTCGAAAAATCCTTTTTTTTTTTTTGAAGGGATACAAAAATTGGAGAAACATTGCACTAAGTGTATTGAGCTAAAAGGAGATTATGTTGAAAAATAATTTTTTTTGCTAAAAAAAACTGTGTTTCATACTAAATGTCACGGACTTATTGATCCGCCCTCATATAAACATATTGGCTTTGCAGTATTGTATTCTCAAACTGGAATAAATCATATTTTTATTTTAACAGAACCTTCTGAAAATGGATGAATGGTTATAAAGAAGAAAGCTTAACGATGATAATAGTGATAATGATTACGTTAGCGACCAAGTTAATGAGCCCATGCCCGGTACAAGTAACGGTACTTCTTGCCTCAAAAAAATACGTTGTACATAGGAAATTCAATGATGTTTTTTGGAAATTTAGATTTACCTCTACAATGGAAAATGACAAAGTTATTCCCGAGAGTGATATGTGGTTGTAAATTATTAAATTGTGCTATGGTTCCGAGCAAACTCCGACGTCATTTGGTCATCCTTCATCCTTCGCTTATAACAAAAGATAAAAGCTACTTTCAAAATTCTTTATCTTCAAAATCGAAGCATGTAAAGGTTTTTGAAAAGCAAATCGGTGTGTCTGAAAAGGCTCAAGTAGCTTCTTACGAAATAACTAAATTGATCGCTGTTAAATTAAAACCTCACAATTTGGCTGAAGAAATTTTATAACCAGCTTGTCGAAAATTGTAAAACTAATGATTGACGGATCAGCAGATATTGATATTTGCAAAGTACAACTTTCTAATGACGTAATCAATCGCAGAATTACAGATACTGGCAGATTCCAGCGCTCGAAATTCAAGTGCAATTTCTAAACTTTATTTTTCAACTTAGCCAATTCACAAACCAACACTTTTTGTATAATTTTATTCAAAACAAAGGAAAAAATTTAAAAATCTGTAAATCTGGTGAACAGCTAAAAAATGTAATTATGATGTAATTAGTTCATATTTAGAAGAAATAAGTTTCTTGGAAGTCATGTATTGGCATTTGTACAGATGGTACTCCAGTTATGACTGGACATGTTAAAGAACTGTCAAAAAAACTGATATATTCGTTACCCATTGTTTTTTACATCGAAAAGCACTTGTTACAAAATATTTGCCATCAGAATTGAAAATAGTTCTGGAACAATGTGTTAAACAACCCCGTTCTTGAAACGTTGTTATTTGAATAAGAGTGAATTTAAAATCACATGAAATTGAAATTTTGGGTTTCTTGAAACCACTTTTTTTTATTTATTTAATGGAAACATATGTTTGAGTTAAGAACCATATGTTTGAGTTAAGAACATATGTTATCTAGAAACCGAGGTGCCATATGGTTCTTTCTTCAGTTTCACAAAAAACTTTTAAGTATTTTGTGCATGTTTTTTCTTAAGTTTATAGAAAAAGTATAAAGAAAAATATTTTCTTTTAAAATAACAACTTATTTGTTTATTTAATTGTTTTTATTCTTCAATTTCATTCAATTAAAAATGACTTTTCTATTTTTAAAAAGTAAGGCATCACCAAAAAAAATTTCGATATTCAAATAAATTGGATTTGACTGGCATCACTACTGTTTCGAACATATGCAAAAAAAATAAAAAATATGTGATTTGATGAAAAAAAATTTTTTAATTCATTTTTTTGCAATAATTAGTGCATAAAGAATCTATGTTATAATTGAAAAAATTATAATGGAAAATAGATTGTGCAAATAAAAAGTTTTTATTATAGTTATAGAACAGCATCATCGCAAAAAGTGTGTTTTACTAACATCGACCACTTATTACGAGTTTTTTTTTTTTAAATCAGCGTAAAATGTAGACGTTTTTTAAAATCGTTTTTTTTTTCATAAAATTAATGTCTAATTTTTTAAAATAATGACAAGGTTCAATAAAAAACATGTTAGAGTTTAAATATCAATTAGTTTTAAGAAAAAAAGGGCATTTGTTTTGATTTCACAAAACCTTTTCTATGTGAATTAAAACGAGAAAAATATTCTTATTGAAATTAGAGAACAGCAAAAAACTCGTAGATTTAAGAATTTTTTCATTTACGAGTTTTTTTTGTGATAGTGGTTTCAAGAACAGGGGTGAAAATGATTAATTATATAAAATCAAGACCATTTACAAGTCGCTTATTTACGAATCTTTTTTACTGCACACGGAATTAAGGTGGTTGTCCAGAGGAAACGTTTTATATCGTGTGCTGGAATTAACAGACGAAATGAAAATATTTTTTGAACAAGATAATAAATCTAACCCATAAAAATAAAGTTTTTATTAAAACTCTTTCTTTCCTTATACATATGAGTTTTGAATATCTCCGTGACTGTGTGTGACTATCTTAAAATTAATGTTTGGCCACAATAAGTCTATGGACAAAGTTTCAGATCGATCGGATAAGGGGAAATGGGTTTTAAATCACTCCGCGACTGTGCGTGACTATGTCGAAGATGATCTTTCTTTACAGCAAGTATATCGACCAAGTTTCAGATCGATCGGATGACGGTGAAGGACATTTAGATCAGTCCGTGACTGTGCCTGACCAAGCGTGACTGCCCCAAAATTAATCTGTAGTCACAACAAGACTATAGGCCAAGTTTCAGATCCATCGGATGAGGTGAAGTGGGGTTTTAATTTCTCCGTGACTGTGCGTGACTATGTCAAAGTTAATATTTTTTCACAGCATGTCTACCGACCAAGTTTCAGATCGATCGGATATGGGGAAATGGGTTTTAAATCACTCCGTGACTGTGCGTGACCACGTGTTACTGTGCGTGACTACCCCAAAATTAATCTGTAGTCACAACAAGACTATGGGCCAAGTTTCAGATCAATTGGATAAGGGGGAATGGGGTTGACCCACGACAGACAGAGAGATTGAGTTAAAATAAAGAGTTTAAAAAATTATTATCTTGTTCATTTGTTGATAGATAAAATATGGTATACTAAACTGGCTTATCAGAAATTTTAATTATTTTTAAAATCATTAATTCAAGTACACAACGGCCTAATGAAAATATCTTAAACACAACCGATAAGCTGGTGGTGATCCAAATACAAATAACTATATGGAAGAATAAAGCTCAGGAAGGCAATATAGGAAAGTTTGAGTCAGTCCCAAAATACTGTTATAAAACTATTAAAATAATTGTTATTAACCATTTGACAACATTAGAGGAGAGAATTATACATTATTTCCCAAAATTGGATATAAAGAAATTTGACTGGGTTCGTAATCCATTTCTCATAACGTATACTTCTGTATTTAACTTTACTTTGAATGAAGAGGAATAACTCATTTTGCTTTCCAATAATAGAGGTTTAATTTTAAAACATTCAGAAGAATCAATTAATTCATTTTGGATTAACATTAGATGCAATTATCAACGATAGCCAAAAAAATCTTTAAACATATTATTACAATTTTCCATATCTTATTTGTGTGAATTCGGATTTTCAGCATTAACCAACATTAGAACTCAAAATAGATCAAAATTGTTACATATAGAAGACGATGTGAGAGTAGCATTGTCATTTTTACGACCAAATATAAATGAAGTTATCAAAAAACAAAAAGTATTCTTTGTACTGTTATTTTTGTAGTACATATTATTTATTCTATTTCGCACATTTAAAATTATTATCATAAACTATTTTAAGCAGTGCATTATTGGTAAGTATACCGCCAAATTTTGAAATCGTTAAAAGTGTGCCGCAACAAATGTTGTTGTTATTTTTTCTTATTTAAAACTTTCATATTTGACTCATTTTCCTTTTCAAATTCTAACTCTCCAATTGAAATTTGCAATGTCAAGCACAGCATCGAAAATCTTAAAAGTCAGAGAATGACTTCTTTCTGTTGCTTTTATCACATTTTAAAACTTCTCTCTTGATCATTAACTTCACTCATTAAAAGTTTTTGCACAATATACATACATAAAATTGGCCAGACTCTTCAGTTCTTGTTTGCCGGTTGTCGCGTTAAGGTGTCACTTTCGTTGCGTTAACAAAAAGTTTTTGAAAAGTGTATTAAAATTACCAGAAAATTTTAACTAATATAAAAAAATAAAAAAGTGATAAAAATTAAGTGCTTTCGTATAGAAAATCATGTTAATATAAGGTCAAAAATGTAAATTTATAATCTCAGCTAACGGTTAATTGCTGACACCTTTTTTTTCATAATCCGTTGTGTGTGTATATTAAAATAGTGTTAAAGAGACGTTTACTCATTCTTAGTGCATTTGCACTTGCGTTCAAATGTTGTTGTTATTTTTCTTATTAAAAGTATTCCTTTTTTGCTGTTGTATACACATAATTTTTACAGTTCCGTTTCCTTTTCTTATTCTTTTTCTCTTAATGAAATTTGCAGTCATATTTTTTTATTCTCTTTAAATATCGCAGCATATAAAGTCTAAACAAACATTCTTTGATTTCTATCAGTTTCCCTTAATGCAATTGAAAACTTCTCTTTGCATTGGTTAACTTCACCCATTAATGAGTTTTGCATTGCTGTAAATTTGAAAGTCTCTTTAGTTCTAATTAGCCGGTTACCGTGTAAGGGTGTCAATTTCGTTTCCTTAACTTCAAATTAAAAAAAATATATATTAAATTAAAAAAATAGAAGAAATATTTAAATATCGTTAGAATGTATAAAATGTATGTAATTCTTATAGAAAAATGTGTTGATAATAAAGAAAATATGTATAATTTTAATATCTCGGGTAACGGTAAATTGGTGACACCCGTTTTATTACTTGTTGTGTTGTGCGTGTGTGTTGTGTTTGTGCTTTTGCGCAAAATTAAAGAAAAAATCTTCGTTTGCATTTGCGTATAAGTGTTATTTTCTTTGTTACTTAAAGTATGTATGTAGTTGTTTCATTTTTGATTTCGTTTGCAATAAGAAATAGAATTGTTTTAGTCAGGGACGTAATAGTTATAAGAGAAATAACAAAAAGGTCTTATTTAACCATTAAAATTGATGAATTGAAATAATGGCTATAATTAACCATTATCATAATATATATTTAATTTGGGTCATCGCAACCAATATACATAGGTGAGAAATATACATATGTATATATGTATATATTTTTTTTGATTACGAATAACTATAGCTTTGTTCGTTTGCGCGATAATTTGTAACAATTTGTACAATTTATCACAAAATTTACTGGATTCTGTTCGTTTACTTAAAAAATCCAGTAAAAGAGACCAAATGAGAGCGTAAAGTGACAGTTAATTTTTTGAAAACTTGCTAGTTTTTACTGGATATATTTTTGCCAGTAAGAATTAGCAAGCAAGAAAAAACATATGTATGTATGTTTGAAAAACATATGATTGAGTTTTGTGGTAAATAAAGCAAAAATACTACAATTCTATTTTTGTGCAAAAATTTTAAATAATTCTGAGGAAATTAATGATAGAAGTAAGTAAATATTCACATAACCAGGTTTCATTAATTTTAATCTTTTAAAACCGGTTCCTGCCAAAAAAATATATATGTGTATCTGCCAATTTCTTTCATAATAAATGTTTATTTTCAAAAGCAATAGGTAATGATATTATTTAATTTCAATGAATATTTTTACGTGTTAAATAAAATAAATTCTAATTAAGGTATATTTCTTTTTGATGTGTAAACATCTACACGCGCAGGGGGGTAAATTACAAAAACAGCGTAACATGTAAGCGTAGCATGTGAGCGTAAGATGTGAGCATAACATGTGAGTCGTAAGACAAAATGTGATTGTATTGGTGAAAAAATTATGATATTATGATAACCTGTTTGAAAATTAAAAATGAAAAATAAAAAATGCAAAAAAATTAAATATAAAAAATGAAAGATTAAAAATGAAAAAAAAAATGAAAAATTAAAAATGAAAAACGAAAAATTAAAAATGAAAAATAAAAAATGAAAAATTAAAAACGAAAAATGAAAAATAAAAAATTAAAAATTAAAAATGAAAAATTAAAAACTAAAAATTAAAATGAAAAATAAAAAATAAAAAATGAAACATGAAAAATAAAAAATTAAAAACGAAAATTAAAAATGTATAATGAAAAATGAAAAATAAAAAAATGAAAAATGAAAAATAAAAAATAAAAAATGAAAAATGAAAAATAAAAAATGAAGAACGAAAGATGAAAAATGAAAAATGAAAAATAAAAAATGAAAAATTAAAAATGAAAATTAAAAAATGAAAATGAAAAATAAAAAATTAAAAATGAAAAATGAAAAATGAAAAATGAAAAACGAAAAATAAAAAATGAAAAATGAAAAACGAAAAATGAAAAAAAAAAATATTAAAAATGAAAAGTAAAAAATTAAGAATAAAAATGAAAAATAAAAAATAAAAAATGAAAAATAAGAAATTTAAAAAAAATTAAAAGGAAAAATTAAAAATAAAAAATGAATAATAAAAAATTCAAACTAAAAAATTAAAAATAAAAAATGAAACATGAAAAATAAGAAATGAAAAATGAAAAACTAAAATTAAAAATGAGTAATGAAAAATAAAAAATGAGAAATGAAAAATAAAAAATGAAAAATAAAAAATTAAATATAAAAAATGAAAAATAAAAAATGAAAATTGAAAAATAAAAAATTAAAAATAAAAAATTAAAAGTGAAAAATGAAAAAAGAAAAATAAAAATTCGAAAATGAAAAATGAAGAAAATAATTAAAAATGAAAAATAAAAAATGAAAAATTAAAAATGAAAAATTAAAATTAAAAAATGAAAAATAAGAAATGAAAAATGAAAAAATAAAAATTGGAAAATGAAAAATGAAGAAAAAAATTTTAAATGAAAAATTAAATATAAAAAATTAAATATAAAAAATGAAAAATAAAAAATGAAAAATAAAAAATGAAAAATTAAAAAAGAAAAATTAAAAATGAAAAATGAAAAACGAAAAATTAAAAACGAAAAATTAAAAATAAAAAATAAAAAACGAAAAATTAAGAATTAACCGCTTAAAATAATAAATAATAATAAAAATTTTTATATTAACGGAGCCGCTGCAGTTGATTGCTATAAGTGACGCTTTCTGTTTGATTTTAAGAAAGTGATATAAAAAAATCTTTAATTACTAGATGTTTAACATCTCCCCTGGGATCGGACTCACATGATTTTTTTTAATTTAGAACTTCACTTCTTCTTCACTTTCAAATGTGTTTACAATCAGCTGTTTCTATGAACTTGCAAATTCTTACAAATTTTTTTACTATTTTGGATATTTATGATTTTGAGAACTAATTTTTCTTACTGTCTGAAATTTCGGTTTTTACTGGGAAAGTTAACGAACAGAGCTTATTAAAGCAACCAAACAAATTGTAGTGGATGCATTTCTGAGGCGCTTGAGAGATAAGGAATTTAAATATCTCTTTGGTGAAGAAACAAAACGGGCAGTTTTGTAAGAAATGTTTAATTTCATAAATAAAATATTATTTAATAAAAAAGTATATTATAAATTAAACTTTAAGCCGTTTAATTAAAGTAGTTTAATAATAAAACTACAAACCTTTTAGAAATGCATCCATTACATAAAAAATGCGATATACAGTGACCGACAATACAATATAATCATAACATATGAATTTAGTTATAGTTAAAAATCTGTATACTTTAACTTGAAAATTAAAAAAAAATTATTTCAATATTATTGCTAATGATATGTACACAAATTTTAGAAAACTTAAATCAAAGTAATAACTCATACTAATATTAAAAACAAAAAAAAAACCAAAAAGTTAAAAACATAAACGACAATAAATAGAATTCAATAAATTCAATAAACTTAAAAACATAAACGACAGTAAACAGAATCAATCATTTTTAAAAAATTATAAAATTTCAGAACTTGTTTAAAAAAAAAAATTCCTAATATTTGGTTGCATAACCTTTATTTTTGACTCCTTCACATGGACTCACATGGCGACCGCGGAATCGAGTACCATATTTATTGTATATTCTCCCAAAGCTCTGTGTTGTTTTTTCGTTTTCCAGCTCCCAGCTTGTCCTTTACTATTTTCCAGAGATTCTCTATTGGATTTAAATCTGGAGATTGGGAGGGCCATTCCATTACATCGATTTTGTTATCTGCAAACCATTTTTTAGCGAGAACTGAAGTGTGCTTTGGATCGTTGACTTGCTGAAATTGGCATTTTAAGGGCATATTCCATTCAACATACATATGGCATCATTATATTTTCGAGGATGTGTATATAGAGATACTTATCCATATTTTCTTGAATCCAAAAGATTGGACCTACACTATACAAACAAAAGCATTCCCAGACCATAATGTTTGCACCACCATGCTTGAAAGTTTTTGTTGTATAGCGAGGATTTAAATCTGAATTCATTTACGTCTAACCATCACTGCCAATCAAGTTTATTTTAGATTCATCGGTCTACAACACATTTCGCCACTTTTTTATGTTCTCGGAGCCACACCATTCCTTATGAATATATGCAAATCTTTTTCTTGCGTCAATATGTTTTTTGGTAAGCTTTGGAACTTTTCTAGAAATTCTACCATGAAGACCAACATTCACCAGCCTTCTTTGAACAGTTCTAGTAGAAACCTCGCAACCAACTTCCTTTTGTATTTTTCCTGCTGACTTAAAAGGATCTCGTTTCAATATTATGGTAATAACGACTTTTAGAATGAAACACAGTTTGTTTTGCAAAAAAAAATTTTTTTTCCAACATAATCTCATTTTAGCTCAATACACTTAGTCCAACGTATCCATTCCAAAAAATAGGTTTTTTCGAGGTCCATAAAATAGGCATTTTGATCAATAATTTCATCTTTGGAGCTAAATCTCTTTCTACCGAAAAAAATTCATTTGCCTTTCCAATAATAGAGATTTAATTTTAAAACATTTAGAAGTATTAAATAATTCATTTTGGATTAACATTAGATGCAATTATCAACGATAGCCAAAAAAATCTTTAAACATATTATTACAATTTTCCATATCTTATTTGTGTGAATTCGGATTTTCAGCATTAACCAACATCAGAACTAAAAGTAGATCAAAATTGTTACATATAGAAGACGATCTGAGAGTAGCATTGTCATTTTTACGACCAAATATAAATGAAGTTATCAAAAAACATCAAGCTTAAATTTCACATTGAAAGTATTCTTACTGTACTGTTATTTTTGTAGTACATATTATTTATTCTATTTCGCACATTTAAAATTATTATCATAAACTATTTTACGCAGTGTATTATTGGTAAGTAAACCGCCAAATTTTGAAATCGTTAAAAGTGTGCCGCAGCAAATGTTGTTGTTATTTTTTCTTATTTCAAACTTTCAATTTGACTCATTTTCCTTTTCAAATTCTATCTAACTCTCCAATTGAAATTTGCAATGTCATGTACAGCATCGAAAATCTTAAAAGTCAGAGAATGACTTCTTTCTGTTGCTTTTATCACATTTTAAAACTTCTCTCTTGATCATTAACTTCACTCATTAAAAGTTTTTGCACAACATACATACATAAAATTGGCCAGACTCTTCAGTTCTTGTTTGCCGGTTGTCGCGTTAAGGTGTCACTTTCGTTGCGTTAACAAAAAGTTTTTGAAAAGTGTATTGAAATTACAAGAAAATTTTAATTAATATAAAAAAATAAAAAAGTGATAAAAAATGAAGTGCTTTCGTATAGAAAATCATGTAATATAAGGTCAAATATGTAAATTTCTAATCTCAGCTAACGGTTAATTGCTGACACTTTTTTTTCATAATCCGTTGTGTTTGTATATTAAAAGAGTGTTAAAGAGAGGTTTACTCATTCTTAGTGCATTTGCACTTGCGTTCAAATGTTGTTGTTATTTTTCTTATTTAAAGTATTCCTTTTTTGCTTTTGTATACACATAATTTTTACAGTTCCGTTTCCTTTTCTTATTCTTTTACTCTTAATGAAATATTCAGTCATAACTTTTTATACTCTTTAAATATCGCAGCATATAAAGTCTAAACAAACATTCTTTGACTTCTTTCAGTTTCCCTCAATGCAATTTAAAACTTCTCTTTGCATTGGTTAACTTCACCCATTAATGAGTTTTGCATTGCTGTAAATTTGAAAGTCTCTTTAGTTCTAATTAGCCGGTTACCGTGTAAAGGTGTCAATTTCGTTTCGTTAACATCAAATTAAAAAAAAAATTATTAAATTAAAAAATAGAAGAAATATTTAAATATCGTTAGAATATATAAAATGTATGTAATTCTTATAGAAAATTGTGTTGATAATAAAGAAAATATGTGTAATTTTAATATCTCGGGTAACGGTAAATTGGTGACACCCGTTTTATTACTTGTGTTGTGCGTGTGTGTTGTGTTTGTACTTTTGCGCAAAATTAAAGAAAAAATCTTCGTTTGCATTTGCGTATAAGTGTTATTTTCTTTGTTACTTAAAGTAGTTGTTTCATTTTTGATTTCGTTTGCAATAAGAAATATAATTGTTTTAGTCAGGGACGTAATAGTTATAAGAGAAATAACAAAAAGGGTTTATTTAACCATTAAAATTGATGAATTCAAATAATGGTTATAATTAACCATTATCGTAATATACTTATATTTAATTTTGTTCATCGTAACCAATATAGGTGAGAAATATATATATTTTTTGATGTGTAAACATCTATATGCGCAGGGGGTAAATTTCAAAAACAGCGTAACATGTGAGCGTAACATGTGAGTCGTAAGACTAAATGTGATTGTATTGGTGAAAAATTATGATATTATGATAACCTGTTTGAAAATGAAAAATGAAAAATAAAAAATTAAAAATGAAAAATTAAAAATTAAAAATAATAAATTAAAAATTAAAAATGTAAAATAAAAAACGAAAAATAAAAAAGAAAAATGAAAAATAAAAAAATAAAAAATGAAAAATTAAAAATAAAAAATGAAAATTAAAAAATTAAATATAAAAAATGAAAAATAAAAAATGAAAATTTAAAAATAAAAAATGAAAATTTAAAAATAAAAAATGAAAAAAGAAAAATAAAAGTTGGAAAATGAAAAATAAAAAATGAAAAAAAAAAAAAATAAAAATAAAAAATTAAAAATTAAAAAAAAAAGAAATTAAAAATGAAAAATGAAAAATAAAAAATGAAAAATTAAAAAAAAAAGAAATTAAAAATGAAAAATTAAAAATAAAAAAAGATTAATTAAAAATTAACCGGTTAAAATAATAAATAATAATAAATATTTTTATATTAACAGAGCCCTTGCAGTTGATTGCTATAAGTGATACGCTTTCTGTTTGATTTTAAGAAAGTGCTATGAAAAAATCTTTAATTACTAGATGTTTACACATCTCCCCTGCGATCGGATCACATGATTTTTTTTGGTTATGAATAACTATAGCTTTGTTCGTTTACGCGATAAATTGTAACAATTTGTACAAATTATCACAAAATTTACTGGATTCTGTTCGTTTACTTCAAAAGAGAACAAATGAGAGCGTAAAGTGACAATTAATTTTTTGAAAACTTGCTAGTTTTTACTGGATATATTTTTGTAGTAAGAATTAGCAAGCATATGTATGTTTGATAGACATATGATTGAGTTTTGTGGTAAATAAAGCAAAAATACTACAATTCTATTTTTGTGCAAAAATTTTAAATAATAATTCTGAGGAAATTAACGATAGGAGTAAATAAGTATTCACATAACTAGGTTTCATTTATTTTAATCTTTTAAAACCGGTTGCTGCCAAAAAAATATTTGTATCTGCCAATTTCTTTCATAATAAATGTATATTTTCAAAAGCAATAGGTAATGATATTAGTTTCAATGAATATTTTTACGTGTTAAATAAAATAAATTCGAATTAAGGTATATTTCTTTTTTTAATTTAGAGTTTCACTTCTTCTTCACTTTCAAATGTGTTTAAAATCAGCTGTTTCTCTGAACTTGCAAATTCTTAAAAATTTTTTTACTATTTTGGATATTTATGTTATTGGGAACTAATTTTTTTTACTTTCTGAAATTTCGGTTTTTACTGGGAAAGTAAACGAACAGAGCTTATTATATATGTACATAGCAACCAAAAAAATTGTAGTGGATACATTTCTAAGGGGCTTGAGGGATAAGGAATTTAAATATCTCTTTGGTGAAGAAACAAAACGGGCAGTTTTGTAAGAAATGTTTATTAATTTCAAAAATAAAATATTATTTGGTAAAAAATTAGATTACAAATTAAACTTTAAGCTGTTTAATTAAAGTAGTTTAACAATAAAACTACAAACCTTTTATAAATGCATCCATTACATCACAAATGCGATATACAGTGACCGACAATACAATAGAATCATAACATATCGAGGGCTTATATTCAAAAAGTTCTATCTACATTTGGCAGCAATATTAATTTTTGATTTCAAACTGTTGTCTCATATAACTGTGAAATATAATATTAATTTTGATATCATACATGATTAGTACGCCTATATCTTAATAGATATTATAGCAAATCGATCGAAAAATACTTTCAGATCTTATTAATAAATTGGTTTTACACGCTCTCTTTAAAATAATTATTGATGCAGATAGCACTTTTAGAATATAAGCCATCAATATGAATTTAGTTAAAGTTAAAAATCTGTATACTCTAATTTGAATATTAAAAAAAAAAAATTATTTCAATGTTAGAAATCAAATTTTAGAAAACTTAAATCAAAGTATTAACACATACTAATGTTAAAAACAACAAAAAATTCAAAAAAACTTAAAAACATAAAGGACAATAAATTGAATCAGTCATTTTTAAAAAATTATAAAATTTCAGAACTTGTTTTAAAAAAAATAAATTTCTTAATATTTGGTTGCATAACCTTTATTTTTGATGACTCCTTCACATCTCTTAACCAAGGACTCACATGGCGACCGCGGAATCGAGTACCACACTTTTTGTATATTCTCCCAAAGCTCTGTCTTGTTTTTTCATTTTCCAGCTCTCAGCTTGTCCTTTACTATTTTCCAGAGATTCTCTATTGGATTTAAATCCGGAGATTGGGAGGGCCATTCCATTACATCGATTTTGTTATTTGCAAACCATTTTTTAGCAAGAACTGACTTGCTGAAATTGCCATTTTAAGGGCATATTTCATTCAACATATGGTATCATATTTTCGAGGATATGTACATATATAGAGATGCTTATCCATATTTTCTTGAATCCAAAAGATTGGACCTACAATATACCAACAAAAACATCCCCAGACCATAATGTTTGCACCACCATGCTTGAAAGTTTTTGTTGTATAGCGAGGATTTAAATCTGAATTTATTGTACGTCTAACCCACGTTTTACCATCACTGCCAATCAAGTTTATTTTAGATTCATCGGTCTACAACATATTTCGCCACTTTTTTATTATATTTCTCCTTATGATTATTTGCAAATCTCTTTCTTGCGTCAATATGTTTTTTGGTAAGCTTTGGAACTTTTCTAGAAATTCTACCATGAAGACCAACATTCACCAGCCTTCTCTGAACAGTTCTAGTAGAAACCTCGCAACCAACTTCATTCCGTATTTCTCCTGCTGACTTTAAGAATGAAACACAGTTTATTTTGCAAAAAACAAAATTTTTTTTCAACATAACCTCATATTAGCTCAATACACTTACATAGTTCGTTTCTCCAATTTTTGTATCCCTTCCAAAATATAGGATTTTTCGAGGTCCATAAAATAGGCATTTTTGATTAATAATTTCATCGTTGGAGCTAACTCTCTTTCCACTGAGCCATTTCTTTAGGTATGGAAATAGGAAATAGTCACTGGGGTCTAAATCCGGAGAATATGGCGGATGAGGTACCAATTCGTAGCCCAATTCATGGAATTTTGAAGTTGTCACATGATTACATTATGTACAATTGAGAGCAAACGCGGCACCCATCTTATAGAAAGCTTTCTTAAACCCAACTGATCATTTAAAATCGAAATCACACTGCCATATGAAATACCTAAGGCATCAACAATCTCACGCACTTTAATTCTTCGATCGGCCAACACCATATCGTGGATTTTTCTACAGTTTCGGGTGTATTGACCTCAATAGGCAGTCAAGAACGTTCGGCGTCATTTGTGTTTGTGCGACCACAATGAAAGTCAATAAACCACTTTTCTACCATTGAAATCAATGGTGCAGGTCCCCATAGTATTTATCAAGCTTCTCATTGGTTTTTCGCAAAAAATAATGTTTAATGAGCACTCGAAATTCATTTTTTTTCCATTAAAAAAAAAAAAAAAACCACGAGGTTGTAAGTTTTGAACAGCTGTTAAACGCAAAGAAAATGACGGAACTTGCTCAAAATTTTACAGTAGTCTATTAACAGGTGGTACTTGATGGGAGCAGTGTTGCATGTCATATAACTACAAGGGAAGCGGCTTATGGGTAGATAAGGCATTAAAAACAAATTTTGTGGATCCTCCAATTAATTTTGCAATTTTCAGTTGAGATTGTCCCGACTTTTTTAAGCTTTTTATCATATTTTTTCTTCTTCTTCTTTCAGTGCAATGCATTGAAGTAGAATGTTTCGTAATTTATATTAAAATCATTTCACATTAATTAAAAAGAACAAGAAATGCAAAGCCTACTTCCATAAATTAAAAATTTTAAATTTTTGAATTTATTTTCCAAAGTGATTCTATTTATTGTCGCTACATATTTTGTAATGTTAACATTAAATTTTATTTTAGAGGAATCAAACGGCTTTTTTCAAATTATATTAAATAGTAATTGAAGCTAAGATTTACGCCTATAATAACTGATTACAAAAACTACAGTTTTTAAAATGTTTTGGTAAAAAAATTATGATATTGATTCTATTGTATTGTCGGTAACTGTATATCCCGGTAGCGTTAACCACAAAATAAAATATAATAATAGTTTTTCATACCAAAAAAAAATATATTTCGCATTTATATTGGTTACGGTGACCAAAATACTATGTATCTTAGGATAATGGTTAAAAATTCCCTAAAACAGATAAAGCGAATTTTAGCGTAACCGTTTCTTCCGAAAGGAAAAAATAACAATTATTGTCGGTCCTTGGTTTTTTGGTGGTTGTGTTAAATGTTGTTTAATATGAAAACTTTTATTTTCGTTTTATTTCATTTCGGGCAATATTCCCTATTTGTTATTATTTCCTTTTACTATATTCGGTATACGTTTTATTAAAAAAAAATTAGTAAAAATATAAAAAGATTCAATATAAAAATGCAAAAAAAAAAAATATAATATGAAAAAAAAATAAAGTGCGCGAGTTTCAACACTGCGTCCCTGTTCCAGATAACTAAGTATATACTTCTTCAACATTTTTTTAAGGTAAATACATAATTTAAAATTAAAAAATATATACATATATATAATATACATAAGGCCAAGTGAAAGATGTTTAGCTGCAAAGGTTTTTCATCAAATTATTTGTTAAAATTCTTTTTAACGAGCTTTTCCATTAAATACAGCACGGTCGAACTTTCTGTTCATTTAATTTTTGACATTTTTTTTCAAGTGGAAAATAATCAAAATTTTACCAAAACCCAAATGAGTTGCAAGATCAAGAAAGTTGTTATTTCGTCAATAATTCAACTTTACCCCAAAATTACAATTAAAAATATTAATTAAGTGTTCCATGATTTTAGGCCTTAAAATATTTTTCAAATTCTTTTCACAGTTATACGCAATTTGATAATTCAAAAACTTTCGCTGAATAAAATATGCAATATCAATATACAAAATGTAGGTTATTTGTTTAAACATTTAGGTGAATCGTGTTTGTTTAATTACTCATTGTCATAGAGTTCTGGCAGTAAACTCAAAAGAAATTTTTCAATAATCAGCCCAATTCTGAATAAGAATTCCGCGGGATTTTTTTCCGTTTCTTCTCATTATGAAAAAAAAAACTAATTGGGAGTTTTTTGCCTTTTTATTTAATTACATTAACACCCAAAACAAGACGAAATAGAAAATACGTAATTCTCTCTCCCTTATTTTTGTTTATTTTATTTTTTCTCCCGAAAAATCGGCGGGAATATTGAGAATCGGGCTGAATAATTTTGAAAGTATTGACCAAATTTTAAAAATGACACACTGCCAAATTTTAAATAAATCTTTGGTTATTGTTTTAAATTATTCATATTTAATTTAATATTTAATTGTATTCTTGATCATACTCACAACGAGGCGATCTGGAATTTGTATTGGTTGTAAGTGAATTTATTTGTGATTGCTTAATATTATCACCAACCAATTGTAACGGCATTTCTTTGTTTGCCACATAACCGATTAATAAAGTAATTAGTACTGTACCAACTATGTAACCGCCGTAATGCATTTTTTATATAATTTTATTTTTTTAAATGCCGGATATTTTTTTTGTATTTAAATTGTTGTGTTCACCGTATTTTCTTTCGGATTATTTCAACCTTACTCTCTTAAAACTTAAATATGACTGAAGGTAAATTCTTTTACAAATGTTCGCATTATGGCTTATTCAACAGGAAATCTGTTAATTGGAAAAGGTGTTAATTGAAAGACATAAATAACATGCAGCATTTTACGTAAAGTCGAGTTGTACATGCAGTACCTTACTCTTCTTCATAATGGTGTGTTGTTGTAGAAAGAAGACCATTGATGAAAAAATAGAGCAAAGAACTACGAATTATGAATAACTGCTAATAATTTTAACAAATAACACTTCGAAAACTGTGTGCTGTTATTCCTTATATGTACGTACATATTTTTTTTTTTGTAGTGCAGATTTTTTGTTCTTTCATTTCTTTGATTTGTTTGGATTAAAAAAAAATTCACTTTATTTGTCAATCGAGATAGTTTTAATTTTAATATAAAATAGAAAGTTAAAATGTTGTTGATATTTGTCATGGCTGAGTAAGCAATGTTCGACACGTGAATGTTGTTAATAGATCAAATGAAAGTATTAGTTAAATCTATTTCCACTCTTTCAATTCATTCAATTCTTATCTGTTGGACTTCCAAATATTATGTGCTAACTTGTTGTTTTTAATTTGGAAATTTAAATGAAATTTAACCATTTCCATATCCAAAGAAAATATATTTTTCTTAATTCATCATTTAACGGACATAATATTATCTATAATATTAATAGGTAAGGCGATTTCTTGTGACCGATAAAAAAATTTTAGTTACCAACCCATTTTGAGTAAAAATACCTCATTTGAAAGGTATTTCTTTTTAGCTGTCCACCATAGTTACAGATTTACACCGTCTGAGACATTTTTCTTGGAGTAATGCTCATTTAGAGTTGCTACTAACACATACATAAAATTGATTAGCATACCTTTAGGCTCTTATAAAATAATTTAATAACAAACCCATTTGTATACCTTCTGTGTGTTCAAAAAATATTTATAATGAAATTTAATAAATTTTATTTAAAAAGTGTTGAATTGTAAATTGTCTAAAATTGATTAGCATTGTTTATTAAATGAAAAAATAAAATTTCCCAGAGTTTGCACTCGAATTTCGGGGGCTGGGCTCTGGGCTATTATAATGTGATCAGGGTATAGTGAGTTTGTGCTGATGTTTGTACCTACTAAAAATATTTGATATAGACCCGCATTTTATTATACCGATCGACTCAGAATTCCTTTCTGTGTTCATGCAAACTTCGTAATCAAACTACAGGTCGCAAATATTAATATATATTGACCGAATTTGTTATATAAGCTTTTATCGGCCTTACAAATAACATATATTAGACCGACTAAAAATATCGTAAGATCCAAATTATCATATACTTCTGTACCGAAAAGTATACTGTGTGTATGTGTATTATACCCACTAATCAGTAGTCCAAAAATAAACCCTGTAAGGCCATCATTAATCACAGTGTCCATACAAAGCTGTTTCCCGAACTTCACTTAAATATATCAAAAAACAAAAGTATTGCATAGATTTTTCTCAAATTTGGTTTAAATATGTTTTAAAAAAATCTAATTATCTTTACTAAATCTGGTCATGATCGGACCAATTTTTGACCTAATCCTCATATAAAAATAACATTGGATGAACTTTTTCATATCTGCACAATGCCACTAAAACTTGGTTTAAGCTTATTTTCTATATCCAGTTATTGATCCAAAATCCTCTCGAAACGCATGGTATAAGGTATCTCATGGTCTAGAACGTCTATAATTTTCTTCTTCTTTTTTGGTATGTTTTATAAAAATTCATTATGAGAAACACAAAATTATATTTCTTATTCAGATAATTCCATTTTTATTACCGAAAATTCAACTACATTAAAACTAAACTACATTAAAACTCGATAATTTAACTCACAGATTTCTGTTTTTAATTTTAAAAAATTTTAGTTCACATGGACTTTCCTGAGTTTCATTCTGAAATACAATTGCAAAATGTGTAGCGATTAGCGATTGACTAGAAACAATAAAGACAACAATACACATTTCCATATAATTAATTTCATTTTAATATTAATTTTAAAAAAATGTTTCTATAAAAATTTCTTCTTATTTTATATTTTTCTGTACCTATTTATACATTTATAGATCTTTTGATTGATGTATAAGATAAGGTTGCTCTTAATTCAGAATAAGTATATAAAAAATACACTTTTCGAAAAAAGTGCAAATAAAATGTGACATTTTTTGTCAGAAAAGAAAACGGCATAATATTCTTGATAAATTAATTTATTTTTAAAAATACCTAAACTTCATTTAAGATTGAATGAATAATCTTGTTGTTTAGATATACAATGTAAACTTGATAATCTGGATACGGATTATTCGGTAATTCGTATGGGATTTCCCAACATTGCGTATTTTTTGCTCACAAAGGTCTTTCCTTCAAAAAGTTACAGTTTCATGGTGAGCTAGAATCAGATATTATACTAAAAAAGGTCTCTTTTACAAAAAGTCACCCATTTATTGGCCTTCCTAAGATAAAGACGAAATTTTTCTTGGAATTTATTTTAACTCCATAATATTGGTAGTGCGCGATATTGGCTCTAAAATTTTATATGCTACTATTAAATGGCTAGCTTGTGCAAGTAGACCTTCAATTTAAAATAAAAATATTAAAAAATCTATTTTATAGAATATTTTAATTGTACGTTATTTAAAATTTAAATTTTTCTATAAAAGAAAGTCCACAAAACTACTTCCTCTAGGAAAATGTCGTCTTCATAAAAATTTTAAAATATGAGAAAATGGTTTGGAAATATGTAAACTTTTATAGAATTTAATGAAATTCTCATATAATTTTATTATTCTTTAAATGTTGTATTTTAATGACAACCAAGTTCAACATATATCTGCGAATTTAGTATCGAAATGATAGTAAAACTTAAAACAATTGTGTAACAAAAAAAAAAAAAAAATTTATATTATTTTTGATAATGACAATCCGGCTTATTCAATTTCAACAATAGCCCCTACTTTCGTTAGAGCCTCTTTTAATTTTTCAGCTTCCTCTTTGGGTATATCTTCCTTAACCAAAGTGGGAGCACTCTCAACAAATTTCTTGGCCTGCACCAAATTCATGCCTTCCAACAAATTTTTGATTTCCTTAATCAACGCTACTTTTTGTTTATCGTCGAATTTAACTAATTTTACTTTGAATGATGTTTGAACCTTCTTGGGAGCAGCCTCTTCTTCATCATCAGCAGCAGCAGCTTTAGCAGGACCAGCAGCCATTTGTGGTACAAATGCCGTCTCGGGCAGATTAAGTTTCTGTTTTAATAAGGCGCTAAGTTCTGACACTTCCAAAAGATTGAGTGTAGCTATACTATTTACAATACTGTCTAACTTTGGGTTGACGGGTTTAGCTACACCCTCTGGGGGAGGTGGCGTTAAGTTTGAAGCACCGGCAGCAGCAGCAGGGGCTGCTTCGGCCGAAAACATGCGACGACTAGAGTGGCGACGCAATTGTCTAGCTAAAAGACGTGAAGCAAACATTTTGTAGATATTTTAAGATTTCACTATAAACGAAAAATAATGGATATCGCTTAATTGTTTAATTAATGTTTTATTTAATAAATTTAAGATGATTTACCAAGAATCAGAGAATTTTTGCGGTTATGTGATCAACTTTTGACAATTACATTAGAAAGTGCAGCCAAGTTTAAAATTATGTAATAAACAAAAAGTACTACCTATTCAGTGAAAAACATAAATCACAACAGAGTGTTTCATATAATATAAAAAGATGAAAAACAGCTGTTTATTAACTGGCTGTTTATGCGAAAAAAGTAAACAATTACAGAATTTTATTTTTAAAGCAAATTAGAAAACCTTATTTTACACAAGGAAAATAATGACAAAAAATGGCAGATACCCAGGATGAACAACTAGAATCGAATGAATCTCATAAAATTGTGTTTAAAAAGAAAGTTCGCAAAAATCTAAGGCAAAGAAGAAACTCTGACGACGATCTTAACGAAGAACCGTAAGATTCAATAATAATTATTAATTTATTAAAATGAACTTGTAATTACTAACCTAGGCTATCTTTGGAGGATATAAAAGAAAAACAGAAACTTCGAGAAAGACCACATGGTGTTAGTATTATTAGTTTAGCTTCGGGCAAAAAATTAGCTCCAGAGGAAGAAATCACTCTCAAAGACCCCTTCAATCTAAAGACGGGTGGTCTAGTCAATATGCAGACTATGAAATCGGGTGGTGCTAAGGAACCTGAAGATGCCTATGATGTTGGTATTGGAACACAATTCTCTGCCGAAACTAATAAACGAGATGAAGATGAAGAAATGATGAAGTATATAGAACAGGAACTACAAAAACGTAAAGGCCTAAATGAGGCTAACACTGAAACTGAAGTAGGACAAGATCCCCAAAAATATCTTACACCCGAAGAAGCAGCCCTCTTTGCTTTGCCGGATCATTTGCGACAATCTTCTTCAAATCGTTCGGAGGAAATGTTATCAAATCAAATGTTAAATGGTATACCGGAAGTAGATTTAGGCATAAATGCAAAAATTAAGAATATTGAGGCTACGGAGGAAGCCAAACAAAAGCTGCTACAAGATCAGAAGAACAAAAAAGATGGCCCTTCACAGTTTGTACCCACAAATATGGCTGTGAATTTTATGCAACATAATCGGTGTAAGATAAAAAAAAGAATATATTTGTTCGTAAACTCAAAATGATTTCAATTACTATTTCCCTTAGTTAATATTGAAGAAAATAATGATCCCAAAAGACGTTTCCAACAAAGAAAGCCTGCTGAGGGCGGCACTGCGAACGACAAGCACCATCAAAATCCTAATCATCAAGTGGGTCCGAATGGCGTTAAAAGAGCAACAGATGATTATCATTATGATAAGTTTAAGAAACAATTTAGACGTTATTAAAGTGTATTTTCAATGCATTTATATGTTTTTTTTTTATTAAATAATTGAACGACATTTTTGTAAGTTACAAAATAAAACAAAAGGTTTTTAAAAGATGCATAAAACATTGCGTATTTCATTCATTTCCTGCAACTACTTGAAATACTTGAAATTTTTAGTGTTCGCTTTTTAAGACAAATTAAGAAAATTTAAAAGTTTCAGAATTTTCCAATTTTCCCTTAACGAAAACGTAAATTAGTAATAAAAATACTTTTTTGAAGATAAAAAAAATACTGTTTTAAAGAAATGATTTTGAGAAAAGGTTATTTTTAAAAAAAGGAATTTTTTAAAACAATGTGTTTTTTAAGGTACGTTTTTAAGAGAATGTTATTTGTTAAGAAATAATACTTTTTGATGTCTATACGCGCAGGGGGGAAAAAATCCATTTCACAACACAATCACCAAAACAGCGTATGACGTAAAGCAAAATCGGTGTGACTTATTGGCATTGTATTGGTGAAAAAATTATGAAATGTAATAACCTCTTTGAAAATGAAAAATGAATAAAAAAATGAAAAATGAAAAATAAAAAATGAAAAACGGAAACGAGAAATGAAAAACAAAAAATGAAAAATAAAAAATGAAAAATAAATGAAAAATAAAAAATGAAAAACGGAAACGAGAAATGAAAAACAAAAAATGAAAAATAAAAAATGAAAAATAAATGAAAAATTAAAAAATTAATAAAAAAAAAAAATGAAAAATAAAAAATAAAAAATGAAAAACGAGAAATGAAAAACAAAAAAATTAAAAATAAAAAATGAAAATAAAAAATTAAAAATTAAAAATAAAAAACGAAAACCGAGAAATGAAAAACGAAAAATTAAAAATTAAAAATTAATAATAAAAAATGAAAAATTAAAAAAGAAAAACGAAAAATTAAAAATCAAAAATGAATAATGCAAAATAAAAAGTGAAAACTGAATGAAAAATGAAAAATAAAAAATTAAAAATAAAAAATAAAAATTCAAAAATGGAAGATGAAAAATGAAAAATAAAAAATGAAAAATGAAAAACGAAAAACAAAAAATGAAAAATAAAAAATAAATAATGAAAAAAAAAAAATTAAAAACTAAAAATAAAAAATGAAAAACGAAAACCGAGAAATGAAAAACGAAAAATGAAAAATATAAAATTTAAATTAAAAAATGAGAAATGAAAAATAAAAAATTAATAATAAAAAAATGAAAAATAAAAAATGAGAAATAAAAAATAAAAACTGAAAAATGAAAAATTAAGAAAGAAAAACGAAAAATGAAAAATAAATAATGAAAAATAAAAAATGAATATTGAAAAATAAAAAATAAAAAATGAAAACTGAATGAAAAATTAAAAATGGAAGATGAAAAATAAAAAATTAAAAATAAAAAATGAAAAATAAAAAATGAAAAATAAAAAATGAAAAACGAAAAATAAAAAATGAATACTGAAAAATAAAATATTAAAAATTAAAAATAAAAAAAGAAAAATGAAAAATGAAAAACGAAAAATGAAAAATAAAAAATAAAAAACGAAAACGGAAAATGAAAAATAAAAAATGAAAAATAAAAAATTAATAACGAAAAATAAAAAATGAAAAGCGTAAAACGAAAAATGAAAAATAAACAAAAAATGAAATAATAAAAATGAAAAATAAAGAGTGAAAAAGAAAAAACGAAAATAAAAAATGAAAAACGAAAAACAAAAAATGAGAAATGAAAAATGAAAAATGAAAAATAAAATATAAAAAATGAAAAATAAAAAATCAAAAACGAAAACGAAAAATTAAAAATGAAGAATGAGAAATAAAAAACGAAAAATGAAAAATAAAAAATGAAAAATTAAAAATAAAGAGTGAAGAATAAAAAATGAAAATGAAAAAGAAAAAATTAAAAATTAAAAATGAAAAAAAAAAAATTAAAAATGAAAAATAAAAGATACAAAATAAAAAATGAAAAATGTAAAACGAAAAATTAAAAATGGAGAATGAAGACTGAAAATTGAAAAATAAAAAATTCAAAATAAAATATAAAAAATGAAAAATTAAAAATGAAAAGCGAAAACCGAAAAATTAAAAATGAAGAATGAAAAATAAAAAATGAAAAATAAAAAATGAAAAATAAAAAATAAAAATGAAAAATGAAAAATAATAAAAAAATGAAAATGAAAAAGAAAAAATGAAAAATGGAAAACGAAAAATGAAAAAAAAATGGAAAATGAAAAATGAAAAATAAAAAATAAAAAATGAAAAACGAAAAATTAAAAATGGAAAGTGGAGACTGAAAATTGAAAAATAAAAAATTCAAAATAAACTAATGAAAAATGAAAAATAAAATATAAAATATAAAAATATAAAAAGTGAAAGATGAAAAATAAAAAATAAAAAATTTAAAAATAAAGAGTGAAGAATAAAAAATGAAAAATGAAAATGAAAAAGAAAAAGAAAAAATTAAAAATTAAAAATGAAAAAAAAAAAAATTAAAAATGAAAAATAAAAGATACAAAATAAAAAATGAAAAATGAAAAACGAAAAATTAAAAATGGAAAATGAAGACTGAAAATTGAAAATTAAAAAATGAAAACTGAATGAAAAATTAAAAATGGAAGATGAAAAATAAAAAATTAAAAATAAAAAATGAAAAATAAAAAATGAAAAATAAAAAATGATAAATGAAAAACGAAAAATAAAAAATGAATACTGAAAAATAAAAAATTAAAAATTAAAAATAAAAAAAGAAAAATGAAAAATGAAAAACGAAAAATGAAAAATGAAAAATAAAAAATAAAAAACGAAAACGAAAAATGAAAAATAAAAAATGAAAAATAAAAAATTAATAACGAAAAATAAAAAATGAAAAGCGTAAAACGAAATATGAAAAATAAACAAAAAATGAAAAAAAAAAAATGAAAAATAAAGAGTGAAAAAGAAAAAACGAAAATAAAAAATGAAAAACGAAAAACAAAAAATGAGAAATGAAAAATGACAAATGAAAAATAAAATATAAAAAATGAAAAATAAAAAATCAAAAACGAAAACGAAAAATTAAAAATGAAGAATGAGAAATAAAAAACGAAAAATGAAAAATAAAAAATGAAAAATTAAAAATAAAGAGTGAAGAATATAAAATGAAAATGAAAAAGAAAAAATTAAAAATTAAAAATGAAAAAAAAAAAAATTAAAAATGAAAAATAAAAGATACAAAATAAAAAATGAAAAATGAAAAACGAAAAATTAAAAATGGAGAATGAAGACTGAAAATTGAAAAATAAAAAATTCAAAATAAAATATAAAAAATGAAAAATTAAAAATGAAAAGCGAAAACCGAAAAATTAAAAATGAAGAATGAAAAATAAAAAATGAAAAATAAAAAATGAAAAATAAAAAATAAAAATGAAAAATGAAAAATAATAAAAAAATGAAAATGAAAAAGAAAAAATGAAAAATGGAAAACGAAAAATGAAAAAAAAATGGAAAATGAAAAATGAAAAATAAAAAATAAAAAATGAAAAACGAAAAATTAAAAATGGAAAGTGGAGACTGAAAATTGAAAAATAAAAAATTCAAAATAAACTAATGAAAAATAAAATATAAAATATAAAAATATAAAAAGTGAAAGATGAAAAATAAAAAATTTAAAAATAAAGAGTGAAGAATAAAAAATGAAAAATGAAAATGAAAAAGAAAAAATTAAAAATTAAAAATGAAAAAAAAAAAAAAAAATTAAAAATGAAAAATAAAAGATACAAAATAAAAAATGAAAAATGAAAAACGAAAAATTAAAAATGGAAAATGAAGACTGAAAAATAAAAAATTCAAAATAAAATATAAAAAATGAAAAATTAAAAATGAAAAGCGAAAACCGAAAAATTAAAAATGAAGAATGAAAAATAAAAAAAGAAAAATAACAAATGAAAAATAAAAAATAAAAATGAAAAATGAAAAATAATAAAAAAATGAAAATGAAAAAGAAAAAATGAAAAATGGAAAACGAAAAATGAAAAAAAAAATGGAAAATGAAAAATGAAAAATGAAAAATAAAAAATAAAAAATAAAAAATGAAAAACGAAAAATTAAAAATGGAAAGTGAAGACTGAAAATTGAAAAATAAAAAATTCAAAATAAACTATAAAAAATGAAAAATTAAAAATGAAAAACGTAAACCGAAGAATTAAAAATGAAGAATGAAAAATAAAAAAGAAAAATAAAAAATTAAAAATAAAAAATAAAAATGAAAAATGAAAAATAATAAAAAAATGAAAAAGCAAAAATGAAAAATGGAAAACGAAAAATGAAAAAAAAAAAATGGAAAATGAAAAATGAAAAATAAAATATAAAAATATAAAAAGTGAAAGAGGAAAAATAAAAAATAAAAAATTTAAAAATAAAGAGTGAAGAATAAAAAATGAAAAATGAAAATGAAAAAGAAAAAATTAAAAATTAAAAATGAAAAAAAAAAAAAAATTAAAAATTAAAAATAAAAGATACAAAATAAAAAATGAAAAACGAAAAATTAAAAATGGAAAATGAAGACTGAAAATTGAAAAATAAAAAATTCAAAATAAAATATAAAAAATGAAAAATTAAAAATGAATAACGAAAACCGAAAAATTAAAAATGAAGAATGAAAAATAAAAAAAGAAAAATAAAAAATTAAAAATAAAAAATAAAAATGAAAAATGAACAATAATAAAAAAATGAAAATGAAAAAGAAAAAATGAAAAATGGAAAACGAAAAATGAAAAAAAATGGAAAATGAAAAATAAAAAATGAAAAACGAAAAATTAAAAATGGAAAATGAAGACTGAAAATTGAAAAATAAAAAATTCAAAATAAACTATAAAAAATGAAAAATTAAAAATGAAAAACGAAAACCGAAAAGTTAAAAATGAAGAATGAAAAATAAAAAAAGAAAAATAAAAAATGAAAAATAAAAATGAAAAATAATAAAAAAATGAAAATGAAAAAGAAAAAATGAAAAATGGAAACCGAAAAATGAAAAAAAAAAATGGAAAATGAAAAATGAAAAATAAAATATAAAATATAAAAAGTGAAAAATGAAAAATAAAAAATAAAAAATTTAAAATGAAAAATGAAAATCGGAAAACGAAAATTTAAAAATTAACCAGTTGAAATAATAAATAATAATAAATATTTTTATATAAGCAGAGCCTCTGCAGTTGTTTGCTATAAGTGGTACATATGTAGATGACGTTTTCTGTTTGATTTTAAAAAAGTGCCATAAAAAAATCTTTAATTACTAGATGTTTACACATCTTCCCTGTGATCGGACTCACATGATTTCTTTTTTTTTTTTATAAAAATGTCTTTTTTAAGATAAGACACTTTTTAAGGAAATTTACTTATTTAAGAAATTCTACTATTTTAAGAAAATTTACATTTTAAGAAAAGGAATGTTTCTAAGAAAATTTATTTTTTTTAAAGAAAATATCTTTTCCAGAAAAGGTACTTTTTAAAGAAAATATTATTTTTTTAAGAATATGTACAGTTCTCAGAAAAGATATTTTTTTTTAACAAATGGTTCTTTTTTAAGAAAGGGTACTTTTAAGAAAAGGAAGTTTTCTTAGAAACTGCGTTTTTTAAAGTATTTTTTTAGAAAAGGTACTTTTATAAGAGAAGTTTCTTTTTCAAGACAATATACTTTTTTAAGAAAATTTACTTGTTAGGAAAAGGTACTTTTTCAGAAAAGGTACTTTTCTAAAATTAGGTAATTTTTTCAGAAAATTTACTTTTTAAGAAGATGTAGTTTTTAAGAAAAGGACTTTTTTTAAGAAAAGATACGTTTTCAAGAGAGCATACTTTTTAACAATAACAATTTTTAAACGAAAGGTGTTTATAAGCGGAACTTTCTAGGAAAACATGTTCTTGATTGAAAAGGTACTTTTTCAGAATATGTACTTTTTGAAGAAGAGGTACTTTTTTTAGAAAATGTAGTTTTTTTAAGAAAAGGTATTTTCGAAGGAAAGGTACTTTTTCAGAAAATTTACTTCTTAACAGATTGAACTTTCTTAGGAACAAGACTTTTTTTTTAAGAAAAATAACTTTTTTCTAAAGAAAAATAACTTTATTAAAACAAGGTACTGTTTTAAGACAAGATGTTTTTTTTAAGAGAATGATCTTTTGTTAAGGAAATTCATTTATATGGCGTTATAGAGTCAGTGATGAGCATAAGACTAAAAAACTGGCCAAAATTTTAAGGAGCCAAAAAATATTGAATATAAAAACTATTTTATAAAGTTCAGTTTAAGTCCAAGATTCAACGTTTCAATCGAATGAAAATATTCTCAAGTGATTTTGGACGTATAATTAATATTCATTTACGTAAATAAGTCATCCGTCTATGAAAACGCTTTAAATACAGAAATTATACTCGTATACAAAAAAGGTTAAAGTTAATTTTACAGAACAGAAAATTGATTTGCCTTTCCAAGACAAATCTATTAAAACGTTTGTTAAACTTTAAAATATATACTTATGAAAACTATAACATAATGGTTTTTTTTTTTCCTTTATCCTTTTGTATTTATAAAATTACTTCAATTTAATATCGCATAAACCTTAAAAACCACAAAGTAATTGATTTCTTTATACCACCATCCGTTTCAATTTCCTGTTGATAATTTTTAAATGCTCGCACTTACAAAAGTTCCTTAAACTTATTATCAAAGTTAAAAGTATTTTGTCGTATAGAACAATTATACTTACAATGTTTTTTTTTTTTTTTTTTTTTGAAATAGCTATTTTCATAATAAATTTCATTTACAAAAAGAATAGAAAGTACATTTACAAGCTACAAATGTTTCCAAATTACCACGTTGTAGTTAAAGTAAAGAGGCACAAAATGGCGCTCCTAAATAACAACTTAGTCTTGTTGGTTTTCTCTGCTTGCTTTCTTTTTTTGTATTTTGGTTACAAAAATTTTATGAATTCGTGCTACAAATCGAATTAAGTACGTGACTTAAATAATTGCAACACCACCACATACTAAATAGGGACTATGCTAGAAATGAAAAATTGATGAGAATGCCAGCTAGCTCTACTTTATTTATAAAATGTATATTAAGAAGTTAATGTATATTTAGTTTATCAACGGGTTTGTGCCAGTTTGATTCTTTTATGAAGACAAAGCCTTTCAAAAGTCAACTTTGTATAGTTCTACTATATGATAATATATATATACTGAATAATATATAAAAAAATTAATGAAAGAATTTTCTGTCTAAAAAATTCCCGAGAATCTTAATATTCAGTTACACTCTCCAGTGACCAGAAAGCCATATGAGTAATAATAATTTTATTTTCATAAAATAAACTCTCATACGAATCTATAATATTAATAAGCTAGGCCAATTCTTGTGACCGATGTTTTGTTCTACCGTTTTATCCCGATTTTGACCAAACGTATATTATTTGAAAGGTATTTCTTTTTACCCGTTTTGCAGATTTACAGATTTTTAAAATTTTTCCTTTATTTTGAGTAAATTGCAATTAAAGTTGCTACTAACACATACATAAAATTATAATATGCTATGTGTGTTTTAATAAATTTGTTAATGTGTTTGTTAATGAGTTTGTTATCTTCATTCACAATAATAATAAACCATAAAAGTGTTGGTTGTTGGATTGGCTAAGTTAAAAAATAAAGCTGCCTAGAAATTGCACTCGAATTTCGGGTGCTGGAATCTGCTAGTAAGTTATAATAGTATTACAAACATTTTACAGGCTCACATATCTTTTCTTTAAAATGTATCTTTCCTATAAAAAAACAAGTAAGAAAATCGGTTAGACCGACTTTACCCTATACCATGCGTTTAAAGACCCTCTTAGGTCCAACTAATTGAATATAGAAAATAAGCATAAACCAAATTTGAGTGGCATTGTTATTAATTTTTTTGGCTGCAGATATGAAAAAGTTCATATCGGATGCTATACATATTTATATGGGGACTAGGTCGAAAAATGGAATGATCCTGTCCATACTTGGTAAAGTCACTTATATTTTCAAAAAATATATACAAACCAAATTTGGGAAAATCTGTCCAATATTTTTGTTTGTTGACTAAGAATTGTCCTATAGGGTTTATTTTTGGACTACTGATTAATGGGTATAAGAAACACACACGAACCCAATTTAACCGAGGTCTGTACGATAATTTGTATATTATGACAATTTAAGTCGATCTCATAGGCGTCATTTGTATAGCGACTAGGTCTGAACATGATCCGATTTTCACTAATTTCAATAGCGTTCATTGCATGGCCGATAGAAGCTTATATGCGAAATTTTGTCAAAACATATTCATATTTGCGACCTGTAGTTCGATTACGGACGGACGGACAGATATCGCAAGATCGATTCAGAAAGTGATTCTGAGTCGATCGGTATAATAAATATAAAATATATTCTTAAAGCAGTAAATTTTATTAAAAAAATCAACTTTTCCTAAAAAGTACCTTTTCTTAGGAAAGTAACTTTTCATAAGTACATTTTCTTAAAAAAGTAACTTTTCTTAAAAAAGTAACTTTTCCCAAAAAAGTGCCTTTCCTTAAAAAAGTACCTTTTTTAAAAAAAGCATCTTTTCATAAAAAGGTACTTTTTCATAAAAAAGCATCTTTTCATAAAAATACCTTTTCGTTATTACAATTTCTTAAAAGGTACCTTTTCTTAAAAAGTACCTTTTCTTAAAAAGTACCTTTTCTTAAAAAGTACATTTTCTTAAAAAGTACCTTTTCTTAAAAAGTACCTTTTCTTAAAAAGTACCTTTTCTTAAAAAGTACCTTTTCTTAAAAAGTACTTTTTCTTAAAAAGTGCATTTTTTTAAAAAAGTACCACTTGTTAAAAACGTTTAATTTTTTAAAAAGTATATTTTCTTAAAAAAAGTACCTTCAAAAAGAAAAAGAAAATTTTCTTAAAAATGTACATTCTCCGAAAAAGTACCTTAAAAAAAAGGAAATTTTTTTAAAAAAGACGCTTTTAAAATTAAACTTTTCTTAAAAATTTATTTTTTTCTTAAAAAAGCACATTTTCTTAAAAAAGTACCTTGTCTTGAAAAGTAATATTTTTTAAAAAAGTACCTTTCCTCACAAAAAGTAAATATTTTACCAAAAGTAGATTTTCCCTAAAAAGTAAATTTTCTTAAAAAAGTACATGTTCACTTAAAAAGTTACCATTAATAATATTTTTTTTTAATAAAGGGCATTTTCTTAAAAACTACCTTTTCTTAAAAAAGTATCTTTTATAAAAAATTACCTTTTCTTGAAAAAAGCATATTTTTTAAAAAAGTACATTTTCATAAAAAGTAACTTTTCTTAAAAAAGTGTCTTTTCTTAAAAATTACTTTTTGTTAAGTAATTGCCATTTCTTAAAACACAATTTTTCATAAAAAAAAAATTTTCTTAAAAAGTTAATTCTCAAAAAATTTCCTCTTCTTAAAAAGATACCATTTATCAAACAAGTACATTTCTTTATATACATAAGTGCCTGCATTAAAAAGTAACTTTTCCTTGAAAAAAAGTACGATTTGTCAAAATGTGGCTTTTCTTACAAAATTAAATTTCTTAAAAAAGAAGGTTGTTTTAAAAAATATCTTTGCTTTGAAAAGTAAGTTTTTTTAAAGAGTACCATTTCTAACAAAACAACCTTTTCTTAAAAAAGGTAGTTTTATTCGTTTTTAAATAAGTAAATTTTCATGGAAAAAGTACGTTTTCTTAATAAAGCTGTTTTATTAGTTTTCTTAACAAAGAAAATTTATATTTTTAAAGTTCATTCTGAAAAATTTGCTTTCAAAAGTACATTTTCTTTAAAAAGGACCATTTCTTACAAAAATACCTTTTCTTAAAAAAGTGTATCTTCTTAAAACGTACCTTTTATTAAAAAAAAGTACCTTTTATTAAAAAATACCTTTTATTGAATAAGTACCTCTTCTTAAAAAGTACATTTTCTTAAAAACATACCTTTTCTTAAAAAAGTTAATTTGCTTAAAAATTTACCTTTTCTCACAAAAAGTACCTTTTCTTACAAAAGGTTTATATATTTTTATAAAAAAGTACATTTTTTTAAAAGAGTACCTTTTGTTAAAAACTACAAACATCTTTTCATAAAAAAGTACCTTTTCGTTATTACATTTTCTTAAAAAGCACATTTTCATAAAAAGTTCATTTTCTTAAAAACGTTAAATTTATTTAAAAGTATATTTTCATAAAAAAGTACCTTCAAAAAGAAAAAGAAAATGTTCTTAAAAAAGACATTTTCTGAAGAAGTATCTTTAAAAAAATTAAGTTTTTTTTTAAAAAGACGCTTTTCTTAAGAAACACTTTATCTTAAAAACGTATTATTTCTTGAAAATTTATTTTTTCTTAAAAAGTACATTTTCTTAAAAAAAAATAAAGTTTCTTAAAAAGTAATATTTTTTAAAAAAAGTAACTTTCCTCACAAAAAGTAAATGTTTTACAAAAAGTAGATTTTCCCTAAAAAGTAAATTTTCTTAAAAATAAACATGCTCTCTTAAAAAGGTACCATTAAACAATTATAAGTGCCTATTCTTAAAAAAGTACATTGTCTTGAAAAAAGTACTATATGTTAAAAAGTACGTTTTCTTAATAAAGACTATTTTATTAGTTTTCTTAACAAAGAACTTTTTTTCAAAAAGTACGTTTTCTTAAAAAAATTATTTTTCTTAAAAATATTTTTTAAGTTCATTTTGAAAAATTTCCTTTTAATGTTCCTTAAAGAGTAAATTTGTTTAAAATTTTTTTTTTCTTAAAAAAACCTTTTCTTAAAAAAAAATTTTTTTAGAGCTCTTTTTGAAAATTTTCCATATTTTTAAAAAAAGTGAATTTCCTAAAAAAAAGTACCTTTTATTAAAAAAGTGCCTTTTATTGAAAAAGTACCTTATAAAAAAAGTACATCTTCTTAAAAAGTACATATTCTTAAAAAAGTACATTTTCTTAAAAAAACTGAATTTTCTTAAAAATGTACCTTTTCTCACAAAAAGTACCTTTTCTTACAAAACGTGCCTATTCTTACAAAAATTTGATATTTTTATAAAAAGAAATTTTCTTACAAAAAGTACTTTTTCTTATAAATGTATATTTTATTTAAAAATGTATATTTTCTTAAAAGACTACCTTTTGTTACAAGCTACAAATTTTTAAAAAAATACAGAAAGATACTTTTTCTTACAAAAAGTTTATTTTCTTATAAAAAAGTACGTTTTCTTAAAAAAGTACCTTTTCTTAAAAATGTGACTTTTCCTAAACCCTTTTCTTAAAAAAAATTTTTTTAAAGTCCATTCTGAAAAATTTCCTTGAAAAAGTATATTTTGTTTAAAAAGTACATTTTCTTTAAAAAGGATTATTTCTTACAAAAATACCTTTCCTTAAAAAAGTGTATTATCTTAAAAAGTACTTTTTATTAAATAAAGTATCTTTTATTAAAAAATACTTTTTATTAAAAAAGTACCTTTTCTTAAAAAAGTCAATTTATATATTTATAAAATTTATATATTTTTATAGAAAAGTACATTTTCTTACAAAAACGTACATTTTCTTAAAAGAATACCTTTTGTTACAAACTACAAATTTTTAAAAAATGTACAAAAAAAACTTTTTCTTACAAAAAGTTTCTTTTCTTATAAAGGAGTGACTTTTCCTAAAAAAACAGTTTCTTAAAACAAATTTTTTTAAAAATTTCCTTTTAATTTCCTTTAAAAATTGCATTTTATTTAATAGTACATTTTCTTTAAAAAGGACAATTTCATGTCAAAAATACCTTTACTTAAAAAAGTGTATTTTCTTTAAAAGTATCTTTTATTAAAAAATTATCTTTTCTTAAATAAGTACAATTTCTTGCAAACAAGTGAGTTTTCTTAAAATGTACCTTTTCTTACAAAAAATATCTTTTCTTACAAAAAGTAGCTTTTCTTACAAAAAGTAGCTTTTCTTACAAAAAGTAGCTTTTCTTACAAAAAGTAGCTTTTCTTACAAAAAGTAGCTTTTCTTACAAAAAGTAGCTTTTCTTACAAAAAGCACCTTTTCTTAGAAAAAGTTTATACATTTATAAAAAGTACATTTTCTTACAAAAAGTAACTTTTCTTACAAAAAGTAAATTTTCTTACAAAAGTACATTTTATTTACACAAGTAAATTTTCTTAAAAATTTAATTTTTCTTACAAGCTACAAATTCTTAAAAAAGTACCTTTTTTTAAAAGGGAACCTTTTCTTACAAACTACATTATTTACAAAAGTACAAATAGGTACGTTTTCTTACAAAAAGTTTCTTTTATTATAAAAAGTACGGTTTCTTACAAAAAATTACTTTTTATAAAAAAGTACCTTCGTTTTATTTTTTGTTCTTCTGAACTAAGTTCATTCTTAAGGATTTCCTTTTAATTTTCTTTGAAAAGTTTATTTTGTTTAAAAAGGACGATTTCTTACTAAAATACCTTTTCTAAAAAAAGTGCATTTTCTAAAAAAGTACATTTTATTAAAAAAGTACCTTTTCTTTAAAAAGTGAATTTTCTTAAAAATGTACCTTTCCTTTAAAATGTATACTTTCTTACAAAAAGTACCTTTTATTACAATAATGCCGTTTTCTTTTCTGACAAAAAATGTCGCCCTTATTTTGCCCTTTTTTTGAAAAGTGTATTTTTTTTATATATTCTGAATTAAAAGCAACTTTATCTTATACATCAATCGAAAGGTCTCAAAGTCGAGCCCTCGTAAACCACAAAAACTTCCAGCCATTGATTTTCTTATAAAAAGGTACATTTTCTTAAAAGAGTACCTTTTGTTACAAACACAAATTTTTAAAAAAAGTACAGAAAAATACTTTTTCTTATAAAAAGTTTCTTTTCTTATAAAAGAGTAAATTTTTTTAAAAAAGTACTTTTTCTTAAAAAAGTGACTTTTCCTTAAAAAAGTGACTTTTAAAAAACATTTTCTTAAAAAAATTTTTTTACAGTTCATTCTAAACAATTTCCTTTTAATTTCCTTTAAAAAGTGCATTTTGTTTAAAAAGTACATTTTCTTTAAAAAGGACAATTTCTTCAAAAATACCTTTTCTTAAAAAAGTGTATTTTCTTAAAAAGTACCTTTTATTAAAAAGTTATCTTTTCTTAAATAAGTACAATTTCTTGCAAAAATGTGAATTTTCTTAAATATGTACCTTTTCTTACAAAAAGTACCTTTTTTTTACAAAAAGTTCCTTTTTTTACAAACAGTACCTTTTTTTTACAAAAAGTACCTATTGTTACAAAAAGTTTATATTTTTATAAAAAGTAAATTTTCTTACAAAAAGTACATTTTCTTACCTTTTTTAAAAAAAAACCTTTTCTTAAAAACTACATTATTTAAAAAAATACAAAAAGGTACGTTTTCTTACAAAAAGTTCCATTTATTTTTTGTTCTTTTGAACTATTTTTTAAGCTTTCGGATTCCGCATTTTGATTGTTTTTTTACCAGCTGAGTGATTAAAAATAAGAAAAAAAAATTTTTTTCCAAATGTAACTAATGTAATTAATTTTGACAATGTCTCAATTTTTCTAATTCTGTTACGTGTTTTCTCGATCTTGTTTGGTACGAGTGTAAATTTTTTGCCAAATTTTGAATTATTTGGCAGCTACATTATTGATCAATTGCGAGTCAATATATAAAGTTATAGAAAATGTGTGTTCAAATTAAATTTAAGAATCAAATTTTTGGATTCTTCTTCAATGAAAAAATTCCCATGTATATTTTCCACTAGAGAGAAAGTGAAAATAAAAAATGTAAATTTTTATAAAGCTATTTTTTAAATCTCACATTTCCATCCAAACCGGTTAACCCATTACACGAAATTTTTAAAAAACGGTTATATTATCTCCCAAAACTTTGCTTTCTTATTTTTATTTCTTTATTATTAAAGTATGAAAAGTTATTTTCTTAATGAGAATATTTATTTACGGTATTCACAATTCCTCTATGAAGTCCATAAAATTCATTTCCTTTTTTGGTTAAAGGAGCAAACATTTTTTTTTTGGATTTTGGTTTTGTTTTCATTCATTTGTATGACAGAAGAGCAATCGTCATCAACAGCATTCTCAACATTGGTAACAAATTTTCGACAACCAACTTGTTCCAGTACTTAATTAACAAAAGCAGTTAGTTGTGTGTGTATTTAACACTAAATTGTTGTATTGCAAAGAATTTTTAGAATGGGTGGTTTGATTGGGCCTAAATGAAGCACATACATACAAAGTATAATGAAAATAAAGTGTTTTTAAAATCTTATTAAGAACAAAACAAATGTTCTTCTCCACAAGCAAGGACCACAAGATTTTTGTAATGTGTCGTAAAATCTTCAACACAATTTAAACATTTTTTTCTTCTTTTTTTTATATTTTTAAAAATTACGTTCATTTATTTTTTATTAGTAGATACTTAATTAGATTTTTTTTCCAATGATTTTCCCAAAATGGTCATAATTTTTAAGCGCATACGGAAAGTATAAATATATCCTCGTTTACTCAAAGTATTCGTGTGGACACTGTACACGTTTTCCGTATTTAATATTTAATGTTTTCCTTTATTACTTAACAAAAAATATTATAACAAAATTTAATAACTTAATTATAAAGATTTTTTATGTTTTTGATATTTTCTTTTATAAAAGCGTCCAAAAAGTATTAAAAATGTAATCATGTACACTATGGTGGCACAGTTAATCCATAAGGGAAAATCACATTGATTGATTATGGCCTGTAGAGCCCATAATAAGCCAGCTGAAAATTGTATCTAAGAAAAAAATCATAGAAAAAAGAAAAATTAATAAAAAAATATTCCAGATATATCGCAAAATTACCAATTGTAAAGCTGTTAAATATTTTTTCCACCATAAATATTTCCGTATAACTGGTCCGCAAGCACTCAAGCCATAATAGGTATACATAATAACATGAACAAAAGAATTGATGAGGGCTGGAAAAAATGCTGAAAATTTTATGAGAATTATACTTTATAAAAACAAAATTTTTAAAAATTAAAAAAAAAAATCAAATGTTGTTTGGTGGCCATGAGTTATAAGAAAATGTCAAACCTCTGAAAAATTGTATTTGAAAATGGTTTATATTATAAATCTAATATTTTCTAAAGATATTTTTTGCAATTGAATCATTTGTGTGAAGAAAACCCTTTATCAAGGCAGTAGTCCTCGAATTAAAATTGCGACAGAAAACAAAAGGTCGCCATCTCACGAAGACAATTTCCTCATGTTTAATTTTAGGTGACAAATTAAAAAAAAAAATTTTTTTCCTACCAATGCAAAATGGTAGTAAAATAAAATTGCGAATTATTATATTATTTCTGATGAAAAAAATATATATGCCTGTATATTAGGGTGGCCCTTAATAAAAAAAGTAAGAGTGTTAAATTCGGCTGTGCCGAATGTTTGATACCCTCCACCTCGGTTTGAGTCTTGATAATAAATGTAAATGAAAAAGTAAACAATTTGTTAAACTTAATACCAAATTATTTCAGCAAATTCTTTGGGTTGGTTTTCGTCTTTTCTATATTTCGGATTTATTTCGGTGTTTGCTTTTTGGTCGTCGTGGTTGCTGATTGCATGCATTTTGGTTATATACCTATATGCATGCGTTTCCGGTTATATGACATAACTTCTCGTTTAATTTAGTTCTTGCTAATTAAATAGCTCGCTCTAACCTCCATTGCAAAGGTAATGGTTGTGTAGGGTGGCTATATGCATAAAATCGTGCTAATTGGAGATGGCTGTATAGTTTCTTTTAACTGGCGAAATATTTTTTCATTGCGATCATATAGGTCGGATCGAGTAACAAATAATAACCAAAAAAAAGCTCTTTCAACTTTTTTATTAAAACATTGCCATATTTGGAAAACATAGAGAATAAATTTATAATAATAAATATTCAAATTAGGGATGCCAAACGCAAAAAACCAACTGTCCCAAACATTTTAAATAAAATAATTTGTTCTCTTTATTCTCTGAAAAAGAATAGAAAAAAAAATTACTTCGTGTTTGACAGGATGATTTTATGTGGATGTTTGATATCTTTATTTTTTTTACTAATATTTCTGTGTATTTATTTGAAAATGAAATAATGAATTGAATATGCTATTTAATTTTTTTTATTTATATAAAAAAGTTTTTTAATTAAAGCAAAATATTTTCACTATTTTATGATTTTTATATATGTATGACGACATTTCAACCAAAATTTTTAAGTTTTTATCGATTGAATAAACAACACAAAAATGGTTGTCGTGTAGATAACAACAACAGCTGACTTTAACAATAGCGAATATCGTTTAAAAATTTTACTGATAATTTTGCTATTTTCTTTTTTTAACGATTCGACTATCGTTAAAAGAAGTTACTGAATCGCGGTACTGAAAAGCTATTAATTTCTCCTGAATGTCAATATTTTTTTTAAATGTAAAAATTTTTTAAATGTATTTGGTGTTTTTTTGGAATTTCAATTTGTGTTTAACGAATAAAATTTATATATTAAAGATGGATTTGATGTCTTCTAAATTAAAAATTATTATTTCCGACGTTTTGATATGATTTTCTGAAATTCAATTAATTTTAATTTATAATTGGAAATTTTTAATTCTAGTTTTTAGAATTGATATTTTCTTAAATTTGAATGGAAAATTTAAAAAGTGCAATTTTGTATTTATGTGAATAATAATGCTTTATTAATTATAAACAATTTTTAAAAATTAGATGTAATCGCAATCAGATATTTTATAGGTAAAGCAGAATAATAATTCTATATAACTATGTAGAACTGTTTTGTAAGCAAAAAACTCATTGACGAACTCGGTAACTCTATTTTGTAAAGACAACAAAAAGTTAATATGCCAAACTTATGTTCATATTTGTAAAAGAATAATGAAAAAACGTATGAAATAAAATACCAGCCCGTGTATACATTGTTCTGTATGATATCCAGTTAAAAATTTAACATTCATGTTAAAATAGAAATAACTATTGCAAAGCTAATTAGAACAAACAAAAATTGTGGCGCCATCTACTGTGGCATAGTCACGCTGAGCAAAATGAAGTGACACTCTGTTAATGCAAAAGAAATGTATTTTCCCCACAACAAAATATTGCATAATTTTATGTAAATAAAATAATATACCGACTTATTTCTAACATGCAGTTGTTATGGATATACATATATAGAATATATGTATATTATTTGTATTATATAATATGTTTATGTATGTATATGTAAATATTACACACAAACAATACAACATCAAACGTTATTTTTGTGTTTTTCTCTTTAAATAAATTTATACATAAAATTTTCTTTTGCTAAATTTACATTGTTTTTTTTATTACCAACTAGATATTTTAGCATTATTTGTTTTAGATGCTGGTGAATTTTTACTCCCTTTACATATATTAACTCGTAGTGTCTGCTTGTCGAAAAAATTTTGGATCGATTTTAACCCCTTTCCCGTGACCCATTCGATCTGAAATTTTACAGGCAGGCTCGTGGTTATAATAGAAATGATCTAACAAATTATTTTAGTGATGCCAAAACAATGGAAACTTTTAAAATTTTCTACCAGAGTTAATAAAAAAATGTACAAAGGGTTAGTTTTTATTATATTACCACAACGACCACAAAAACAACAAGTCCAGCTATGACAACAACACAATATTTAGAATAACAACAAGAACAATATAGAAACATCATATTTTTAATTTTTTTTACTTTTTCAGAGATTTCCCTGGACCTGTTCCACCGATTTTATTGATTTTTGAAACAGAAATCTTCCCATGAATTTGGTGAATCATTCTCACTAAAAATGGTCACTGCAGCTGCACTATTGAGGGCGTGATCGTGACAAGAACAACATAGAAAATTATATTTTTTCAAGACTTTTTTTAGTTCTTCGTTCAAATCTCGGGCCCTAATCGACCGATTTGGAAGATTTTAAATAGCAAACTTTTCAGAATGTTGGTGAATCATTTTTTATGTCAACGAGCACAATAGCTACCTGATTGATGCCGTCATCGTGATTTCCACAGACGGACAGACGGACATCGCTATATAAACTCCGGTTGTTATAAGGATCACAAATATATATATTTTATGGGGTCCAAAATTTTTTTTCTAATTATTGCAAACGGAATGACAAACTTATATATACCCTCTGCACACTGGAGTGGAGGGTATAAAAAAAGTGTTGAAACTCTCGGTCTCACACACTAGAAATATGTGAATAGCAAAAAAAACTGAGAAATACAAAATTTTGGGTAAATCAAAACAAATTTAGAGGTGTCTCAATGCGACTAAAAATTTCAAGTGTGTTTATATGAGGATGATATGACTTTTTTTTTTCAGAATTTACGCAATAAATGTTTTTGAAATCAAGTTTTGTAAAAATGAAAAACATTTTTTTTTAGTTTTGCAACTTTTATTAGCCAAGTCCAGAGAATAAGTTTTTTCCCAAACATTTTTTTTTATTTTAAACTCTTAATTTAAACTCTTCTTAAAAATGTACCATTTATTAAAGAAGTACATTTCTTTATATAATTGCTTCATTAAAAAGTAACTTTTCCTTAAAAAGAAGTACGATTTGTTAAAATGTGCCTTTTCTTAAAAAATACCCTCTTCTTAAAAAAGTTAAATTTCTTAAAAAAGAAGGTTGTTTTAAAAAACATCTTTGCTTTGAAAAGTGAGTTTTTTTAGGGAGTACCATTTCCTTTACGAAACAACCTTTTCTTAAAAAAAGTAGTTTTACTTAAAAAATTACATTTTCTTGGAAAAAGTACCATTTATTAAAAAAAGTAAGTTTTCTTAATAAAGACTATTTTATTAGTTTTCTTAACAAAGAACTTTTTTTTTTTTCAAAAAATACGTTTTCTTAAAAAACTACCTTATTTTTCCTAAAAAATTTTTTTTAAAGTTCGTTTTGAAAACTTTCCATTTAATTTTCCTTAAAAAGTAAATTTGTTAAAATTTTTTTAAAAAAAAAAAAAAACCTTCACTTAAAAAAAAATTTTTTTTAAAGTTCATTTTGAAAAATTTCCATTTAATTTTCTTTAAAGAGTTAATTTTCTTTAAAAAGTACATATTTTTTAAAAAGTAAAATTTTATACAAAAATACCTTTTCTTAAAAAAGTGAGTTTTCTAAAAAAGTACCTTTTATTAAAAATGAACATTTTATTAAAAAAGTACCTTATAAAAAAAGTACCTCTTCTTAAAAAGTGACTTTTCTTAAAAAAGTACCTTTTCCTAAAAAAGTGAATTTTCTTAAAAATTTACCTTTTCTCACAAAAAGTACATTTTCTTACAAAAAGTGCCTTTTCTTAAAAAAATTTTATATTTTTATAAAAAGAAATTTTCTTACAAAAAGTATCTTTTCTTATAAAAGTATATTTTATTTAAAAAGGTATATTTTCTTAAAAGACTACCTTTTGTTACAAACTACAAATTTTAAGACACTTTTTTTACAAAAAAATTATTTTTTTGTAAAAAAGTACGTTTTCTTAAAAATGTACCTTTTCTTAAAAAAGGATCATTTCTTACAAAAATACCTTATCTTAAAAAGTGTCTTTTCTTAAAAAGTATCTTTTATTAAAAAGGTACTCTTTATTAAAAGGTTGACAAAGTGAATTTGCTTAAAAATGTACCTTTTCTCACAAAAAGTAGCTTTTCTTACAAAAGGTACCTTTTCATACAAAAAGTTTATATTTTTATAAAAAGTAAATTTTCTTACAAAAAGTACCTTTTCTTTTAAAAGTATATACTTTTTTAAAAGGTACATGTTCTTAAAAGACTACCTTTTGGCACAAACTACAAATTTTTAAAAAAAGTACAGAAAGATACTTTTTCTTACAAAAAGTTTATTTTCTTATAAAAAAGTAAGTTTTCTTAAAAAGTATCTATTCTTAAAAAAATTGACTTTTCTTTAGAAACCCTTTTCTTAAAAAAAATTTTGTTTAAAACTCATTCTGAACTTTTTTTTAATTTCCTTTAAAAAGTACATTTTGTTTAAAAAGTACATTTTCTTTAAAAAGGACCATTTCTTACAAAAATGCCTTTTCTTAAAAAAGTGATTTTTCTAAAAAAGTTCCTTTAATTAAAAAAGTACCTTTTCTTAAATAAGTACATTTTCTTTCAAAAAGGACCTTTTCGTACAAAAAGTTAATATTTTTATAAAAAGTACCTCTTCTTACAAAAAGTACCTTTTCTTATAACAAGTAATTTTCTTACAAAAAGTGCCCAATTATTAATATCAAAATTTTTGAGAAAAATTATTTTTTTTGTTAGTTTTTACATATAAATGCATATTTGAACTTTGAACTCAATGCGCTTCCAGAAAGCATTGTCCGATTTGGCTCAAATTTTGTGCACTAAAGTTTTAGATCCAGTGTCACAATAATCCGACCCGAACGTCTTGAAATTAAAAAAAATTAAAAAAAAATTTGGCTGTCACCCTGATGTATGTATATTAGGGTGGCCCTTCATAAAAAAATGTTCAAATTTTCGGTCTCACACTTTAGAAATATGTGAATAGCAAAAAAACTGGGAAACACAAAATTTTGGGTCAATCAAAACAAATTTAGAGATGTCTCAATGCGACTTAAAATGTCAAGTGTGTTTATATGGTGAAAATATAACTTTTTTCAGAAATCAAGTTTTGTGAAAATTAAAAATTTTTTTTTTCAGTTTTGCAACTTTTATGAGCCAGGTCCAGAGAATAAGTTTCTTTTCCCAAACATGTTTTTTTATTTTAAACTCTTTTAAAAAAAATTATCTAAATCGAATATTTCATCAATTCATTTTTCGGATTTTGATAAGACTACACATATGTGACCTTCTCCGAGAAAAGAGCCTAGTGTGTCAAAAAACGGTGGATTCTGGTACCTAAAAGAGTGTAGAAACTTTAAATGCGTTTTATTCTCAAAACTTAATTTTCACACACTAGGTCCCTTTTCTCGGAGAAGGTCTCATATAGTATATTAAGGATATATTTAATTGACTCTTTTTTTTTTGTATTAACCAACACTCAGGGGAGCCCCTACAAATGCAGTGCATTGTGTTGATTTCAGGAATATAGGTTATGAGAAGGAGGAGAGAGGGAGTAGTGTTTGTGGATATTTGACTTTTATTAGATTACTAGCTGAATCCGGTCCGCGTTGCTGGCCCGAAGAAAACATCTGGATTTTATATTGCATCTAAATTTTAATACCGAGTGTCGGGCAAAAGTAAAGCACGAACTCCCTCGAAAATCCTTAAATACATTGCATTTAATAATATTATGAATATGACTGATATACGTTTTCTTGATTATTTTCACACCAGCGCCACCTACAGGTGAAAAACATTGTCAGCAACTTTAGTTTTCTGTACATAATATATGTTGCGAATTTGAGCTAAATTGGACCGTAAATAATTTTTTTGGGAAAATCTCGACCCCAGCGCCACCTATCGGGTACAAAAAAAAGTTATGCAAATCGGAGAACCAAAGGAACATATGGTATGAATACGAGGTCGCTAGCATTAGTGGTTCAACAGTTATTAGAGTACCAACATACGCACCAACGTTTTTATATATTAAGATAACTATCAGGAAAGACCTGTGCGGGGAGTTTAAGGCTAGTTCGACTGATAAACGAATTCTCTCTGTAATGCGTTGTGCGGTCAACTGGACAATAGACTACAAACGGATGTGATCTACTAGAGAAGCTGGCAGAGCGAACCGAGACTCGGGCACTTGGAATAAGTTCGCTAATCTTAGAAGAACATTTCCCATGGTAATATCTATAGAACAGTGCTACACAACCCACATTCCGACGATGTTCCAATTAGTCAGTAGAGTTGGATACCCTACTATCATTGATGAGCGTCAACAACCCCCTTTGTACACAGTCCAGTAGCTCCAAAAGAGACTTTGTAGCTCCTGCCCATATATGGCAGTTGTATTCCATTTTGGGTCGGATGCAAGTGGTATCGATTTTAAGGAGATAAGAAGGAGTGAAGTAATTTTTGCACCGTTTTAGAAAACCAAGACACTTGAATGCTTCTTTCGACACTTGAAAAACATGCTCGTTCCAACGAACATCACATTGAATTCTCATGAAGAGTATCCGAACATCAAGAGTATCCGATTCCTCAATTCCTATACCACCCATATATACAGATGACATTGTTGATTCCATGGCCCTATGGGTCAACATACAGCATTGAGTCTTCAGCGCATTAAAATAAACCCTATTTGCTTTACTCCACTCGGAGATTGTTAACAGGTCTTGATTGAGTGTGTCATTCATTGTCGGCCTTCTGCCCACAACCTCCAAGAGGCTTGTCCTACAATTAAAGGAAAATGAAAGACAAATGCTGCTGTCATCTGCGAAAGAGTAAATAGAATTAAAAGTTTGGCTAAGAAGGTCGTTCAGAAAGATAAGGAAAAGAGAAGGAGAAAGAACGGAACCTTGGGGTATACCCTGAATTAAGCTGAAACTCATTAGATGAGACCCCATCAATAACAACACGTATTGTTCGGTCTCTGAGAAAACTCGATATAAATCGAGAGAAGTCATTACCGACCCCAAATGCAATAAGCTTTGATATCAATGCACACCGTGCCACACATGATCGAATGCCTTGGAAATATCCAGAGCAACCACTTTACTTTCGCCAAAATTGCGAATGGATCGATTCCAGCAGTCAGAAAGTAGAGCTAGCAGGTCTCCCGTGGAACGATCTCTACGGAAACCATACTGTCGACCATTATGAAGTGAGTTGCCCTCTAGGTAGTTCACAAGATGGAAATTGATTATGCTATCCATCACCTTTGAGAGCGCAGAGTAGATTGCAATTGGACGGTAATTTTCAGGGTTATTAGCCGTACTCTTTTTAGGGATTGGTTGGACATTAGCAACTTTCCAGCAAGAGGGAAAGATTCCCGCATGGTACGAAGGGCTGATGGACTGGCCAATGGACTGGCTAGCGTCGAAGAGCACTGTTTCAGCACCAGTGCTGGTATACCATTATTAATATTGAGATCCGAAAGCACCTTTTTAACTGCACGTGCTCGAAAGATTATTTCAGGCATAGTGCAAGATACACTTTCAAGTTCGGGTAGAGGTTGATCGCTATCCGGCAAAAACGAGTTTTTTGCAAAAAGTTCAGCTAAGAGGTTAACCTTATCAACCGGTTCAGTGAATATTTGGTCATTCATTAAAAGAGTTGGGATAGCAGAACTAGCATTGTTCTTTACCCTTTTAACAAATGACCAAAAGCTCTTGCTACCCCGAGGAGCAGAGAGAACTTTAGCACGAAGACGCTGATCGTGAAGAAACTTTTGGCGCCTTAGTGTTTTGGCACATTCAGTTCTCGCCTGTTTGCGTTGCAGTTCAGTGACGGAATTTTTATTTTCACGCCAATATCTGAATGCTTCTCTCTGGATCTGACTGCATCTCTGCAGGTCTGGTTAAATCATAATTTTTGATTTGGTTTGGCCGAAATGTGCTTTGATGGAATGCGTAATCGCATACCAAACACTATTATTTTTTTCACCATTTTCGCAGCAGCATCAACAGGAAACAGGAAACAAAGCTTCCAGTTGAAATGCTTGAAAAAATCGTTGAGCTCAGCCCAACGAGCCTTTTCGTAAATGAAAACTAAGCGTTTCATAGCTGGTGCTGAAACACTTTGAAGTACAGAGTACGAAAAGGATGCCGAAATGGTGCAGTAATCCGAATTACCGAGAGGTGCAAATATTTTCCCTTCATACTTATCAGGATGTGAAGTGAAATAAAGGTCGAGAGTATTTTGTCGTTGCCCTTCAGTGGTTGATTCACTAGCTGCGCAAAATGCTATTGTTTTATTTTTTTTTCTGAGAGCATCATCAAAAATGTTACGGTGAATAGTCAACCGTCCACACTACTGTGCAGAGGGTATATATCAGTTTGAAATCCCAATTGTAATACACCGTAAAATTTATTTGTGAACATACAAAATTTAAACGGGGGTTGATATATCGATATTCGTCTGTCTATCTGTTTGTATCTTCGTCTGTTGAAATCACGCTCATTCACAAAATGAATCATTAACCTGGGAAAAAAGTTAGGTCCGAGAAATCACGTACGTAAATGTGAAGACACTCCGATAAAAATTCATATAAAAAATAAAATTAGTGAAAAATGTTTATACTTTAGAGAACATGTGCATGTAGATTTGTATCAGCGATGCATACATATTTTAGTTTGCTTGTTGGTTTTTATTTTGTTGCTCATCGATGAGAGTATTCTCTTAGTCTCTTTAAACAAAATTCAAATTCAAAAATATAATTGTATATATTTACATTTATGCTAACTAGCAGATTCCAGCTCCCCAAATTCGAGTGCAAATTCTAGGAAATTTTATTTTTTCATTTAATAAAGACCCTAAAGGTATGCTTCACAATTTGAAATGAAGAAAACAATCTCAGCACATTAACACAAACACATTAACAAATTTAATAAATACACACATAGCATTGTATAATTTTATGTATGTGTTAGTAGCAACTTTAAACGATCATAACTCCAAAAAAATATTCCAGACGATGAAAATCTGTAAATCTGGGTAACAGCTAATAAGAACTACCTTTCAAATGATAAATTTTTTTGTCAAAATCGGGGTAAAACTGGGAAACTTACATCGGTCACAAGAAATCGCCTCGGCCATTAATATTATAGATTACATTTAATAATTTCTTTCAATTAAAAAAAAAAAATAAGAAAATACCTCAAATTTTTGTTTATTATCTTGGCTATAGTAATGTGTTTAGAACATAGGCCCAGATTTTAATACTCCCACTTGCTTTATTTTAAACTATTAAAAAATAATAAAATCTAATATTAACTCACTAATGGCGATTTCTCTGTAAGATTTTGATGGAAGTGTACATCATCTTGTGACCAATATAAAAAATGTAGTTAATAACCGTTTTCAACCAAACATACCTCATTTGAAGCATACCTCATTTCTTTTTAGCTGACCACCAGATTTACAGATTTGCATCGACTGGAACATTTTTTTGGAGTAATACTCATATAAAGTTGCTACACATACTGTGTGTGTGTTTATTTTAAATGTCAAAAGCCCTGTGTTGAATTGTGATTTGGCTAAAATTGATTAGCATACCTTTAGGCTCTTAAAAAAAATGATTTATTAAATGAAAAAAGAAAATTTTTTAGAATTTGCACTCGAATTTCGAGGGCTGGGCTCTGCTAGTATAGATTATTAAGTTTACCTTTTTTTGACATAATCAAATAGTCGACCCAGACCAATTATTACTTTACTGATTTCGAATACAAAAACTTTTAAAATAAATTTCTTCATATTTCACATGATTTTAGAACATTTTAGTTACGAAATGGCTATTTAAACATTTGCACTATAAAATCATATCTAAGGCCCAGGTGAGTGGTATATACTTTTCTAAGACAGGGGAAATCAGAAGTTATGGGTCAATAAATAGATTTTAAGACTTTGTTCTATCCGAAAATTTTTCAGTGGCATTTTAATTTTTGCGACTATGAAAATTTAATATCTTTCGATGCCAACTACTTTCCGAGCCATGATACCACTATGAGTGGTCCTATCCAACGGCTTTGGTGGTCTAATGGGAAAGTGACGTAAATACAAGAGCTAATCCTTTCCAAATGAGAACCACACCTACTGTCCATAATGGATTTAGTGTCCGCTGTTAACGTTATCCCCTGTTAATGCTAACGAGACTTTTTCCACCGACCATACAGGTAATATTGTTATACCGTCGTAACACCTGGTGGCAATTTGATAGTTCCAACAGTAGGATTGGGCCATTGGCTTAATCATTCATACGCCTTTAACTGATCTAGTTACTGAAATCGTAAATAAATGGATCCCTATGTTCCTTGTAAGAGTAAAAGGAACAAATATATATTTTTCCTTCAGCTGCCCATATAAATCGATTCGGTATATCTCTCGCCGAAATGTATTTATTTTTTTTTCAAGATTTCTGGGTTAAAGTGATTTAGTGATGGGTTAAAGTTAAAATTTTGTAGTATGATTATGAATACCAGGGATCCACAATCGAGAATGTCCAACCTAATCTAAGCAGCTCAAGTTATTTGTAGGACATTTCGGGAGATAATTTAGTATAAAAAAAGGAAGAAAATTATAGTCGCTCTAGACCGACTATATAATACCTTATACCAGGCGTTCCGTGAGAGGGTCTTGGACCCAAATTTGCTGGATATAGAATATAAGCATAAATCAAATTTTGGTGCTATTCTTATTAATTTGTGGCATGCATATATGAAAAACTTTATATCTGATGTTTTTTTCCATATGGGAACTAGGTCAAAAGATGGACCGATTATGACTAATAACGTCACTTCCTTTTCTCAAAAAGATATATAAATCAAATTTGAAAAAAATCTATGCAATATTTGTTTTTTTTTGATAGACTTCTGTGAAGATTGGGAATCAGCTTTATGTCGGGACTATGACTAAAAATGGTTCAGCAGGGTTAATTTTTGGACTACTAATTAGACACACATACACCATTTTTTTGTTTCAATACATACACATATGTATATGATAATCCGGATCTTATGATAATTTTAGACAGTATGCACCGATTTTGCCAATTATGCCAATTTCAATAGCATTTGTCCTACGGTAGATAATATGAAGCGCTTAGTTTTTATTTACGAAAAGGCTCTTTGGGCTGAGCTCAACGATTTTTTCAAGCATTTCAACTGGAAACTTTGTTTCCTGGATAAAAATGTTGATGCTGCTGCGAAAATGGTGGAAAAAATAATATTGCTTGGTATGCGATTATTCATTCCATCAAAGCAAATTTCGGCTAAACCAAATTAAAAATTATGGTTTAACCAGACTTGTAGAGATGCAGTCAGATCCAGAGAGGAAGCATTCAGATATTGGCGTGAAAATAAAAATTCCGCCACTGAACTGCAACGCAAACAGGCGAGAACTGAATGTATCAAAACACTAAGGCGCCAAAAGTTTCTTTACGATCAGTGTATTCGTGCTAAAGTTCTCTCTGCTCCTCGGGGTAGCAAGAGCTTTTGATCATTTGTTAAAAGGGTAAAGAACAATGCTAGTTCTGCTATCCTAACTCTTTTAATGAATGACCAAATATTCACTGAACCGGTCGATAAGGCTAACTCACCTCTTAGCTGAACTTTTTGCATTAAACTCGTTTTTCCGGATAGCGATCAACCTCTGCCCGAACTTGAAAGTGTATCTTGTATTATGCCTAAGATATTCTTTCGAGCACGTGCATTTAAAAAGATTCTTTCGGATCTCAACATTAATAAGTCTTCGGGTCTGGATGGTATACCAGCACTGGTGCTGAAACAGTGCTCTTCGACGCTAGCCAGTCCATTAGCCAACCTTTTCAGCCTTTCGTACCGTGCGAGAGTCTTTCCCTCTTGCTGGAAAGTTGCTAATGTCCAACCAATGCCTTAAAAGGGTGCGGCTAATAACCCTGAAAGTTACCGTCCAATTGCAATCTGCTCTGCGCTCTCAAAGGTGATGGAGAGCATGATCAATTTCCATTTTGTGAACTACTTAGAGGCCAATTCACTTCTTAATGATCGGCAGTATGGCTTCCGTAGAAATCGTTCCACGGGAGACCTGTTAGCTCTACTTTCTGAGCGATGGAGTCGATCCATTCGCAATTTTGGCGAAAGTAAAGTGGTTGCTCTAGATATTTCCAAGGAATTCGATCGTGTGTGGCAGGTGCATTGATATCAAAGCTAATTGCATTTGGGGTCGGCAATGACTTCTCTCGATTCATATCGAGTTTTCTCAGAGACCGAACAATACGTGTTGCCATTGATGCGGTCTCATCCAATGAGTTTCAGCTTAATTCAGGGGGTAACTCAAGGTTCCGTTCTTTCTTTTTCTCTTTTCTTCATGTTTCTGAACGACCTTCTTGGTCTACCTTTGGATTCTATATACTCTTTCGCAGATGACAGCAGCATTTGTCATTCATTTTTCTTTAATTGTAGGCAAAGCTTCTTGGAGGTTGGGGGCAAAATGCAGACAATGAATGACAGACTTATTACCTCGGACGGGGTAACGCGATTAGGGCTCATTTTAATGCGCTATAGACTCAATGTTGTATGTTGACCCATAGGGCCAACACAATGTGATCTGTCTATATGGGTGGTATAGGTATTGAGGAATCGGATACTGTTGATGTTCTAGGCATGATAATTCCATCTGCTATTCGTTGGAACGAGCATGTTTTTCAAGTGTCTTGGTTTTCTAAAACGGTGTAAAAATTACTTCACTACTTCTGATCTCCATAAAATCTATACCACTTACATCCGACTGAAAATGGAATACAACTCCCATATATGGGCAGCAGCTTCAAAGTCTATTTTGGAGCTACTGGACCGTGTGCAAAGGAGGGCGTTGGCGCTCATTAATGACAGTAGTGTATCCAACTCTATTGATTCATTGGAACATCGTCGGAATGTGGGTTGTGTAGCACTGTCCTATAGATATTACCATGGGAATGTTCTTCTCAGATTAGCGAACTTATGCCAAGTGCTCAAGTTTCGGTTCGCTCTACCCGCTTCTCTAGTAGATCACATCCGTTTGTAGTCTATTGTCCAGTTGACCGCACAACGCATTACAGAGAGATTTCGTTTATCAATCGAACTAGCCGTACGTGGAATAAACTCTCCGCAGAGGTCTTTCCTGACAGTTATAATCTAATAAAATTTAAGTCAAATATCCACAAACACTACTCCCTCTTTCCTCCTCCCCACAACCTATTTTCCTGAAATCAACACAATGCACTGCATTTGTAGGGGGCATCCACTTAGTGTTGGTTAATAAAAAAAAAAAAAAAAAAAGAAAAAAATACTAACTTTCATCAAAATATATTCAAATTTGCCTCTAGTTTTATTACAAGAATTACATGGACACACAGGCGGACAGACAGACAGACAGACAGACGAACGGACAGACGGATATCTTTAAATCGACTCAGAACGTGATTCTCACTTGATCGGTTTAATAAAAGGTGGATCTAGCACAAACTCATTTTACCCTCACTACATAGTAGTATAGGGTATAAAATTTCTGATACTTTCTAAAGAAAATTTTTCCCAAACTATTGTTTACCAGAGAAATATTTTCAAAACTTTGGAAAATTTTCAGAATATAATTTTTAACTCTGTTTTATCTTACTTGATCCCGTTGGCACCCATTTGATAGCAATCCACCATAAAGGAAACATTGTACTATGATGATAAATATGCAGCGGTGTTAATTGATTCCATTTGTGACGCAATATGAAAAATACCGTATCCGAAAATTCCAATAATTTTGAGTAATAAAACCACCAAACAGCAGAGGCCAACTGCAAATAAAATAAAACATATTTTGAGGCCTCTAATAAAAATATATTTATTTTGAACTCACTTTAAGTTCTTGTTTGGAGTAAATAACTCGACATGGTTGACACCAATAATTATAATTCAAATGCCAGGAACTTACAAGAATTTCTTTGAAAATGTAAAAATTTAAAAAAGCCATCGAAAAATTATACATAAAAAGAGATGATTTAAGTTGTAAAGGTTTGAAGCTGAAAAGAAATTTTTTAAAGAAATTTATAAATTAAAATGATGAAGTTGGAAATTAGTCAGGCTCAAGATCAAATGTTTTTACTTAAATTGATTATAAGTGATTTATATTCTGCTGCTTCGGTATGAGTAGATAGCTTTTTTGATAATAAAATTTATTTTGAATCTTACCTTCTACTAAAATGCGGCAAATAAAATGCCATGGCCAGATACGAAACAATCCATATTGCAACTGGCTTAAATGATGATACCAATAACCAATCTTGAGTTCTAGGATCCGCTAGATGTTCATATACAAAGGGCCATATACTCGTTGAGGAGCTATTAAAATAAGATCCGAATAAAGTCATTATTTAGAAAAACTTTAAGTTAGTATATTAAAAGTTTGTATAAGACTAAATTAAATTTTCAAAGAATTTGTAAATTTATGCAGTTTTTTTTTTTCAAAAAAAAATCTTCAAACGCGACCTTTTTAACATACAAATTTTGCTCTGTTATCAATGGCCTTAACTTTGTTTACATTGTTAGTTTTTTTTTCTTTCGTTTCTTTAAAACCATTTAATGTCAACAATTGACCGCAGAGATTCGACATGCACTCTGAGCTCTGCTCAGGCATGACTTTTACATTCAAATGGTTTAACGTGACGTTCAAAAGGTTGTTTACCTCCCAAACAACAAAAAAACAAAAAAAAAAAAACAAAAAAAAAAAAAACAAAAAAAAAAACAAAAAAATTTGTTCACTAAGATTAAAAGACATTGTTTATTTTTGATTGCCGTACAAAAGTTTAATTCATACATGTACGAGTATGTACTACATTTGTACAACTGGCTCTTGTTCAAGCATCACTTACTCGCACTTATTCAATGATGAGTGGGTCAAGTGGGTATACATTTCGATTCTTCTATTTGCCACTTTTACGTTTTTTGTTTTTGTTCTGTATATAATTTTTTGATTCTCGTAAAGGAGTGGGAGTAAGAAAAATCTTGTAAATTAAAATGGATAAACGTTTGTTGCTTCCTTTTTCTTTTTAAGTAATCAATTAAAATGAAAGAGTTTAGGGCTCTTGCCAATAACAGGGGCTCCTGTTTAGTGGCATACAATTTTTTGCGGTTTATAGGACCGATTTTCTTGAAATTTTGCAGAGTCTTATTGTATATCTAGAAAGAACGCTACGTTACATATATATACTAGGGTGGCCCTTAATAATAAAAATGTTCAAACTCTCGGAAAGTTTTGGGCCAATCAAAAAACATTTAGAGGTGGCTCAACGCGATTGAAAATATCAAGTGTGTTTATATGGGGAAAATATGACTTTTTTTCAGATTTTAAGAAAATTTCGTTCTATAGTTTAACTTTTCCGACAAATTGTTATATAATTTTTTTAAATAAAATAAGAAGATCCACAAATGACCCAAAGCTAATAAAAGACAATTTATTCAATTATTCAATTTATTCGTTTTCCGTAATTTTTATTTAAAAACATCTTATCCTTGGCAAATAATGGGTTAACGTTCTCGGATTTATCCCAAATTTTAGGAACGGAAGTTCTATACATTTGGTTATTATATTTTAAGCATCGCATCTAAAAATTCAACAGCACTTACAAAATATTTAAATTTTTTGAATATATTGTCTTTTATTAGCTTGGGGTTATATGTGACCGCAATTCCAAAAGGGTTAATGGGGTCATATTATTTTTTTCTAAACCCTAGGCTAAGATACAATAAGATAAAATATAACATTTTAAAGTAGAAAATTGATGAATTTTTGATACAAAGTATTTAGAAATAGTACATTTACAAAATATTTTACAAAAATCCCATTTTTCTCGAAATCCGCAAAAATGAAATTCTGGTCAAAAAAGTTCTGGCATAGGGATTTACCTAAAAATTCACACAGTTAATCTCTAGCATGCATTTAACAAGACCTTAAAGAGCCAGATCAATTTTTTTAAATTTTGTTTAAGAAAATTTTTCAAAACTTGAAAAAGGAGTTTTCAAATTTTTATCCAAAAAATTTTCCATTTTCGGTCTTAATGCTTAAAATGTTAACAAGGTGGTAATAAAACAATACTTTATATCTGATTACTTACAGGTATAGAGATTAAAACAAAATGTTGGCTTTAATTAATTTCTTAAAGTTGAAAAAAATGCCATCAAATTTCATGACCTAGTTTTTTTTTTGGCGCAAAAGTGGTCTGGGGCATTTGCTATTTCTTAGCGATTTTACATTCGATTTTGCAGTTTTATAGCTTTTTGAAAAGATAATTCAATACTGATCCCGAATTATATAACAATTTGTCGGAAAGATTAAACTATAGAACGAAATTTTCGTAAAATCTGAAAGAAAGTCATTTTTCCCCATATAAAAACACTTAAAATTTTCAAAATGTTTTTTGATTGGCCCAAAACTTTGTATTTCTCAATTTTTTTGTTATTGACATATTTATAAGGGGTGGGACCGAGAGTTTGAACACTTTTTTTCTCTCCATATAATGAAGGGCCACCCTAATATACATATTTCTTTTAAATTCAATTCGGCTTGTCATCTTCCATATAAAACTTTGCATAGGTTACTATGCTAAGGAATCGATCCCGTACAAATTTATTACCATATCAGGAATTTCAATAAGTGGTTATGTTTACCACTGACTCAAGGACTCACTGAATCCGGAACGTCATATGATTAAGACTAATGCCGTTTTCTTTTCTGACAAAGAATGTCGCCCTTTTTTGCCCTTTTTTCGAAAATGTATTTTTTTATATATTCTGAATCAAGAACAACCTTATCTTATACATCAATTGAAAGGTCTCAAAGTCGAGCCCTCTTAAATCACAAAAAATTTCAGCCATTGACTTCTTTCAGGTCATAGTGTGAGAATATTTCCCCATTGTTCCCCTTTTTTTTTTGTTTTGAATATTTTCACCCTATGACTTCCAAGAGGATAATAATCAAAAATTTTTTTGCATTTATGAATACAGCACTTTGAGACCTTTCGATTGATATATAACATCAAGTTGCTCTTAATTCAGAATATATAAAAAAATACACTTTTCCAAAAAAGGGCAAAAAGAGGGCGACATTTTTTGTCAGAAAAGAAAACGGCATAAGTTTTAATATTATAACTTGTACCGCATAAATTTTACATGTATAAGTTTAACAAGAAAGTCGAGCTAGACCGACTGTACAATGTCCTATACCATGCATTTCGAAAGAGGGTCTTGGATGAAACTTAGCTGAGGCAATAACTTAATTTAGAAAAAAGGGGTCTAGGGGCTAGGTCTAAACTGATTTTCATCAATTTCAATAGTTCCTATCATGGACACGCAGACGGACGGACGGACATTGCTAACTAGATTCAGAAAGTGGTATAATAGATGGTTGATCTACGTCAAATATTTTTGGCAGCTACAAACATCAGCACAAACCCATTATATCCTCACCACATGGCGGTATAGTGTGTAAAATGTACACTTTTCCTAAAAGATTAAAAAGTAACTTTACCTTTTTTAAATAAGTAAATTTAAAAAGAAAATTAATGTAAAGAAAGTACATTTTCTTAAAAAAGTATATTTTTCTAAAAAGTTATCTTTTCCTTAAAAATAACTAGTCTTAAAAAAGCTAATTTTATTTAAAGCGCCTTTTCATAAAAAGCACATTTACTTAAAAAAGTAACTTCTCTTAAAAAGTAACTTCTCTTAAAATAGTACCTCTTTTTAAAAAGTAAATGTTCTTAAAAAAGTAGCTTTTTTTCGTAAAGAAGTACCGTTTCTTAAACAGTAGCTTTTCTTAAAAATCACCTTTTTTTTCCAAAAGTACCTTTTCTTAAAAATTTTTTTCCTTAAAAAGTAATCTATCTTTCGTAAAAAGGCCCTTTCCTTGAAAATGTAGCTTTTCTTAAAAAAGTATATTTTCTTAAAGAAGTATATTTTCTTAAAAAGGTGCCTTTTGTCTAAAATGTAAATTTTCTTAAAAAGTACCTTTTCTAAAAAAGTACCTTTTCTAAAAAAGTACATTTTCTAAAAAAGTACCTTTTCTAAAAAAGTACCTTTTCTAAAAAAGTACCTTTTCTAAAAAAGAACCTTTTCTAAAAAAGTACCTTTTCTAAAAAAGTACCTTTTCTAAAAAAGTACCTTTTCTAAAAAAGTACCTTTTCAGAAAAAAGTACCTTTTCTAAAAAAGTACCTTTCTAAAAAAGTACCTTTTCTAAAAAAGTACCTTTTCTAAAAAAGTACCTTTTCTTTAAAAACCATACTTTCTTAAAAACCATATTTTCTTAAGGAAGTGTATTTTCTTAAAAAGGTGTCTTTTCTCTAAAAAGTAAATTTTTTTAAAAAGTACCTCTCCGTAAAAAATACCTTTTCTAAAAAAAATAGATTTTCTTAAAAAACACATTTTCTTAAAAAAGTACCTTTTCATAAAAAGTTCCTTTTCCTAATTATGTAATAAAGTTCCTTTTCTTAAAAAAGTACATTTGCTTAAAATAGTACCATTTCCTTAAAAATTTACTTTTTTGAGGACAGTATCTTTTCTTAAAAAAAGTACTCTTCCTTAATAAAGTACCTTTTCCGAGAAAAGTACCCTTCTTTAATATGTATATTTTCTTAAAAAAGCACATTTTCTTAAAAAAGTACCTTTCTTAACATGTAACTTTTCTTAAAAAATACCTTTTCCTAAAAAAGTATATTCCTAAAAAAGTTCCTTTTCCTAAAAAGTACTCCTCCTTAAATAATTAACTTTTTTTAAAAAACATCTTTTCTTAAAAATAGTTCCTTTAATTAAAAAAGTACATTTTATTAAAAAAGTAGCTTTTCTTAAAAAAGTGTATATGTGACCCTGTATATGAAAACCCACTTAGTGTGTCAAAACAAGACTTTTAGTAAAACGTAATTAAAATCCCCCCCATATTCCATTTTTATAGTGTGCGTGTTCTCATTTCATTGTTGAATGTTTGTTTTGATTTTTTTTTTGTTTTGATAGATTTCAATTTTGGCTTTATCATTTAGTGCTAGAACTCCGAGTTTTTTGGAATTATTATGGAAATGTCATTCGAGTGTGATGACTTTGATCAACTGTGCAACGTATTTGTTTTTAAGACTTTTGTGAGGTTTTTTACATACAAATCCAAAAAAGTGAATTCATGAAATTTGACACACTAGGTGGGGTTTCTTAAAGAAGTATATTTTAGTCATTTATTGTTCGGTTTAAGATCATGTATATATTTTTCTAATGAAAGAAAGATAACAATAAACAAAGAGCTGTTCACATTACAAGACTTGTAATTGATCTGGCTATGTTAATGTAGAGAAATCTAAAAATTGGAAAAGCTCAGCTTGTTCATACAAACTCTCGTATATAAAAAGAAAAACATTTCTCATGTTCTTTTCTTTCAAATGTTGAGTTAAATAGTTGATTAAGCATGAGTTGAAGTAATTGGCAGAAGGATGCTGACGATGAACAAGTGGCTTTGTTCGAAAGTAGCTACTCCATCTAGCGCTGTCATCAATTTTTTTTCTAATATTTCTCTTACATTACAAAAAATTATTATCTTTCTTTCATTAGAAAAATATATACATGATCTTAAACCGAACAATACAGATCAACAATACATAACAAGAAGTATATTTTCTTGAAAAGATGTCTTTCCTTAAAAAGCAAATTTTCTTAAAACGTACCTTTTCTTAAAAAAGCAAAATTTCTTAAAAAAGTACTTTGTATTAAAAAATTGCTTGTGTTAAAAATTTACCTTAGGTTAGGTTAGTTTGAGAAGAGGAGCTATGTATAAACTTACATAGCTCATATCCGCTGTATTCGAATATATAAGCCAGAAAGTCGGCTTGTTGCGCGTTGTACTTTCACACATCCATCTGTTCTAATCCTATATTAGCTTAGAAATTCGGTTTCATCAACAAATTTCCTGAGTGTTTTCCAGCTTATCCCACTAAGACCCGTCAGGACGGATGTGATGTCGATGGATAGGTGTCTAACCCCTGGTCCCACAAATGCAGGACAATAACATAGGTAGTGTTCCAGGGTTTTGTTATCCTCTCCGTAAACTCTGTATATGCCCGATTCTGCTCGTCCTATACGATATAGGTGAACCCTTAGTTCAGAGTGTTCAGTGAGGATTCCATTTATCTAACCAAGTTCCCTTCTACTAAGACTCTGCATTTCCCTAGTTTTCGAAGTGTTGGGAGGGCCCCTTAATATTTTCGTGACCTTGCTCACATCAGTATCGTCCCAAGTTGACACATGTGAAATGGCTGTCCACTCCGCTAGTTTCAGTTTGAGAGACTTGAAAGGTATAGGGTTCTCCAAGTTGACTCTATCCAGAGAAGGACCCTTCCTGGCCAGCTCGTCAACAATCTCGTTACCATTATGCCACTGCATCCCGGGATACAAAGAATTTAAAGTCTGCCCCATCTGGAGATGTTTGCAATCTCGCCTTACACTTGAGGGTTGTCCGAAATCTAATTTTGTCTAAGGATATCGCGTGATAGCCGCTAGACCGTCCGTAAATATTTTCACCTTTCACGGATTGGGATTTCCCCCTAAATTAATAGACCTAATACACCTCGTTGTCGCGACCAACTCAGCCTGAAAGACGGAGTTGTGGTCAGGAAGACGGTTCTCATCATAGAAACCTATTCCAGTTCTACCATTCAAATTAGATCCATTGATGAATATAAAATATAATTAAAATAAAGGGTGATCCATTTCGAGGTTCCCTACTTTTTTTAAAGAAAAAAAACACAGAAAGTTCAAATTTAATGGGGAATGTTTATTATCAGTTGAAGGAACATTCTGTGGCATTTATTTTTTGAAGATTATGTCTGTCAAATGTTGGCCGCGATTACATCTCAGATGGTCCATCCGTTGAGTCCAATTTTCGATGACTCGTTCCAAGGCCTGAATCGAAGCGGGATTGTCCACATAAACTTTAGACTTTACACGATCTTGGTGGCCAATCGACCGGTCCAAAACGTGAAATTATCTGCTCACCGAAGTGTTCTCTCAATAAATCCATTGATTGATGCGCTGTGTGGGAAGTGGCGCCATCTTGTTGAAACCAAATGTCGCCGAGATCACGAGCTTCTATTTCAGGCATCGTCAGTCCATACGTCAGTCCGAGCTGCTGCGAATGGCACCGAATCGACTCTCCACGGTTTTCGTGTACACTCTCAGCTACGGCCGCTATATTTTCTTCACTGCATGCTGGACGTGGTCTATTCGGTCGAATATTATCCAATAATGAATGCTGGGTCTCAAAATGGGTGATGGTGTTGCGAATAATACGCTCAGTAGGCCGATTATGTTGAGCAAGAGTTGAGCGAAGTGCACGAAACACATTCTTCACAGAACGTGAATTTTCGTAATAAAGTTGAACGATTTGTAAACGTTGTACATGATAAAATGCCATGATAAATGCCATGATAAAATGCCAAACAATCCTAAATAAAAATAACATGACAGCATGACACGACTCACACGTGATCTGTCAAAAAAAGGCTAAAAAGTATCTGTACTTGGATCACCCGGTATAATATAATATCGTAACGACAGTCTTGAAACTTTGCGTAAGTCCATAAGTTATGAGTTTTATTGCCATATCAAACGAGGAGGTTTACTATTAACTTCTAAAATTATATTATGATATGTAAATCTTAAATAAATACATTATAGCGATAATTCAAAAGCAAATCACTGTATTTGACATAGAATTAACAGAATGGACGGAGATTCTGGTATAAATCGATATAATAGACCTACCGTCTATGAACAGAATGTTTAAATTAAAAATATTTCGAAAGTCCTGTATCATACAGTTAAGAAGAGCCATTATTAACTATAAAAAAGGACTTAAGATCCTAAAATTTCTCATGCATTAAGAAGACAATTGAAAATTGAAACGATATATAAAATAAAAGTTTGAGAGAAAACAACGTTTCCCGACAACAAACCACTTTAGAGAAAGAATAAGTTGTTCTGAAATCTCTTAATTCAGTTTTACTAATAAAGTTTCTTATAAATATAAATCACTTAACTCGATGGTACACCTTCTCCGCTGCTCGAGTTGAAACATATTTTGTGTATTAAGGCTCCTATAACATTCAAATTACACTCTCTCTGTTCAAGTCCTTATGCTTCGCATTTTTTGTTTTATTTTTGTTGCACCCTTCTTCCCATTACAAATTAGTTATGCACGATTTCTTGTGTCAATATTTCAACTTGCAGAATTTTTCTTTTGACTTTTTTCATTGTTTGTTTAACTATTACTACAACAACAGCTGATGAAGCCGTTTTCCTTACGGACACAAGTACTTACTTGTAGATATTTCTGCGAATCCCATCAAAAAACAAACACATACAATGAAATTCTCTAACTTTTGCTGATTTCCCAAAACATGCTCATCATTTCTTCTGGCTGTTGTGGGTTGGTGGAAGTCTTAGCTTTTTAACTACATATGTATGTATGTATATGTTTGGGATGTGTTGGTGGGCTTCGACCGCGACGATATGCATTCATTTGGTGTCTGCTGCTTGGTTGGTTGTCTGATTTACTTTTCATTTTCACTCTTTGTTCATTTATTACATTTTCAATTCCCCCAGACTCGTTGTTCCTCTTTATTCGTTTGCTATAGTTTTTGTTTCATTTAAAGTAGAGATGGTATTTTCTTAGAATTCTCCATATTTGATATAGAGATGTTTTACCGTTATAGTATTCAGATGTAGGGGTTTGTTTGTCATTTGCTATTTGCCATTCTTACTTTAAATAACAATCAATGAAGTGTTTGCATTATTTGACTTCTATTTTGCCAGTGAAAGCGAAAAGTAGAAATTCTTGGAAGTTCTTCTTACCGTATTAAGTTATATGCATATTACTAAATAAATTATGGATGTATTACTTGCTAAGAAGATCTTAGTTTTAAGACAAGTGTTTGTAAGTTTGTAAGGGATTGTTGTTTGAGCCAGAAGATTTATCTACAATTAAGTTATAGACAGTGTAATGGGAATGAATATTCTCTTTTGTAGGGTAGTCTATAATTTAGATTAGTAAACAAATTAATCGAATACTAAATATATGAGTTTTGTATATTAAGTTAGCTATATATCAAGACAATCGGTTAAGGATATATTGATTGGTAAAATTGAGTTTTAGAAAAATTTATCGATTGTTAAAATTGTCATTGGAGAGCTTGTGCAATGTTAAATAATTTGATTTCATATCACTTTAAAATTAACTTAATTAAATTAAAAATTGTTTCTAACCACTAACCGCAACTAGTGACACAACCAACGCACATTCCGTGCACTGAAGGGCAACGATACAATACTTTCGACCTTTTTCTCACTTCACTCCCTGATAAGTATGAAGTGAAAATATTTGCACCTCTCGGTAATACGGATCACTGCACCATTTCCGCATCTTTTTCGTACTCGTTGGGCTGAGCTCAACGATTTCTTCAAGCATTTCAACTGGAAACTTTGTTTCTTACACAAAAATGTTGATGCTGCTGTGAAAATGGTGGAAAAATAAATCTTGGATTAACCAGACTTGCAGAGATGCAGTCAGATCCAAAGAGGAAGCATTCAAATATTAGCGTGAAAATAAAAATTCCTTCACTGAACTGCAACGCAAACAGGCGAGAACTGAATGTGCCAAAACACTAAGGTGCCTAAAGTTTCTTTACGATCAAAATCTTCGTGCTATAGTTCTTTCTGCTCCTCGGGGTAGTAAGAGCTTTTGCAGTTAAAAAGGTTTCGAGCACGTGCCGTTAAAAAGGTCCTTTCGGATCTCAACATTAATAAGTCTTCGGGATCGGATGGTATACCAGCACTAGTGCTAAAACAGTGCTCTTCGACGCTAGCCAGTACATTGGCCAACCTTTTCAGCCTTTCGTACCTTGCGGGAGTCTTTCCCTCTTGCTGGAAGATTGCTAATGTCCAACCAATCCCTAACAAGGGTGCGGCTAATAACCCTAAAAATTATCGTCCAATTGCAATCTGCTCTGCGCTATCAAAGGTGATGGAGAGCATGATCAATTTCCATCTTGTGAACTACTTAGAGGCCAATTCACTTCTTAATGATCGACACTATGGTTTCCGTAGAAATCGTTCCACGGGAGACCTGTTAGCTCTACTTTATGAGCGCTGGAGTCGATCCACATCGCAATTTTGGCGAAAGTAAAGTGGTTGCTCTAGATATTTCCAAGGCATTCGATCGTGTGTGGCACGGTGCATTGATATCAAAGCTTATTGCATTTGGGGTCGGTATTGACTTCTCTCGATTTATATCGAGTTTTCTCAGAGACCGAACAATACGTGTTGTTATTGATGGGGTCTCATCCAATGAGTTTCAGCTTAATTCAGGGGTAACCCAAGGTTCCGTTCTTTCTCTTTTCTTTATGTTTCTGAACGACCTTCTTGGTCAAACTTTGGATTCTATATACTCTTTCGCAGATGACAGCAGCATTTGTCATTCATTTTTGTTTAATTGTAGGCAAAGCTTCTTGGAGGTTGGGGGGCAGAAGGCCGACAATGAATGACACACTCAATCAAGACCTGTTAACAATCTCCGAGTGGGGTAAAGCGATTAGGGTTGATTTTAATGCGCTAAGGACTCAATGTTATATGTTGACCCATAGGGCCCTGGATTCAACAATGTAATCTGTATATATGGGTGGTATAGGTATTGAGGAATTGAGTACTCTTGATGTTCTAGGCATGAGAATTCAATGTGCTGTTCGTTGGAACGAGCATGTTTTTCAAGTGTGGAAAGAACCATTCAAGTGTCTTGGTTTTCTAAAACGGTGCAAAAATTACTTCACTCCTTCTGATCTCCTTAAAATCTATACCACTTACATTCGACCGAAAATGGAATACAGCAGCATATATGGGTAGGAACTTCAAAGTCTATTTTGTAGCTACTGGACCGTGTGCAAAGGAGGCCGTTGGCGCTCATCAATGATAGTAGGGTATCCAACTCTACTGACTAATTGGAATATCGTCGGAAGGAATATGGGTTGTGTAGCACTGTTCTATAGATATTACCATGGTAATTGTTCTTCTGAGATTAGCGCACTTATTCCATGTGCCCGAGTATCGGTTCGCTCTACCCGCTTCTCTAGTTGATCACATCAGTTTGTATCTATTGCCCAGTTGGCGGCACAAATTATTACAGAGAGAATGCGTTTATCAGTCGATCTAGCCATAAATCCCCGCACAGGTCTTTTTTGATAGTTATAATCGAATAAAAGTCAAATATCCACAAACACTACTCCCTCTCTCTTCCTTCCTATTTTTCAATTTTCCTGAAATCAACATAATGTACTGCATTTGTAGGGGGTATCCCCTGAGTGTTGGTTCCTAAATAACTTAATAAGTTTAATATGATTGTGCATGTCATCGCAAAGGTATTCGTATGATATTAACCTTGTCTATCGATACTTTAGAATTAAAAAGAAAATATGATGCAATTTGGTATAGAAGCTTTATTCAAATTGGTGAAAATCGATGCATGTTATGACCTAAACCTTATGAGATCGATTTATATTACCCTAAGATCCCAATTATCATATTGATCTCGATCAATATTTTGGTTACGTGTGTTTGCTACTCCCATATAATTCATAGTACTGTTATCCACTTAAATCTATATATGTGACCTTCTCCGAGAATAGGGACCTAGTGTGTTAAACTTAAGTTTTGAGAAAAAAAAAAAACGCATTTAAAGTTTCTACACCCTTTTAGGTACCAGAATCCACCGTTTTTGACACAACCCGTTTTTTAACACACTAGGTCCCTTTTCTCGGAGAAGTTCACATATATATAAAAGCGAAAGTATGTATGTTTGCTTGTTTGTTTGCAACGTAAAGGAGGCTAAACCTGAAATTTGTTTGGCTATAATTTTTTTGAAATATTTTTAGTGAGCCTGGTACCTCCCACCTCGACTCAGAAAATGATTCTGAGTCGATCGGTATAATATATATGTGCGTTAAGAAATATGTGCGTTCTTCTTCTCTACCACGTCCTATTAAAAACAAAATCAAAATTAGCTTATTAAAAATTACGTTAAATCAAACAAACTTTGTAAAGGAAACAAAGAGTAAGGAAATAAAATCAGAAATACAATATAAATATAACTAAACTAAAAAAAATTTATTATAGTCATTCAAAAATCATAAAATTTCCAGAGGGGAAAGGTCCCAAACAGTAGGGGTTAACAGTAGGGTTTTACGACTTGCACCATCTGTGGCACAAAAACCTGATACGAACCACAGATTCATATCTTACGTACATCATAAACAAAACTACAGAAAATATATAAAAATTTGAAAAAAAAAGAAATTTATCATAATGAGAGGTACTACGGTACTCTTTTCTGTTCTGGACTACAGTTTCATAAAAAAAATTATTAATTGAAATTTTACCAATTTTTTTGCTGTTCGAAGACTTTAAGAAAATTATTTTTCGTTTTATTTTATCTATATATTAATACGTGAAAGAAAATTTTTGGAACCCTTTTAAAATTTATGTATAATATGTGTTAAAAGTATATTAAGTTAGATAAAACAAGTAAGAAATTTATAGTCGGTATAGGCCGACTATACGATTACTAATTTTTTATTTGCCTGCAGATATGGAAAAGTTCACATCCGATGCTATATTTATATGGGGACTAGGTCAAAAAATACACCTATCCTGACCATATTTGGTAAGGTGATTTATTTTTTGCAAAAACATATACAAACCAAATTTGAGAAAAATTTAGATTTAAGTGGAGATCGGGATCATATGGGGGCTATGACTAAGAATTGTCCTAAAGGGTTAATTTTTGGACTACTGATAAATGTATATAATAAACATACAAAAACCCAATTTGGATATTATGACCATTTAAATCGATTTCATAGGGGTATTTTGTATGGGAACTAGGTCTGAACATGGACCGATTTTTACTAGTTTCAATACCGTTCATCCTATGGCCGATGGCAGCTTGTGTACTAAATTTCGTCAAAATATATTCGTATTTGCGACAAGGTTTACATGGACACACAGACAGACGGACGGACGGACATCGCTAAATCGAATCAGAAAGTGATTCTGTGTCGATCGGTATAATAAAAGATGGGTCTGGTTCAAATATTTTTGGTAGTTACAAACATCAGCACAAATCATTATAAAAATGCGATTTTGGGGATAGGCAGGGTCCAGTTTGTTAACTTTCCATATAAAACTAATAAATGTGAAGTTTGGGGACAATCGGATAAAGAAAATTCGCGCCGGAAATTGATTGAAATTTTAAAGTGTGTTCATATGGGGAAAATATGACTTTTTAGAGATTTTACGAAAATTTCGTTCTATACTTAATTTTTCCGAAAAATTGTTGTAAGAATCGAGATCACTATTAAATTATCTATTCAAAAAGATATCAAAATTCAAAATGGAATAAAAATTCGCCAAGAAATAGCAAATGCCAAAAAAACTAGGTCATGAAATGTGATGAATATTTTTTCAAATTTAACAAATTTATTAAACCCATAATTTTTTTTTTCTCTATACTTATAAGTAATTAGATATGAAGTATTGTTTTATGACCACGTTGTTAACCTATTGCGCATTGAGACCGAAAATGGGAAATTTTTTTGATAAAATTTTGAAAACTCCTTTTTCAAGTTTTAAAAAATGTTCTTAAACAAAATTTAAAAAAATGGATCTGGCACTTTAAGGTTTTATTAAATGCATGTCAGAGATTAACTGTGTGCATTTTTAGGTAAATCCCTGTGCCAGAATTTTTTTGACAAGGTTTTTATTTTTGCGGATTTCGAGAAAAATGGGATTTTTGTAATATATTCTCTAAATGTACTTTTCCTAAATACTTTGTATCCAAAATTCATCACTTTTCTACTTTTAAATGTTATATTTTATCTTAATAGCCTAAGGTTTCGGAAAAAATAATATGACCCCGTTAACCCTTTTGGAATTGGGGTCACGTATGACCCCAAGCTAATAAAAGACAATTTATTCAAAAAATTTGAATATTTTGTAAGTGTTGTTGAATTTTTAGATGCGACACTTAAAATATAATAACCAAATGTTTAGAAATTCCATTCCTAAAATTTGAGATAAATCCGAGAACGTTAACCCGTTATTTGCCTAGGCAAGCTTTATATTTTAAGATATTTTTTAATAAAAATTACCGAAAACGAGTTTTTCTATTAAAGTCGATGAAACCACTATTTAGAATTTAAGAAAAATAATTCGTTTAATTTATTTAACCCTTCAGTGCAATTAATTGCTTATTGCTCGGGAATATAAATTAAAACAATTTTTACCCAATTTTGTTACACAAATTTTTTAATATATAAAAACTCAAATTTTAGGAATGGAAGTTCTAAACATTTGGTTATTATATTTTAAGCGTCGCATCTAAAAATTCAACAGCACTTACAAAATATTTGAATTTTTTGAATAAATTGTCTTTTATTAACTTGGGGTTATATGTGATCTCGATTCTTGCAACAATTTGTAGGAAAAATTAAGCTATAGAATGAATTTTTCGTTAAATCTCAAAAGAGGTCATATTTTCCCGATTAAAATTTTCAATCGACTTCCGGCGCGACTTTTCTTTATCCGATTGTCCCAAAACTTCACATTTATTAGTTTTATATGGAAAGTTAACAAACTGGACCCTGCCTATCCCCAAAATCGCATTTTCGCTTATTAAGGACCACTCACTCTACTGACCACATAAGTATAGGGTATAATAAAATATTAATAATAAATAATTTTATAAAAGCTCAAAGGTATACTAATCAATTTTAGCCAATTCACAATTCATTGAATTTCATTATAATTGTATATCACACGGCCTGTGTTGAATTCTGAATTGCTAAAATTTATTAGCATACCTTTAGGCTCTTATAGAATTATTTATTAACAAATCCATTTATATATCTTCTGTGTGTTCAACAAATATTTATAATGAAATTTAATGAATTTTATTTAAATATTCATAAATTTTGTATACATATAGATTAGGGTGACAGCCATTTTTTTTTGGGGATTTCAAGACATGCGGGTCGGATTATTGTGACACTGGATCTAAAACTTTAGTGCGCAAAATTTGAGCCAAATCGGACAATGCATTCTCGACGCGCATTGAGTTCAAAGTTCAGATATGAATTTATTTGTAAAAATTATCCAAAAAAAAATATTTTTTCACAAAAATTTTGATATTAAAATTACGTTTCAATTAAATTAATTAATAAACCATAATCTGGAGTAACGTAACTTTCTAATAAAACAACAAAATCTATTATCGGTTGAAAAACAACAAGTTATATCAAGTTACCCAGGCTATAAATGCGCCGCACACCACTTGATTAAGATAATCGAGCTCAAATTTTTAAAGACATTGAAATAATTTACAACAACAATATATTCGCATTCTCTTGATCTCAAAATGATCTTAAGTAAAGTATTTTGGGGTAAGGGTACGTATTTTTTAGCACTATTTCAAAATCTCCAATTTTACTTTTTCAAAAATTTTGTTCAAGAAATTTTCTCAAATCAACGACTGGACTTTAAGGTCTTACTAACAAAATATATTTGATTAAAAATGCCAAATATTGTAGGTATCCTGTTCTTAATTTGGCGAGGGCAGCTTTTTCATATAAGCAGATTCGAAGGAAAATTGTCCCCCTTTAAGGTCAAAGGTCAAATTTAAGGATATTTAAATTTTTTTAAACAAAATATCGAAATAATATATATTTGTGGAAGGATTTCGATAAAACTTGTTGATTCTATTTTAATAATTCCAAAAAATAATATTCTGGACTTATTTTCTGAAATTAACCCCGTGGGATACTCAAAATGTGTTCGACTCAACGGATGGACCATCTGAGACGTAGCCGCGGCCAACATTTGATAGACATAATCTTAAAAAAATAAATGCCAAAGAATGTTCTTTCAAATAATAATAAACATTCCCCATTAAATTTGAACTTTCCGTGTTTTGTTTTCTTTAAAAAAAATAGGAACCTCGAAATGGATCGCCTTTTTTTTTAGCCGTTTTGCAGATTTATAGATTTTAAATTTTTTTCCTTTATTTGGAGTAAATTGCATTTAAAGTTGCTACTAACACATACATAAAATTATGCAATGCTATGAGTGTGTTTATTAAATTTGTTAATGTGTTGATAATAAAAATGAGAATTGTGAATTGGCTATAATTGATTAGCATACCTTTATTTAATGAAAAAATAAAATTTCATAGAATTTGCACTCGAATTTCGACTGCTGGGTTATGCTAATACAGATAAATATGCGTTTTTTTTTTATAATAAATGATAAAGGCAAAAGGAAATCAATAGAGATATGAATTTTAATATATTTGTTACTTCTATTTGTTATTTTAAAAAATGCAATAGACAAATTTGTCTATTTTTTTTTTAGACAAATATAAAAAAAATTTAACAGTTTGTAATTTTTATTTAAACAACATTTGTTGACTCACAAATCATAATTCTATTTCTTTTTTAACTATCATGACATATGAATTTAAATTTGATCAGTTGCTTTTTGAATGTTTTCTTTTTCCTGTTTTTTTTGGTTTTTACTTCTATAAATTTTCGATAAAAGTTCATGCATATTTACATAGATATGAGTACATACATGTTTATTTACAGAGTTTAGTTAAATTTTTATGGACATGTAAATAAATGAAAATGCAGGCATTTTTCGTTAACTTTTGTGTAAATCTGTTCAACCAGATGTATTAAGGTTAAACAAAGAAGAAAAAAAAAATTCAAAATATGGTACAGATTTCAAATAACAAAATGATTTTAAGCGTCCATACTAACTAACTTGGCCTACATCTGTATATTTCAATGCATTTTAAAACAAATACCATTGTTATTGTACACATGTTTGTTGTTTTTTTTGTTTGGAAAGTGTTAACTTATATAATATTTTTTTTTTACTGTTACTGTGGCTGTTGATGTGTCGTTACTGTTGTTGTTCTTGTTTACCACTAAATAATGAAGTGGTAAAATACTCCTGAGGCAATATTTACATTTTTCCAGTACAACACAGCTGTTGTCTTTAACGCAAAATATTGAATTACTCGTTAAGATTTTATTTGTGTTGATTTTAATTTTTTTGTTAAACAATGTGAGTTTAAAATGTTTTTCTAAGTTTTTTTTTTTATATTGCAAAGAAAATAAATTACAGTCATTATTTAAAAATATATTTATGAGCTTAAAGAAATTTAAATTAAATTAATATACCTATACAGAAAAAATATTCGCCAACCGAATTGTTTTAAAGTGGAAAAACTGTATTTTCGATTGTATTAACAGAAATTTAATAGCATCTGACAATTTTCTATTATAGTAAAAATTTATTGTTAAGACAACAGTATTGTAATCATAGTAAATCCGAAATTCAGTTATTATCATATCGAAATTCGTTTGGCAATAAATTCGGTAGCCACAATGAATGTGTCTTCGTGCGTATTATAAAATATTTAATATGTAGCCCTCATGGAAATTGCCTCTCTAAATTGAACTTAAATTATCCTAACACTCCGCATATTAAAGTAATACATTTTTTACCTTTAATTCTAAAGTGAAAGAAGAAGCATTTACTCCATCCATTTTTTAAATTTATTTAAAAAATCCAATTTCCATAATGATATGATTCTCATAAAAACAGAAATAAAAATATTTATATCAGGTTTTAATATTAATTTCTCTACAATATCAATTAAATAAATTAAAAGTTAATTACTCTTTACATTAAAAATAATGTAAATAAATAAATGTAATGTAAATAATAATAATGAAAAATTACTGAAAGAACCATTACTAAAAAATTCCGAAATCCAAAAAGAAAAACTAAACAATTTGTGAAAAAAGTTATAGTATCGAAACGTTAGGGTATTCCCCGTTACCATTATTTTTTTAATTTTTTCCTTATTTTTGTTCAGAGTATACCATATATTTATTAAAAATTATGTCTTGTTAGAAAGGTATTGAAGTTACAATTTTAATTTTTCTTTAAATTAAAAAAAAAAACATGAATTAAAATTGTAATTCGAAAAAATTAAAAAAAATTGTTAACATAATAAAACAAGTAAGAGTGTTAAATTCGGCTGGGCCGAATCTTTGATACCCTCCACCTTTTTCATTTTCAATTTTCATTTTTTTTATCATTTCCATTTTTCACTTTTCAATTTTCATCTTTCGTTTTTCATTTTTAGTTTTTCATTTTTAGTTTCTCATTTTTCATTTTCCACTTTCCATTTTTCATTTTCCATTTTCCATTTTCGTTTTTTAATTTTTCATTTTTCAATTTTCATTTTTCATTTTCCATTTTTAATTTTTCATTTTTCATTCTTCATTTTCCATTTTTAATTTTTATGTTTTCATTTTTCACTTTCCATATTCCATATTCCACTTTCCATTTTTCATATTTCATTTTCAATTTTTAATTTTCCATTTTTCATTTTTCGTTTTTCATTTTTCATTTCTCATTTTTCATTTTTCATTTTTCATTTTTCATTTTTCATTTTTCAATTTCCATTTTTCATTTTTCAATTTTCAATTTTGATTTTTCATTTTTCATTTTCCATTTTTAATTTTTCGTTTTCCGTTTTCCGTTTTCCATTTTTCATTTTCCATTTTTCAATTTTAATTTTCCATTTTTTATTATTTTTCATTTTTCATTTTTCATTTTCCATATTCCATTTTTTGATTATACCATATACCACTATGTGGTTTGGGTATAATGACTTTGTGCTGCTGTTTGTAACAACCAAAAATATTTGACCCAGACCCATCTTTAATTATACCGATCGAATCAGAATCACTTTCTGAGTTGAGTTAAGAATGTCCGTCCTTCCGTCCGTCCGTCCGTCTGTGTGTCCATGTAAAGCTTGTAATCAAACTGCAGGTCGCAAATATGAATATATTTTGATGAAATTTGGTGTATAAGCTTTTATCGGCCATGGGATGAATGTCCAGTTAGTTGGGCCTAGGAGATACGGTTTTTAAACGCATGGTATAGGGTATCATATAGTCGGTCTAGACCGACTATAATTTTCTTAATTGTTTTTTATTTTCCATTTGTCATTTTTAATTTTTAATTTTTAATTTTTCAGTTTCCATTTTGCATTTTTCATTTTTCATTTTTCATTTTTCATTTTCCATTTTCCACTTTTCAATTTTCATTTTTCATTTTTCATTTTTCATGTTCCATTTCTCATTTTCCATTTTTAATGTTTCATTTCCATTTTTCATTTTCCATTTTCCACTTTTCATTTTTCATTTTCCATTTCTGATTTCGCATTTTCCATCTTCCATTTTCGATATTCAATATTTCATTTTCCATTTTCCATTTTCCATTTTTCATTTTCCATTTTTCATTTTTAAATTTTCAATTTTCATTTTTAATTTTTCAATTTTCAATTTTAATTTTTCATTTTCCATTTTTCATTTTTCATTTTCCATTTTTTTTCCATTTTCCATTTTCCTTTTTTCATTTTTCATTTTCCATTTTTCATTTTTAATTTTCATGTTCCATTTTTCATTTTCCATTTTCCATTCTTCATTTTACAATTTTCATTTTTCATTTTTCAATTTTCATTTTTCATTTTCCATTTTCCATTTTCCATTTTTCATTTTTATACCCTATACCACTATGTGGTTTGGGTATAATGACTTTGTGCTGCTGTTTGTAACAACCAAAAATATTTGACCTAGACCCATCTTTAATTATACCGATCGAATCAGAATCACTTTCTGAGTTGATTTAACAATGTCCGTCCGTCTGTGTGTCCATGTAAAGCTTGTAATCAAACTGCAGGTCGCAAATATGAATATATTTTGATGAAATTTGGTATATAAGCCTTTATCGGCCATGGGATGAACGCTATTGAAATTGGTGAGAATCGGTCCATGTTCAGACCTAGCCCCCATACAAATTACCCATATGAAATCGACATAAATTGCCATAAGATCCAAATTGTCATATAGATCTTACTCAAATTGGGTTTGTATGCGTTCATTACATCCACTAATGAGTAGTCCAAAAATGATCCCTTTGACCCCATATAGAGCTGCTTCCCGATCTTCAGTTAAATCTATTAAAAAACAAAAATATTGCACTGATTCTTCTCAAATTTTGTTTGTACATATTTTTGCAAAATACAAGAGACTTTACCAAACATGATCAGGATCGGTCCATTTTTGGACCTAGCCCCTTTATAGATATAGCATCCGATATGAACTTTTTCATATCTGCAGCCAAAAAAATTAATAAAAATCCCACTCAAATTTGGTTTTTGCTTATTTTCAATGTCTAGTTAGTTGGGCCTAACAGATAGGGTTTCTAAACGCATGGTATAGGGTATCGTATAGTCGGTCTAGACCGACTATAATTTTCTTACTTGTTCATTTTTCATTTTCCATTTTTTATTTTTATTAATTTTTAATTTTTAATATTTAATTTTAATGATAAAAAAATATGTGGTAAAACTTAGGCCAATGTGGCACGTGCGGTATTAATATACATACAACTGTAATGACTTCAATAATACGAAAAATTACAACATATACAACATATCTTAAGAAAAACAACAAACACTCTGAAAAATTGTATTTTTTCAAGAGTTTTTTTCTAAGTTTCATTCATAGCTCGTGAACCCTTTGACCTATTTTGACGATTTTGAATAGCAACTCCTTTGGGATGTTAATAAACGATTTTATATAAAAAGGAGCGGTCTAGCTTAGATATTGAAGGCGTGATCGTGATTTCCACAGACAGACGGACAGACGGTCATCGGTAAATCAACTTCCCTTGTTATAAGGATCAAGAAAATATATATTTTTGGGGTCTCAGGAATTTATTTCGATGCGTTACAAACGGAATGACAAACCTATATATACCCTCTGCCACTGAGATGTGGAGGGTATAAAAATTATTTTATTTAATAGTTAATATTAAATGGAAAATATATATATAAAAAAACTTATTTTTTCGGTCATTTTAAATTTTCGAAATCCAACATTTTGCCTAACATTAGAACATACATTGTTCATCATTTGGTTTCACCTCGTGAACCAATTCAATCTTATATGTGAAAAGATCTTACTTATGTAAAATTCTTTGCAAAGACCGCCTAGACATCACCAACTGTAGAGAACGTCACCTGGTGAAGTTTCGGGGATTTCCTCAATACTGGCTGGCACCCAAGCAATGCTTATCATTTCGAACTGCATGCGATTTTTTAGTACGACGAAGATCACAGAAAACGCTGAAGCAACCTGAAAACTGTTGGAGCGCTAGGTGTATTTCGAACATCAAAGAAATTTCGAAATATCTTTATGTCTGAATAATCGAATGCTGACTTTCAAAATAAAATTCAACAACTTCGGTTCTTTGTTCTAAGCTGAGTATTTCCATTATAAATTCTCAAGTTTTTCAAAGTAAATTCCTAAAAAAACACCAAAAAAGAGCATAAACAAAAAACTTATTCGCTAATTAAATCATTATGCGTTACCTTGTATACGAAGGCCTCACTTGCCACATCGATTAATTTCACTATCTGGTATATTTAAATTTTAAAATCAAAGCGCTTCATTGACGAATGTTTATATTCAAAACAAGTTTCTCTAATAAAAGGGTTGCTTTATTGGTGTTAATCCTCAAGAGTATTATAAATAAATTTGTTAGTTGGACACCAATCAAGCGCTTTAACATTAATATTTAAATAAACCTGAAAGTGGAGTTAATCAATTTGGCAAGTGAGGCATTCATATGAGAATTTTTGATATGTAAACATCTATACATTCGGGGGTAAAAATCTATTTCACAATACAATTACAAAAACAGTGTAAGAAGTAAGATTAAAAACGGTATGAGGTATGAGTGTATTGGAGCAAAGATTATGATATAAAATAATTTCAGCTAATTCAACAACCCTCTACTATAACAACCTTAAACACTTCATAATTTAAACATATCTGTGGTTTTCTATAATAACCGCGTATGTCATAAAATCAAAATGTTCAGGGTAGCCAAAAAACGTTATATTTGAAATTATGGGCTGGATATAAAGTTTTTAGAGCTTTTTATTTAACAGTCCTGTAGGTATGGGCAATAAATACTTTATATAAAATTTTAAGTCAACAATCTTCAGAGGAATAGATCCTAGAGAAGGACGAAAAGAACAATATGTAAATAACACTTAAAGTGTGTGCAGATAAAACAACTTATGTCGACAAACATCGTTTTCTTTGAAAAATAAAACTGCCAATGCAACCATCCATGTAGACATAAGTTGTTGTTGCTTGAAAAATGGATTTTTTTGTTCGTCATGAGGATGAGAATATCAAGAATAATAGTGACAAAAAATAACAGAAATAAACACACAAGTTTTTACAAGTGGTTATAAACTGAAAAATAATCCAAAATTATTTTGCATTTTTTCATTAATAACAACGTATGTCGCTATGTGTCGTTTTCTGAGAAAATAATTTGTCAGCGATCAAACGTAGGTTGACAGACGTCGATATTGCTGCAAATTAATTTAATAAACATTTAAGTTACGTCGTTATTTAAAGAAGAAACTCAGAAATGGTCAATGTTTAAAAAAAATTTAACACATATAAAAAGCGTTAAAAATTAATATATTTGGCATCGTTAACTCAAAACTGACAAAAATGGACATACGCGGTTATTTCAGAAAACCACAGATATCACAACCCCACAAGTATAACTCCATTACTAATATAAAAATTATTTTAGCTAATTCAACAACCCTATAACATAACAACCAGTTAAAATAATAAATAATTTTTATATTAGCTGAGCTCCTACAGTTGTTGATTTTAAAAATCAATGTGAGTCCGATTACAGGGAAGACGTGTAAACATCTTGTAATTAAAAATAATAAATTAATTAATAATAAATAAATAATTAATTAATAATAATTAAATAATCTATAATATTAATATGCTAGGCGATTTCTTGTGGCTGATGTTGTGCTCTACCGTTTTAGCCCAATTTTGAATAAACGTATATTATTTGAAAGGTATTTCTTTTTGGCCGTTTTGCAGATTTACAGATTTTTAAATTTTTCCTTTATTTTGAGTAAATTGCATTAAAAGTTCCTACTAACACATAAATAAAATTATGCATATACTATGCGTGTTTTATTAAATTTGTTAATGTGTTTGTAATAAAATGAGTTTGTTTTTTGTGTTGATTTGTGAATTGGCTATAATTGATTAGAATACCTTCAGGGGTTTTATTTAATGAAAAAATTAAATTTCCTAGAATTTGCGCTCAAATTTCGAGTGCTGGAATATGCCAGTTAATTAATTAATTAGTTAATAATAATAATTAATAATAATGAAATAATTAATTAATAATAATGAAATAATTACAAATCTTTAATTACAAGACGTTTACACATCTCCCCTGTGGACTCACATTGATTTTTAAACTCTTTCTTTTAACTCATACTCTCTGTCTGTCTGTATGTCTGGCTGTCGTGAGGTAACCCCATTCCCCCAATTGATCTGAAACTTTGCCCATAGTCTTGTTGTGACTACAGATTAATTTTGGGGTAGTCACGCACAGTCACGCATAGTCACGCAGAGTCACGGAGTGATCTAAATGTCACTTCCTCTCATCCGATTGATCTAAATCTTGATCCATACACTTGCTTTGAAAAAAATATTAACTTTGACTTAGTCACGAACAGTCACGCATGGTCACACACAGTCAAGGAGAGATTTAAAACGGTTTTCCCCTCATTAAATCAACTTGGTCGATATACTTACTGTAAAGAAAGACAAAGAAGAAAATTATAGTTGGTCTCGACCGACTATATGACACCCTATACCATGCGTTTAGAGACCCTATCTCATAGGGCCAACTAACTGGACATAGAAAATAAGCATAAACCAAATTTAAGTGGGATTTTTATTAATTTTTTTGGCTGCAGATATGAAAAAGTTCATATCGGATGCTATATCTATATGGGGACTAGGCCCAAAAATGGACCGATCCTGACTTTGTTTGGTAAAGTCTCTTGTATTTTGTAAAAATATATATAAACAAAATTTGAGAAGAATCAGTGCAATATTTTTGATTTTTGATAGATTTAAGTGAAGATCGGGAAGCAGCTCTATATGGGGCCTGTGACTAAGAGTTGTCCCATAGGGGTCATTTTTGAACTACTCATTAATGGATGTAATAAACGCATACAAACCCAATTTGAGTAAGATCTATATGACAATTTGGGTTTTATGGCAATTTATGTCGATTTCATAGGAGTCATTTGTATGGGGGCTAGTTCTGAACATGGACCGATTCTCACCAATTTCGACGGCGTTCATCCTATGGCCGATAAAAGCTTATACACCAAATTTTATGGAAATATATTCATATTTGCGACTTGCAGTTTGATTACAAGGTTTGATTACAAGGTTTTACACACCGACGGCCGGACGGACGGACATCGCTAAGTTAACTCAGAAAGTGATTCTGAGTCGATCGGTATAATAAAAGATGGGGCTAGGTCAAATATTTTGGGTAGTTACAAACAGCAGCACAAAGTCATTATACCCAAACCACATAGTGGTATAGGGTATAAAAATTTATTTCGATTATTCAGACACTAAGATCATATTATAGTTTCTTTCATTATTTTGCTTCATTTATTTTGCTTTCACCCGAGCAGTGCTCATATCATTTCAAAGTGCACGAGATCTTCCAGCACGCGGCCAATTGACCGGCGCCAAACGTGAAATAAACTGTTCACCGAACTCGCCTCTCAATTGGGCCATTGTTTCGCCTGCTGTGTGACATGTGGCACCGTCTTGTTGAAACCACATGTCAGCCAAGACCAGCTCTTCCATTTTGGGCAAAAAAAAATTTTGTAATCATCGCACAACAACGCTCGCCATTCACAGTAACGTTCCTGCCTTCGTCGTTTTTGAAAAAGTACGGTCCAATGATGCCATCGTCACATAATCCACACCAAACAGTGCATTTATCGGGATGCATTGGCAGTTCTTGCAATGTTTCTGGCTACTCTCCATACCAAATACAGTAATTTTGATTGTTCACGTATTCAGTCAACCAGAAATGAGCATTTACGCATGCTCGTGCATGTCTTATTTTCTATTGGATAAGCCCTACAAATACCTCTTTTTTACCCATTATTATTATTTTGTCGTCTTCTATAACATCGTGGGCTGCGTATAAATGGCCTTATAAAACATATGTTTTAATTATTGTGTTATTTGGCTAATATCCTTTTGTTTGTTTTATTTGAAAATAAGCTAATACGGCCTAAGATTTTTAATGTAAATAAAACTGCATTTAAATTACATTTCTTTCCGACGTTTCGTCAATTCTTTGTTGACTTTTTCAAGGAAATTCTATTTAATATAAAAAAACATCACGTTAAAACAATTTAAAATACACTATATATATGACAATAACTTACAGTAACATGAGTATTATTTATCACATTTAAAAATTAATTTAATTTACATCCAACATAAACAATAAAAATTACATTGAACATATATTAATAACAAGTACTCAGCTTAAAATAATATCACAGTAAAGTTATTGTATTGCAACCCTGTAACTAGCATTAATTTTGTCAGTATCCTCTTTTAAATTCATCGTATATTCCTTTTTCTGTTGGATTCGTAAACTTTCTATGGTGTACCTTTTCTTTTCAATGGGTTCTCTATCTAATATTTTTACTTTTTTAAAGTCAGCTGTATGACCTGTCTCCAATACGTGTTGCGCCAAAGCTGTTGCGAGTTTTTGTTTGGCAATGTCGTTTTTGTGTTCTCCCATTCTCGTCTCTAGCGTGCGTTTGGTTGTACCAATATAAATTAAATCACAGCTGTGGTCGGTATCCCCTTTACATCTGATTTCGTACACTATATTATTTTGTTGTTGTTTATCGATGGGTGCTTTAGTGTTTGAGAAAATTGTACTAAGTGTTGTGTTTGGTTTGTATGCGTAGTTGATATTTTTGTTTTCTATTGTGTTTCTTATATTCTTTGAGTCAGTCAAGCCAGGAACATACCGTACACTGTAAAATTGTTTATCTTGTGTGTCGTTTTTATTTTCAATATTATTGTTTTTTATTTTGTTTTGGGTTTCATTTATCAATGAATAAATTAGTCGTTTAGGAAAACTGTTTTCCTTTAATGTTTTTGTGATTTTGTAGATGTTTGTATTGTGAAATTGTTGATCGCTGATGCTTAAAACTCTGCGTATAAAGTTTTTTGCTGTATTTATTATTTGGCTTCTAGGTTGTGTTGAATTAAAATTCATAATTCTACCAGATGCAGTATCTTTCGTGTACCAATCAAATATTATTCGGTAATCTTGTCTATATAATTTTGTGTCCAAGAATGGGATTGCCTTTTCGTTTTCAATTTCCATCGTGAATTGTATTTTCGGGTGATGTTTGTTAAAAGTTCTCAGTATTTCATCCTTGTCGTCAGTATTCACAATAGCCAATATGTCATCTACATACTTGGTTATGTATTTAAGGCGTATATTTTTTGTTTCTAATTCTTTAAGAGCTTCGTCCAGTAGGTTATCTAATACTATATCCGCTATAGTTGGAGAAAGTGGGTTGCCCATTGGCATTCCAAAGATTTGGTTATAAATTTTCTCATTATAAGCAAAATAATTATTATCACTTAGGCAAAACCGAAGTATTTTAAGAAACGTAGATTTGGGTATTTTCGTGTGATCTTTTATGACGTTCCATTTTCCCATTATAATTTTTATGGCCGCATGAATAGGGATGTTCGTAAAAAGAGATATGACATCAAGTGAAACCAATATATCCGTTTTATCTAGTTTTATATCTTTTAATTGTTTTTTCAGGTTTATTGTGTTTTTTATGTTGTAATCGTCAGAAGTAATATTCTTCAAAATTTGTCCTATATGTTTGGACAATCTATAGCACGGGACTTGTACCGATGAAACTATGGGCCTAAGTGGAATACCCTGTTTATGAATTTTAGGCAATCCGTATATACGTGGGGCAGTAGCTGCTGGGCAAAGGAGCTGTTTCTTTTGCCATGTGTCAATGTATTTGTTTTTGTGTAATTCCAAAACTATGTTGTTGTTTTCTTTCTGAAGTTTTATGGTAGGGTTCGTCCTCAGTATGCGGTAAGTATTTTTATCCTCCAATAATTCTTCCATTTTGTTTCTATATACGTTTTTATATATTGCCACCGTTTTATTTCCCTTATCTGCCTGAATAACTATAATGTCCTCATTTTTCCTCAAAAATTCTTTTGCCCTTTTGTAAATGTTAAGTATAAATTTTTCTTTAGGTGTATTATTCAGCTTCCTTTTAAATCTAGTGACATTATTTGCCAATTTCGTCCTTGCAATTTCCTTTGCTTTATCCTCGTTTTCGTCCATTGCTTGGATACCCTGTTCTACGTCGGCGATTATGTGTAACGGTGAAAAATTATGTTTATCTACCGGTAGTGCGAATTTTTTGCCTAATGATAGAATCCATTTAACTTCCATCGGAATGTCTACTTCGGTTTCATTTACAAACCAATTGTTATTAAAGTTAAGACCAAATATTTCAAACTGCTTTTCTTTGAGTGTATCTAATTTTCTGTTTTGTTTCTCACTCATGTTTTTCTTTATATGTTTTGTACGGTTTGTTTGTCTGTTCATAAAAGCTGTGAAGTCTTCTTCTATTAGCATTTTTTCAATTCCAGTTTTTAAATTATAAATTCTTCGCCTAATAAGTGTAATGTTAGTGTTGGTTTGTGATATTTCGAGGTTTAGAATTTTTTTGTGAAAATTGTATTCAACTTTTCTGAGTTGGTTCTTTATTGTTGTACATTCAAAAAGTTGTGTTACCTGTGCAGTGGTATTTTTCGTGTGGTTTGGTATAATACCATAGTTTCTACATGATAATATAAATTTTAACCTGCCCTCTTGTTGTTTTAGTCTCTTCAATTCGTTACAGTATTCTTTTAATGTTCTGCATGTCTCATTATCATATTTTAATGCTATATGTTTAAAATATCCCTTCATTGTGGTGTTTTTGTTGACTTACAAGTGCAAAGTGCAATTAACGTTGTTGTTGTTGATGTTGAATAAGTTAAATATTGTTGCTTCGGCAAGCTCTCCGATAATATTTATTATTGTGTTATTTGGCTAATATCCTTTTGTTTGTTTTATTTGAAAATAAGCTAATACGGCCTAAGATTTTTAATGTAAATAAAACTGCATTTAAATTACATTTCTTTCCGACGTTTCGTCAATTCTTTGTTGACTTTTTAAGTTTCAAGGCGCCACATTTTTATATTTTTTATGCAGCCATCAAAAGTAAACGATCTAAGTGAATTTTTAAACATAGAAAAAATTGGTCAGTGTTATGTAATTCAATACTTTAATTTGAAAGGCCTCAGTCCAAACAATATTAAAGTCAAGCTTGATTCTATTCTGAGGGAGTTTGCTCCCTCGTTTACGACTATAAAATATTGTATGGCAGAGTTTAAACGAGGCCATTCACGCTGCCAAAATTAACACCGTAGTGGTCGACTAATTCAGGTAGCCACGCCAGAAACGGTTAGGAAAATCTACGAAATGATATTGAATGATCGTCGGCTGAAGGTGTGTGAGCTAGCTAAAATGATAGGCATTTCAAAAAGTGTTATAAATTCGCAAGGTGGTTGCCGCGTTTGCTCAAAAACAGCCACTTCACCCCTGAGACAAAGGAACAGTCAAAACAGTTAAATGAAATGGGAGAATGATGTCCAAAGACGGCAGACAGTTCCATCCATGCAAAACAATCAACGGCGAATATTTTAAATTATTGACCAACACTCAGGGATGCCCCTACAGATGCAGTGCACTTGTTTGTTTATCTTCGGAAAATATGAAGGAGGAAAGAGGGAGTAGTGTTTGTGGATATTTGACTTAAATTTTATTATATTATAACTGTCAGGGAAGATCTGTGCGGAGAGTTTGTTCCACATACAGCTAGCTGGGCTGATAAACAAATTTTCTCTGTAATCCGTTGTACGGTCAACTGTATCTACTAGAGAAGCGGGTAGAGTGAACTGAAACATGGGCACTTGGAATAGGTTCATTAATTTCAGAAGGACATTTCCCATGGTAGTATCTGTAGAACAGTGTTATACAAGCCACATCCCGACGATGTTCTAATGAGTCCATAGAGTTGGATACCCTACTGGCATTTATGAGCGCCAGCATCTTCCTTTGCACATGGTCTAGTAGCTCCAAAATAGATTTTGAAGCTCCTGCCCATATATGGGAGTTGTATTCCATTTTTGGTCGGATGTAAGTGGTAAGGATCTAAGTAGATCAGAAGGAGTGAAAAGCAAAACACTTGAATGCTTCTTTCGACACTTGAAAAACATGATATTTCCAACGAACATCACATTGAAATCTCATGCCCAGAACATCAAGAGTATCCGATTTCTCAATGCCTGTACCACCCATATACACTGATGATATTGCTGAATTCAGGGCCCTATGGGTCAACAGACAACATTGAATTTTTTATTGGCTTTATCCCACTCGGAGATTGTTAACAGGTCTTGATTGAGTTTGTCATCCATTGCCCGCCTTTCGCCCCAACCTCCAAGAGGCTTGGCCTACAATTAAAGGAAAATTAATGACAAATGCTGCTGTCATCTGCGAAAGAGTATATAGAATTGAAAGTTTGGCCAAGGAGGTCGTTCAGAAAGATAAGGAAAAGAGAAGGAAAAAGAACAGAACCTAGGCCTACCCCTCAATTAAGCTGAAACTCATTGGATGAGACCCCATCAATAATAACACGTATTGTACGGTCTCTGAGAAAACTCGATATAAATCGAGAGAAGTCATTACCGACCCCAAATGCAATAAGCTATGATATCAATGCACCGTGCCACACGCGATCGAGTGCCTTGGAAATATCTAGAGAAACCACTATATTTTAACCAAAATTGTGAATGGATCCTAGAGTCGCTCAGAAAGTACAGCTAACAGGTCTCCCGTAGAACGATTTCTACGGAAGCCATACTGTCGATCATTAAGAAGTGAGTTGGCCTCTAGGTAGTTCACAAGATTGAGTGGATGGACAAAAACAGTCAAAATTAAATTCTATTTTTTAAATTTCTTTTTTCCATAAATTTGGAATTTTTGAAGAAGACGCTCCATCGATTTTTGTTTTCGTTGTTAGAGGATCATATAACGCATGAAAAATATATAGCGGTTATCTTTGTTGTTTTGTTGTTGTTGCATAGTGTTATGAACAAACATAGATAACCAACCATTACATGTTTTGGTAATGGCTGTATGAAACACACACACACTCATATATACATGTTTGTAAGAAGTAAATTAAATTGGTGAAAAGGAAACCTTGTTTTATTTTTTTTTTGGTTTCAACAGTTTGTACATGGGTCACACAACAACAGCTACAAAATTTAGCTTTGATATTATACGTACGAGATTCAAGATTGAAGGATAATACTTTAAACTTGTTGGGTTTTGTTAATAATAATAATAATAATAATAATAATAACAAAAACAAACCCCAGAATACACTCAAACTTACATACACAACTATCCTGAAGGAATAAGATAACCAAACCAATACATGTTAAGCTACATTAAATTTTGTAAACTATTTGAAGATACAATTACAAGTTGCTCTTTCAACCAAACCAACCAACTAACCAACCAACCAACATGTTTAACTATGCAAAAGTACATGTATGGGTGTGTGTGTGTGTGTGTTTTCATTTAAACCCAAAACTAATGATTGTAGTTGGTGTGTGTACAAAGAGATGATTTTGTTTGTAACATTTAGCAAAATTAACACTATTTTAATACAGATTGGTCATGTACTTGGTCGGTCGTCGTACTCGCTCTCATCCAAATCTCAATATATTGTAGTAACAAAAAAGTATGTGTGTCAGTTCGTAGCCTTTACATATGTTTTTCATGGTATTTTTTCTGTTCTTGTTGTCGTTGTTGTTTTGTTATATGTATTAAGCAAAGCAAATCCATGTGGTTCACCAGACTCATGATGAGTCTATCCAACATTTTCAATATTGTTATTGTAATTGTTTCATATTTGGCTGGCTAACACGAAAATTTCTCTATACAATTTACGTTTGTAAAATTTCATCAACCTCATCATTTCTATCATAAACATCGTAGTATAATTTTATATAGTAAGTTGTTCGATTGCAAACCCACAGTTACAGTTATTTGTATATATAATTGTTATCAAAGCATGTTTTACATGTTTCAAAATTAAAGTCCTTAGGCTGTGGAATGTAGCAAAGTACAATGGGGCTACATTCAAACAAGCCGAAAGTAACAGATATTTTGGTATTTTTGATGTGTAAACATCTATACGCACAGGGGGGGTAAATTTCTATGAAAAATAAAAAATGAAAAATTAAAAATGAAAATTAAAATCAAAAATTAAAAATTAAAAATAAAGAATAAAAAATTAAAATTAAAATAGAAAAAGAAAAAATAAAAAATGAAAAATAAACAATTAAACATGAAAAATAAAAAATGAAAAATGAAAAAGAAAAACTGAAAAATTAAAAATTAGAAATGAAAAATAAAAAATAAAAAATGACAAATGAAAAATAAGAAATTGAAAATGAAAAATAAAAAATAAAAATAAATTGAAAAATGAGAAATAAAAAATGAAAGATGAAAAATAAAAAACGAAAAATAAAAAATTAAAATTGAAAAAGAAAAATGAAAAATAAAAAATTAAACATGAAGAATAAAAAATGAAAAATAAAAATTGAAAGACGAAAAAGAAAAAATGAGAAATAAGAAATGAAAAATGAAAAATAAAATACGGAAAATAAAAAATGAAAAATAAAAAATGAAAAATGAAAAATAAAAAATGAAAAATTTGAAATAAAAAATGAAAAATAAAAAATAAAATATTAAAAATTAAAAATAAAAAATGAAAGCAAAAATAAAAAATTAAAAATTAAAAAAAAAATAAAAAAAAAAATAAAAAAAAAATTAAAAATACAAAATGAAAAATGAAAAACGAAAAACAAAAAATGAAATATAAAACAAATGAATGAAATATAAAAATGAAAAATGAAAAATAAAAAATTAAAAATTAAAAACTAATAATTAAAAATTAAAAATTAAAAACTAAAAATCAAAAATTAAAAATAAAAAATTAAAAATAAAAAATAAAGAGTGAAAAATAAAAAATGAAAAAAAGAATAAAAATTTAAAAACGAAAAACAAAAGATGAAAAATGAAAAAATGAATGAAAAATAAAATATATAAAATAAAAAACAAAAAATAAAAAATTAAAAATTAAAAATGAAAAATTAAAAATGAAAAATTAAAAATGAAAAATAAAAATGAAAAATAAAAAAGGAAAAATAAAAATAAAAGGGAAGAATGAAAAAAAAAGGAAAAATGAAAATTAAAAAATGAAAAGTAAAAAAGTAAAAAATGAAAAACGAAAAGTGGAAAACAAAAACGAAAAATGAAAAATGAAAAATGAAAAATAAAAAATGAAAAATAAAAAATTAAAAATTAAAAATGAAAAACAAAATATGAAAAATGAAATATGAAAAATAATAAATGATAAATGAGGAATAAAAAATAAAAATAAAAAATAAAAATTAAAACAAAAATTAAAATGAAAATGAATGTGAAAGTGAAAATGAAAATGAAAATAATAATGAAAATGAAAAATAAAAAATTTAAAATAAAAAATGAAAAAGAAAAAATTAAAAATAAAAATGAAAAATGCAAAATAAACAAGTTAGAAAATTAGAGTCGGTCTAGACCGACTATACGATACCCTATACCATGCGTTTAGAAACCCTATCTCTTAGGCCCAACTAACTGGACATAGAAAATAAGCAAAAACCAAATTTGAGTGGGATTTTTATTAATTTTTTTGGCTGCAGATATAAAAAAGTTCATATCGGATGTATATCTATATGAGGACTAGGTCCAAAAATGGACCGATCCTGATAATGTTTGGTAAAGTCTCTTGTATTTTGCAAAAATATGTACAAACAAAATTTGAGAAGAATCAGTGCAATATTTTTGTTTTTTAATAGATTTAACTGAAGATCGGGAAGCAGCTCTATATGGGGTCAAAGGGATCATTTTTGGACTACTCATTAGTGGATGTAATGAACGCATACAAACCCAATTTGAGTAAGATCTATATGACAATTTGGATCTTATGGCAATTTATGTCGATTTCATATGGGTAATTTGTATGGGGGCTAGGTCTGAACATGGACCGATTCTCATCAATTTCAATAGCGTTCATCCCATGGCCGATAAAAGCTTATATACCAAATTTCATCAAAATATATTCATATTTGCGACCTGCAGTTTGATTACAAGCTTTACATGGACACACAGACGGACGGACGGACGGACGGACGGACGGACATTGTTAAATCAACTCAGAAAGTGATTCTGATTCGATCGGTATAATTAAAGATGGGTCTAGGTCAAATATTTTTGGTTGTTACAAACAGCAGCACAAAGTCATTATACCCAAACCACATAGTGGTATAGGGTATAAAAACGAAAACCGAAAAATGAAAAACGAAAAATTAAAAATGAAAAAGGAAAATAAAAAATGAATAACGAAAATAAAAAATGAGAAGTAAAAAATAAAAAATGAAAAATGAAAAATAAAAAATGAAAAATAAAAAATGAAAAATAAAATGTGTAAAATTAAAAATTAAAAATTAATAATGAAGAATAAAAAATGAAAAATAAAAAATTAAAAATAAAAATCGAAAAATGAAGAATAAAAAATAAAAAAGAAAAAATAAAAAATGAAAAGTAAAAAATGAAAAACGGAAAACGAAATACGAAAAATAAAAAATGAAAAATAAAAAATTAAAATGAAAAATGAAAAATGATAAATAAAAACTGAAAAATTAAAAATGAAAAACGAGAAACGAAAAATAAAATATGAAAAATTAAAAGTAAAAAATGAAAAATGAGGAATAAAAAATGAAAAATGAAGAATAAAAAATGAAAAATGAAGAATAAAAAATGAAAAATGAAATTTGAAAAACGAAAAATGAAAAATAAAAAATGAGAAATAAAAATGAAAACTGAAAAATGAAAAATGAAAAATAAAAAATGAAAAATGAAAAAAAATGAAAAATTAAAAATGAAAAACGAGAAACGAAAAATAAAATATGAAAAATTAAAAGTAAAAAATGAAAAATGAAGAATAAAAAATGAAGAATAAAAAATGAAAAATGAAGAATAAAAAATGAAAAATGAAATATGAAAAACGAAAAATAAAAAATAAAAAATGAGAAATAAAAATGAAAACTGAAAAATGAAAAATAAAAAATGAAAAATGAAAAAAAAATGAAAAATTAAAAATTAAAAACGACAAACGAAAAAGGAAAAATGAAAAACGAGAAATAAAAAATGAAAAATAAAAAATGAAAAGCGAAAAATTAAAAATGAACAATAAAAAATGAAAAATAAAAAATGAAAAAAAAAAAAATAAAAAATGAGAAATAAAAAATTTAAAACGACAAACGAAAAATGAAAAAATTAAAAATTAAATATGAAAAACGAAATTGAAAAATAAAAAATCGGTTAAAATAATAAATAATAATAAATATTTCTATATAAGCAGATCCCTGCAGTTGATTGCTAATAAATTGCTAATGAAAAACAAAAGATGAAAAATGAAAAAATGAATGAAAAATAAAAAATAAAATATAAAAAATAAAAAATAAAAAATTAAAAATGAAAATTGAAAAATGAAAAATAAAAAATGAAAAACGAAAAACGAAAAATAAAAAATTAAAAATAAAAAATTAAAATGAAAAATGAAAAATAAAAAACGAAAAATGATAAATAACAAGTAAGAAAATTATAGTCGGTCTAGACCGACTCTTGTATTTGCAAAAATATATACAAACAAAATTTGAAAAGAATCAGTGCAATATTTTTGTTTTTTTTTTGATAGATTTAAGTGCAGATCGGGAAGCAGCTCTACATGGGGCCTATGAGTAAGGGTTGTCCCATAGGGCTAGTTTTTGAACTACTTATTAATGGATGTAATAAACGCATACAACCCAATTTGAGTAAGATCTATATGATAATTTGGATCTTATGGCAATTATTGCGATTTCATAAGGGTCATTTGTATGGGGGCTAGGTCTGAACATGGACCGATTTTCACCAATTTCAGTAGCGTTCATCCTATGGCTGATGAAAGCTCATTTACCAAATTTCATCAAAATATATTCATATTTGCGACCTGTAGTTGGATTACAAGGTTTACATGGACACACAGACGGACGGACGGACGGACACACGGACGGACATCGTTAAATCGAATCAGATAGTGATTTTGAATCGATCGGTATGATAAAAGATGGGTCTAGGGCAAATATTTTTGGTAGGTAGGGTACAAAAACTGTAAAATTAAAAATGAAAAACGAGAAACGAAAAATAAAATATGAAAAATTAAAAATAAAAAATGAAAAATGAAGAATAAAAAGTGAAAAATGAAATATGAAAAACGAAAAATTAAAAATAGAAAATAAAAACGAAAAATGAAAAATAAAAAGTGAAAAACGAAAAATTAAAAAGGAAAAATAAAAAATAAAAACGAAAAATGAAAAATAAATAAGTAAGAAAATTATAGTCGGTCTAGACCGACTATACGATACCCTATACCATGCGTTTAGAGACCCTATCTCTCAGGCTCAACTAACTGGATATAGAAAATAAGCATAAACCAAATTTGAGTGGGATCTTTATTAATTTTTTCGGCTGCAGATATGAAAAAGTTCATATCGGATGCTATATCTATATGGGGACTAGGCCCAAAAATGGACCGATCGTGACCATGTTTGGTAAAGTCTCCTGTATTTTGCAAAAATATATACAAACAAAATTTGAGAAGAATCAGTGCAATATTTTTGTTTTTTGATAGATTTAAGTGAAGATCGGGAAGCAGCTCTATATGGGGCCTATGACTAAGAGTTGTCCAATAGGGATCATTTTTGGACTAATGATTAATGGATGTAATATATACATACAAACCCAATTTGACTAAGATTTGTATGATAATTTGGATCTTATGGCAATATATGTTGATTTCATAGGGTTCATTTGTATGGGGGCTAGGTCTGAACATGGACCGATTCCCACCAATTTCAATAGCATTCATCCCATGACCGATAAAAGATCAAATACCAAATTTCGTCAAAATATATTCATATTTGCGACCTGCAGTTTGATTACAAGCTTTACATGGACAACACACAGACGGACGGACGGACGGACATCGTTAAATCGAATCAGATAGTGATACTGATTCGATCGGTATAATTAAAGATGGGTGTAGGGCAAATATTTTTGGTTGTTACAAACAGCAGCACAAAGTCATTATACCCAAACCACATAGTGGTATAGGGTATAAAAATGAAGAACGAAAAATTAAAAAATGAAAAAGAAAAAATGAAAAATAAAAAATTAAAAATAAAAATTGAAAATAAAAAATGAAAAATGAAGAATAAAAAATGAAAAATTAAATATGAAAAACGAAAAATGAAAAATTAAAATAAAAAATAAAAAATGAAAAATAAAAAATGAAAAACGAAAAATTAAAAATGAAAAATTAAAAATGAAAAAAGAAAAATGAAAAATTAAAAAAAAAATAAAAAATGAAAAATTAAAAATGAAAAACGACAAACGAAAAATGAAAAAGTGAGAAATGAAAAAATGAAAAATGAAATATGAAAAACGAAAAATGAAAATAAAAAACGAAAAATTAAAATTAACCGGTTGAAATAATAAATAATAACAAATATTTTTATAGAAGCAGAGCCCCTGCAGTTTATTGCTAATAAGTGATACATAGATGACGCTTTCTGTTTAATTTTAGAAAACTGCCATAAAAAATCTTTAATTACTAGATGTTTACATATGTCACCTGTGATGGGACTCACATGATTTTTTTTTTAACAAAACAAGTTTGACCGACTACACAATACCCTATATCATGCGTTGCGAGAGAAGGTGTTGGATCCAACTTTGCTGAGACAATATATAGATATAGAGAATAAACATAAACCAAATTTAAGTTCTATGTTATTAAGTTGTGGCATGTTGATATTAAAAAGAGTAAATCTGATAATATTATTGTATGGAGCTTGGTCAAAAAATGGACGGATTATGATCATATTTAGTAAGGTCACTTAAATAGTTTTCACAAAAACATATATAAACCAAATATTAAAAAAACCGATGGAATATATTTGTTTTTTGATAGATTTAAGTGAAGATGGGAAATCGGCTTCATATGGAGTAAATCACGAAAAATTTTAATTGGACAATACAAACTTCGTAGAAAAAATTAATTATGAAATAAACCATGTCAATAAGTCTCGGTAAGTCATAGCGAAACGCGAGAGGGCATACTAGTATTTAGTAAAGTCACTTATTTCGCTCAGAAACTTATATAAATCAAGATCAATGTCAAAGTTTTGTTTTTTGATAGATTTAAAGTGAATAAAGGGAAAGCTTTATATAAGAACTTTTACTAAATATGGTACTACTGGGCTTATTTTTCGAGTACACATAAACAGATAAAAAAAAATTTGACCGATATCTATATGATAATCTGAATCTTACGACAATTCTAATCGGTCTAATATACTAGTAGTTCCTCCAAGCTTTAATTTTTAGAGTATTGTAGGAAATACTCTCTTTATATATATCGCTATAGGGAATATCATTCTTTATAAATTGTGAAAAATTTTCTGGAAAATATTATCAAACTTCAAACAAGAGTATATTTTCAGACATTTGTATAGAAATTGATCAATCAGTCGGATTAAAATTTTCAATGATTGATCTATGAATATATTCGATTACAGTTTCCCTTAAATTCTACAACACCCGAAAAATAAATCACATTTTGAATCTCATTTATTTTGAGAGTTCTTTTTAACTTAATTATTATTGATTTTGTATTTTAATAATTATATTTTCCATCCTATTGTAAAGAGAGAGGATATTATTTGTCGAAGTGCTGGCTGCCATTTTATGCTGAACATTCATTTTATTGTTGTTTTGTTAATATTTTAATGCTCTAAATTTCATAATTTGAAAACAAATAAAACTTGATGTAAATAAATATTTGCGTGTGTATATTTTTTTTGTAATTTCATAATTATTACAATCAGTTGTGTACTTTTTGTACTATACAAGTACTTCAGACTAAATATGAAGTTCTAATAATAACATGTTACACATTAACCCATTAGGGCAAGTAAAATTAGTGAGAAATACAACCATAGTAACATACATATAACCATACTCCCATAGTAACGAAATAAAAAACCGGAAATACATTTTGTAAAAACTGTTTTATTTATATTTGGCGATTTTTGATTTTGTCGTTTTTTGATTTTGTCGTTTTTTGTTTTTGTGATTTTTTTTATTCACGATTTTCGGTTTTGGCAATTTTTGATTTTGGCGATTTTTGTTTTTTGTGATTTTTGGTTTTGGAAAATTTTTGATATTAACGATTTTTGAAAAATTTTGTAGAGAAAAAACGAATTTTTTTCAGTGCCCCGAACCAAAATATATCGAACCATATTTAAAAGAATGAATTTGATTCAGATTGTAGAGAATTTTCTATCTTTCAAAATATTAAAAATCTTGAAAATTGATGTTGCTAGAAACATTAAGCATTTATACATACACTAGCTAGAAAAAGTAGACGTACAGTTGGAAAATTTTAAATATTCATAAAAATTTGAATAAAATATTTTGAATTACGAACTTTTTACCACTGACAGTTTGGGAATTTTACTAATTAAAAAAATTTATTTAACATTTATTCTTCAATTTTTTTGGTTTACAACACAAAAAACGCAGTATGGCAATTATAAGTGTCAAAAAAGTATTCGTACAATTAAAATTTGGGGAATCACATGTCTGTTGCATTGATTTTATTTGAGTAAAAGACAAACTTCTTTACTTAAAGTTGAATTGATTAGTTGTAATTATTTTGAGATGAGTCCGAAAAACAAAGAAATCGGAGCTTAGAAATGAGGGAAAACCTTTTGGTGAATTCTGCTTATGCGTACGCAGAAGCCACTACTCATTGCAGTATGTAGTTTAAAACTACAAATCCACCAAAAATTGTTCTCAAAATCCCGATCTGGTTGCCCCTCCAAACTAATTGAGTGCGTTAAGCGAATTATTTTGGCCTCAGCAAAACAGAATCCTGGAACTAATGCTTCCCAAATTAGTTCTAAAATCAAAGAATCCTATGGCAAAAAACATCCATGAAGACACGTTCTTGAAATATTAAAAAATCTGACTATCATGGTTATGTAGCATTTCGAAACCCAATTCATTTTCGTTTTTAATAGAAAAGCCTCAGATATAAACAAGACTCCAGAATTTTGGTAACGTGTTTTAATTGCAGATGAGCAAGTTTTGCATTATTGGCATTAATAGAAAAAAGTTAGTTTAGCGAAAAAGTAGAACTGCATTAAATAAGGAAAATCTTTTGTCTACGGTTAAACACGGTGGAGGGGCCATTTGAAGTTGTACGTTTGGCAACGGGGGGCTGGGTACCACCAGTCCCACCTTATTTGGGGGTAACTGGCAGGAACCGGGCAGTGGCCAGGCTTGGTAACGAAGCCTCAACAAAGGCGTTAAATTGGTACCACGGTTATGCCATTTGCCCTATGGGGCGAATCACAGAATTGTCCATATCAGAAGCAAAACGAACAACTACACATAAACTGGAGGTGTCAAAACCTACCAGAGAAATGGTTGTCACATCCCATAATTGTGTTGGTATCCCAAGATGTAAATGATGGTTATGATGGTAACATGAATGAAAAACGAGTACGGGAATGGGTGAGTCAGCTACCACTGACAAGATACCATAACGGAGAAGGTGAAAGCAAGAGTGTCGGGTCGAAGACGAGACAAGGACGCTTGACGTAGTCCTAGTATGCACAAACAGCGACCAAGATGAGTCGGAGAAGTTGAAAAGTGAGTTCGGAACGTTGTCGATAGCATCACCCCTGCATGATAGCGACATTCAGTAAGAATGAGCGTAGTAGACAAAAGATGGGACAGTAGTTGACGACTTCGGAAGGCTATCAATGTCGCCTCGCATGTGCAGTCATAGGGTGATAAAAATAGTAGAAGAAGGAGTGTAGTAGACGAGAGCGTTGAAAGGAGATACATGAGTTGCAAGCGAATTCGTAAAGCTATCATTGATATCCCCATGAGCAAAATTATGGGTCGGCAGTGTGGTGGGAAGAAGAAGGTTAAGGCAAGATGGTCAATTGATGGCATGAGTTGGAAACGAATTTGAGAATGCTGAGTCGGCTAACACTGACGAGAGCCATTGAAAATGAGTGGAAGGCAAGAGTGTTGAGAATAAGAGTTGAAAACGAAGTCCAAGAGTATGCTTGAGCCCGTGGCAAAAGGGAATTGAGGATTAGTTGAAGACAAGAATGTTGTGTTGTCAAGAAGTGTCAGATGTGTACTTGAAAGTTATGCTAATGATGGACAAGGAAGTGTTGAACCTTTAAATGGCTGTATTGGGAACGGCCCCTCGGGAAGTTTTGTGGTGATTGTGGTAGCCCTAAATCGCAGGAAGAACACAGTTCGAGGAGGAGTTGCACTCAGTCTGGTGTTGCGACCCGTAGAGTAACAGGGTCTGTCCGATCCTTTAGAAAAGGATGGATCGATGCCAAACACATTTCTCCTAGTATGCTAACTGTTTTTTGGCAGGGCGCTGGGCGGACGCATAGTATCTGTCTATTGCTTATTCACCGTGAGATAAGGCTTCAAGATAGGAGCCCACGTTAAGCACATTAGATAAATAAAAATTTTGAAGATAGATACAAATCAAAGGGCACAGCAACTGGGCCTTGAAAAAGATTTTTACTTCCAACGGATGTGGTTGATCTACAATATTAAAAATGAGCATAGAGCTATAGAGCATTTGTAGGATTTACGGAAGCACAGGATCCGCCAACATAAAATAACCTCAAAGGAAATGTTAAAATCATCATTCTTTGTGGATGGCGTAAAATATGTAGAAAGATAACTAGGTCGATACCAGAATAACCCGACTTGGCAACATTGTCTTTATTTCTCAAAATAATCTCCTTTTAGCTCGACACATTCTTCCCATCGATATTCAACAGCTTTGATATCCTGTTCATAATAAGAACTGTCTAGCTCCTTAAATTAGCCAACAATCGCAGACTCCAACTCTTCATTTTTGAAAATGTTTTACCAATGAGCCATTCTGGCAAATAATCGTTTTTAGAAATGATTCTCTCATTGCAGTACACTGTTTTGACTGCTCCTTTGTCTCAGGTGTAAAGTGGTAGACCCATGTCTCATCAATGCTGAGGAATCGACCCAAAAACTTGGCTTTATTGCTGTTAAACATCTGCAAGACACTATTTTTGTTCTATTTTGAGCCGTTCCTACGGTGTTCGCCTTGGCAGCTCGTATGGCCGCGTAAAACGTATGTTTTTATGATTGCCACTTTTCACCAAAGTAATTTTTTAAACTACTACCGCCATCTATATGTCAGGTCGTGTTATTCTGGAACCGAAATTGCGAAATTGGTTCACAGAGGTCTTAAAGTGCAAAGGATATCCTAGGGCACTGTTACGCGTTCAACATATCACTATATATATTGATCGTGTTGCCTGCAGTATTGATGGATCGTGATCCATTTTAACCCTCTACTGCACAGAAAGCCATATTGGCTTATCATTTTCAAATTTGAATTCTCAGCGGAAGTTAACAGTTACGAAAAATAGTATATTTTGAAAAGCATAAGTAGGCTTTTGTGAATATTAAATTATTGTTGTTTTCTCTGCATAGAAAATGGAAGTTTTTCAGGTCACATGTGAGTTGGTCTATTTTTATAATTTTTGTTATTGAATATATAGCTTTGTAAATAGTGTTTATGTGATTGTTTTTCAATTGTGCATGTAGAACTAATAATACCACGCAGTTCTTAGAACAGCCATACATGGCTTCTGATACATTCAGAGAAATATTCAAAAAATTTTCGGGTGCCATATTTGGCTGCACGTGCATTCAGAGAAACATTCGTCCAATATTTGGCTTGTGCCACATTTGGCTTCTCATGCATTTACGTTTCCATTTCATTTTTAAATTGAAGCTCCTTCAATGGCATTAGCGATGTCTACAAGACGATTCTAATCGAATGCTTGCGATGAGTTCGAAAGTGACACAGAAATACCTGAATCAGACAATGAATCACTGGCAAATCAGTCTTGTCAAGATCAATTGGTAAAATCTGAGACGGATGAAGGCAGTGATTTTGATTCTGAGGATGAGGAACCGTTGGTCAGTTTATTTTTGAAAAAGGAAAAAGGTCAGAAGAAAGAGCAGAAAATGAGCTGCAAGGAAACTAAATTAGGAAGACGACTTACCTTGTTTGAGAATCAAGGAATTGACAGAGTCAATGTCTAAATTGGAAACCTCTGCTGAGATATTTCTGTTCTTCTTCCCCTATAACTTAGTTGACAACAGAAAAGCCTTACAAGACAAAATAAACAGGCCACCCGATATTACGTGAGGAGAAATGGAACCATTCATTGGTATATGTCTGTTCATATCATTACTAAAGTTGCCTTCTGCTGGAATTCTCAACTCGTTCCGTCTTTCGTTTATGAGACTATGACCTGTAAAAGGTGGGAAGACATAAGTGCTTTCTCAAACATGATTTGCCTGAACATGAAAAGCTTTTCAAAATAAGGCAACTTTTGGACATGATTAGAAGTCAACTGCTTCAAGTGCCAAGAGAAGAATTTCTTGTACCCACAAAATGTTGCCATGAACTTAAACAATTCAATAAACCACATAAATGGGGTTACAAAAATCTAGTTCTTAGCGGCATATCGGGTCTTAGGTACGACTTTGATCTGTTTGCAGGAGAGGAAAGCAACACAATACCAGATGGTGTTCCAGAAATGTTGTTTCACGGCTAGCTGGTACAGTCCAAAAACATAAAAATTATAAGATATTTCTTGATAGCTGGTTCAACAGTCCCAAACTTCAAGTTCATCTCGTCAAATTGGAACAGTCAGAGTCAATAGGGTATCTAATATTGATGTTCCAACAGAAAAAGAGAGGAAGAAGAAATGTCGTTGGAATTTTATGGAAAAAGTTGCAGAAATAGATAATGCAGGAGTGTCGTTCGTATCCTGGTTCGACAAAAAAACATGCTATCGACGTTCTTGGGAAGCTATCCTATTAGAAAGGGAACCGATACTGCAGACTTGGAAAGAAGTATTTGGAAATAGATTGCCCAAAATTTATAGATATTTATAACAAATATATGGGAAGTGTCGATCTTCTGGATTCCATACTTCGTCTATACCGAATAAAAATAAGATCCAAGAAATGGCACAGGAAGATTTTTGTCCATTTCTTGGATTTATGCATCGCTAATGCATCGTTAATGATATTGTGGCGCCGATCGAGCGATGTATATATGTATGTCCCTATTCGATTTCCAACTGGCAGTCGCAAAACATCTGAACAAGGTTAACTAAAAGTAAAGGTCGGCCTGCTTCAACCTCAAAAACTCTAGCAAATAGGAAAAGAGGTTCAGATTCCTGTGCTTCAACCCCGACTTCCTCTTCTGTTCCGAAGAAAGCTAACAAAGCATAGCTCGACACCCTGACACCTTTCACTAAATGCTGTCCTACTGAATTGTACAGATCATCTTACAGAATGGAAAAAAGTAAGGCAGCAATGTCAAAATGGTTTCGATCATTTATAATCTACACTAATTGCGGGGACCATGTTTGTTTGAACAAAGGGAGAAATAGCTTTGCTTCAAAAGGAAATTTGTTTAGTAGTGCGTTTACATCTAATCAAAATCTAGTATATACGAGATTGCGAGCGAAATCTAGCTCAATTTTTACTAGATTTCCCATACAAAACAAAATCTAGCTCGTTACTAGATTTGTGCAAAAACTCACAAAATCTTGTCAAACTTGGGCACTACCAAATGATATTACTGTGTTTTTTTTTAATATTGTAGTAGAAAATTACAACGCAGTGACTGAAAAATTGACATTTAAAAACGAATACAAACAAGTTGAATAAAAAGGAAATAAAATGTTAATTAATAACAAAAAAAATTACGAATCGATAATAAAAAGTTATAACTTTTTATACTGACATGTGCCAATTTGCTAAATAATAATTGTGAAAAATGAATTTGTTTTTGCTATTCAAACAATACATTTAAGAAATGCTGATTTTTTTTCGCAAAATTTCTATTTCAGTTTGTGTGTTTTCATTTTTAATGCATAATATAATATAAAATCTGTTCCTTTTTAGAATTTTCCATATTTCCATTTTCCTATTGTTTTATTTATTTTTGGTACTTCTAGTTTATATATTTTATTTTAATCAGCTGTTTATTGTTGTGGAAACAAAATCGCAGAAAATGCCAAAAAAGTTAGATTTTGAAATAGATTTTGGTATACATTTTGAAATAGATTTCAACTAAAATCTACTAGATTTTCCTCTGATGTAAATGCACTATAAGAGCGAAATGAAGTGAAGGCAAAAAAAAAAAAATGGATGCCATATTCCGATAGGCTGACTAAAGTGGGTTACATTGAAATTTTATCTTCTATTTGCTTAACATATTTGGTAAGCAAATACCAAATATAAACGTAATGCTGGTATTATTAGATTTATTTTCATACGAGAAGTATTTATTAATGTTGTTATATGACTGCAACAACTTCATGTTAATTAGTTAAAATCCTTAACATATATGTACGTATCAACATATTTCCATCATAAAACACAAGATAAATACAAGTACATGTAAATCAAATGAAGTCTTTATTTAAGAGCTAAATTCAAAATTAACTCTTTTCTGTAGATTTACTTATGGCTTTTCAGCAAAGTAAAGTATGCACTTCAAAATGAAGAGGTAATTGCATTACACGCAAAGTAACAACATTCAAAAATGTTTTTGATTTTAGTTGTTGTGGAATATTTTTGTATAAATGATAAGCACGTTTCCTTCCTTCGACTAAATTAGAACTACTACTAAATTAGAACTACTACTGACTCGCTTAGAATTTTGGTTGTATCACTGAACTTCGGTAATTTGTTTTTTTTGCTGGGTTACTTACACATATGGAACACCATGACAAATGATTGCGCAATAATATTACATATACGTTCCCTATTGTTCATTTAATATTTAAAATTTAATCATTGTTGTGTCTTTTTGGGTTTATTTATGTGTTTCTTATTTCTTTCATTTTGCATGAGTTGAAGTTACAAAACAACAACAACAACAATAAAGTCTTATATAGCTGAGTTGTTTGTACTCAAATAAGATGCTGGTTTAAAAACGTTCTACAAGATCATGATGATATCAACTGTGTGGAATATAACGAAAAAGTTGCGGAAAAACTAAACTTAAGATGTTGCTGCTGAACGTTAGACAATGCAACATGCAGCAAGCATATATTGCTTTCTAAAAGTTTTGAAAAACAGATGTGTGTATATGTGTAATTTTTACTTGACATTTATAGTTGATTATTTAGTATGTGTCTTGGGTGTAAAATTGGAAGAACACAAGGACGAAAAGTAAAAAACATCTCTATCGCTTAGAACGTTTTTTCAAAATCTATTAAAGTTGATGGTGAATGAGAAAACAAAACTAACTACACCATTTCTTAATGTGGCTGACATATAAAGGATTTCATAAATTTAAAAATAAATCCCGTAAAAAGTTTGGTACAACCGATTATATATACAAATCCACACATTAGTGTGTAGAGGGTATATATATAAGTTTGTAAATTTGTTCGTAATAACTAGAAAAAAAATCTGGAGCCCAAAAAAAATATATATTCTTAATCCCTATAATAAGCGGAGTTCATATAACGATGTCCGTCTGTCCGTCTGTGGAAATCACGATCACGTCCTCAATAGTTGAGGTGGGTAGCTCACTTTTAGTGAAAATAATTCACTGACATACAGAGCAGGCTGTTGTTTACTATTATCAAAATTGGTTTAACAGTTACCGTGATTTTAATGAAAATTTAAAAAAGCTCTTAACAAATATACGATTTAAAGTTTTTTTTTTGATGAGTATTTATTATACCTTCCTATTTATTGCATTTCTATAAAGAAATAATTAATTTCTATCTGAAACATGCAATTGTTGTATAGTGTAATGAAAAAATAATAAACAGTAGCAGTGGGCTTGATTTTCTTAAAAAATTTTAGAAATTTTTGGTATGCAGCCGCTCGTTTTATTTTGACGGAATAAGCTTTGCACCCGAATTTCCGGCAATGCTTCTAAATAAAAAAAAATCATATGAGTCCGATCACAGGGGAGATGTGTATACATCTAGTATTTAAAGATTTTTTTATGACACTTTTTTAAAATCAAACAGAAAGCGTCATCTATGTATGTATGTTATTACAACTGGTTAATTTTTAATATTTCCTTCTTAATTTTTTATTTTTCATTTTTCGTTTTTAATTTTTAATTTTTTAATTTTTTAGTTTTTATTTTTCATTTTTTATTTAAACATTTTTTTATTTTAAAATTTTTTTATTTTTCACTTTTTATTTTCAATTTATATTTCATTTTTCATTTTGAATTTTTCATTTTTCACTTTTTATTTTTTAATTGTAATATTTTATTTTCAATTTTTCATTTTTTATTTTACGTTATTAATTTTGCATTTTAAGTTTTTTGTTTTTAATTTTTTATTTTTTTAATTTTCATTTTAATTATAAATTTTTTATTTTTATTTTTAATTTTTTTTATATTTAATTTTTAATTTTACATTTTACATTTTTAATTTTTAATTTTTTATTTTTCATTTCTCATTTTTTATTTTTCATATTCCATTTTTTATTTTTCATTTTTAAATTTTTATTTTTAATTTTTTATTTTTCATTTTCCATTTTTCATTTTCCATTTTTCATTTTTCAATTTCCATTTTTTTTTTATTTTTCATTTTTTATTTTTCATTATTTATTTTTCATTTTTCATCTTTAATTTTTCATTTTTCATCTTTCATTTTTCATATATCATTTTTCATTTTTCATATTTAATTTTTCAGTTTTTATTTTTCATTTTTTATAATTCGTTTTTCTTTTTTCATTTTTTATTTTCAATTTTTAAATTTATTTTTTTTTTAATTATATTTCACTTTTAATATAAATTTTAATATAAATAATTATTTAAGCTCAAGGTCTGTGTTTTTATAATTTTTTTATTGGTTAAAAAAATATTTTCCAATATTTCGCCACCCACTGGATAGCATCATCACTTTTTATATTTTTTTTTTATTTCTAATTTATATTTCATTTTTTATTTTTCTCTTTCTATTTTTCATTCTTTATTTTTAATTTATATTTTATTTTTCATTTTTCATTATACATTTTTCATTTTTCATTTCTTATTTTTCATATTCCATTTTTCATTTTCCATTTTTCATTTTTAATTTTTAACTTTTTATATTTTTAATTTATATTTTATTTAACATTTTTCATTTTTTATTTTTCTCTTTCTATTTTTCATTCTTTATTTTTAATTTATATTTTATTTTCATTTTTCATTTTTCATTTTACATTTTTCATTTTTTATTTTTCTTATTGCATTTTTCATTTTCCATTTTTTATTGTTCATTTTTCGTTTTCCATTTTTCATTTTTAATTTTTTATTTTTAATTTTTCATATTTAATTTTTCATTCTTCATTTCCATTTTTCATTTTCTATTTTTCATATTTAATTTTTTAGTTTTTATTTTTAATTTTTTATTTTTTATTTTCCATTTTTAAATTTTAATTTTTCATTTTACATTTTGAGTCTCAAATAAACCGCGGTTGTGAGTAGACGTACAGTGTGTGTTATTAGCAAAAACATTCTTAAAACATAAACTACAAAGTTGTTAAAAACTAAAAACAAACAAAGGGATTAACAATCCAATGTTGGATTAGTAATATCCAAATAAAAAAAAAAACAAAAACAACCAAACAAAAAAAAAAAAAAAATACACAATAACTAAAAGAAAAAAAAAAAAACATTCCTGTTATAACAACAACAGCTTGTCATTATGACAAGCTTAAGTGAAATTGATAGTGACGAAAGTGATGGTATTTGGCAACAAGTACCACTAACTAAAACAAACAAAAGGCGGTTAACTAATTCACCAAATGTGCATCAGCATAAAAAATTTCATGCTTCCCAAGAACCTAGTACTTCAAAAGGTAATCAATTCCAGTTACTCGCAGAAAAAGCAACTGTAGAAGGAAGGCCAGACGAAGAAGATAAAGAACAAACATCACCAAAGCCGCCACCAATTTATATACCTAATGTTTCAGACATAGCCAAGATGGTTAAAGCAATTGGAAAAGAAATATCTTGCAATGAATTTAATTATAAATCTATGAGAGACGGTCAAATTAGATTATTAGTAAAAAATATAGATGCTTTTAGAAAAATTGTTAAACATTTTGAAACCAAAAACATAAGTTATCATACATACCAACTAAAGCAGGAGCGAGCTTATAGGGCTTTAATCAAGGGTTTACATTATTCAACACCAATTAATGATATTATTAATGAATTATTATCTTTAGGTCATGAAGTTAGAGACGTAGGTAATGTTAAAAGCCGGGTGACAAAATTGCCTTTAGCAATGTTTTTCGTTGATCTTGACCCAAAACCAAATAACAAAGATATTTTTAATATAAGACACATCAATAATGCTATTGTTACTGTTGAACCCCCTAAGAAGACCGATGATTTGGTTCAATGCTATCGCTGCCAGGATTTTGGGCATACAAAATCTTACTGTAAGAAGCCATTTAGGTGTGTTAAATGTGACTCACACCATTCTACAGCTGATTGCACTAAGGACATTTCCACGCCTCCAAAATGTGTACACTGTCTACAGACTCATACTGCTAACTACAAGGGATGCAATATCTATCAACAACTTTTGCATAAAAAAAGAGCTGCCAATTCAAGAACTTCAAATCAAACAAGACATCAACAAACTACACCAAATTATGAACAGTTCCCACAATTGAACTCGTTAAGAAATCCGCAAAATAACAATAATAGCAGTGGTGCTAATGTTTCATACTCACAAGCAGTCATAGGCAATACAACAAGCAGTCCTGAAAACAGGCTTATGGAGAGATTGGAACGGATGATGGAAAAATTGTTTGATATGATGACACAAATAATGGTAAATCTTAGGATTGCATCATGGAATGCCAATGGTGCTTCCAATCATATCAAGGAAATAGAAATTTTCCTTAATTTTAACCATATAGACATGTTATTGATATCTGAAACAAACTTCACAAACAAAACTTATTTTAAAATAAGTGGTTACGATCTCATTCAGGCAAATCATCCTGATAATAAAGCACACGCCGGCTCTGCTGTATTAATAAAATCTTGCCTAAAATTTGATATTTTAGAACCCATTATCACACCTTCAATTCAAGCAAGTGGCATTAAAATCAAATGTGATGACATCGATATCCCTGTCTACTCAATTTATTTTCCTCCTCGTCATAGTTTAACACTTAAAAATTATGAAAATTTTTTCCAAAAGCTTGGTCCCAGATTTATTGTTGGCGGCGATTTTAATGCCAAACATCCTTGGTGGGGCTCAAGACTTGCCAATCCTAAGGGAAAGGAGCTTTATAAATGTATAACTAAGCACAATTATAAGACTGTATCTACAGGTAGACCAACATATTGGCCAAGCGACCCTTATAAAATACCTGATTTATTGGACTTTTTTGTTTGCTCTGGTATATCTAGCCATCTACTTGATATCAAAGATTGTGATGATCTTAGTTCTGATCACACACCTATAATTTTAAATTACAGCACTTTTTTACAAAATGTAAACAAAAACTGTAAGATAATTTCACACAAAACTGACATCAACTCTTTTCAATACTGGATGGATCAGAATTTACAACTTAATATACATTTGAAGTCAAGTGATGAAATTGAAACAGCTGTTGAAAAATTCACAAATCTGATTCATGAAGCCGCATTACTGTCTACTCCTCAAACAACACCACAAAACGGTAGAAAGGTCATTATTTCCTCAGAAATACGAAATTTAATTAGAAATAAAAGAAGGCTACGCAGAATATGGCAATCAAGCAGAAATCCAAGAGATAAAACGAACTATAACCAAGCATCAAACTAGCTCAAAAAAAGAATTTCTGATCTGAAGAATGATGAATTATCTAATTTCTTAAGAAACCTAGATACAACAAACAATAGTGAGTACAGTTTATGGAAAGCCACAAAGTATTTAAAGAAACCAGTTAAAAGAAATGTTCCAATAAAAGGCACGAACGGTAATTGGTGCAGAAGTAATAAAAGTAAAGCTGACTCGTTTTCTGAATATTTGGAGAAAATATTTGAACCATTTCCAACAAATAATTCAACCAATGAATGTAATGTACTGACATTTTTAAAATCGCCTTGCCAAATGGATCTTCCGATAAAATCTTTCTCACCAAGAGAGGTGCAATCCGAAATCTCCAAACTCAATAACAAAAAGTCTCCTGGTTATGATAAAATAGATGCTATAGTGGCCAAGTCTTTATCAAAGAAATGCATACTGTTTTTAACGCTCATATACAACTCTATTTTAAGATTGTCCCACTTTCCATGTCAATGGAAATGCGCAGAAATTTTAATGATCCCAAAGCCAAACAAACCAGAAAATTTAATTTCATCATATAGGCCAATAAGTTTGTTGCCAATATTTTCCAAACTTTTTGAGAGATTATTCTCATGTAGATTGTTACCAATTTTAGAGGCTCAGAATATTATACCGGATCATCAATTTGGCTTTCGTCATAAGCATGGAACACCGGAACAGTGTCACCGAATCGTAAATGTTATCACAGATACTCTTGAAAGAAAAATGTATTGCTCTGCAGTGTTTCTAGATGTTAAACAAGCTTTTGATAGGGTATGGCACGATGGACTTTTATACAAGCTCAAATTGATATCACCAACCCCATATTATTTGTTTTTAAAATCGTACTTGGAGGAACGAACATATTATGTAAAAGTAAGCGATGAAGCATCTAATATATGTCACATAAAAACAGGCGTGCCACAAGGCAGTGTGCTAGGCCCAATATTGTACACCATATATACTTCAGATATGCCAGTATCTGATAACGTAACATTAGCCACTTATGCGGATGACACTGCTATAATAGCATCAAATGAGTCTCCACTGGAAGCATCTTATTGGGTACAAAGAGAATTAGATAACCTACAACAATGGTTAACACAATGGAAGATAAGCATCAATACAGAAAAATCAAGTCATATCACATTTACGTTAAGAAAAGATGAGTGTCCACCATTATATATAAACGGTTCTGAAATACCAAAACAAAATACGGTAAAATATTTGGGAATGCATCTTGACCGTCGACTTACGTGGAAAGATCACATTAAAGCGAAGAGAGAACATCTTAATATTAAAACTAAAAAGATGTACTGGTTGTTAGGCCGAAAGTCTGAACTCAGTCTAGAAAACAAAATTAAATTATATAAGTGTATTCTGAAACTCGTATGGACATATGGAACCCAATTATGGGGAACAACAAGTAATTCAAATATAGAAATATTACAGCGATATCAGTCTAAAACTCTAAGGTGTGTAGTAAATGCTCCTTGGTTTGTAACAAATAAGCAAATTCATCAAGACCTTAAAATACCATACATAAAAGATGAAATAACCAAATTTAGCTCTCGATATATAGACCGACTTAGTAACCATTGTAATGCTTTAGCAATATCTTTATTAGATGAAACGGAAGAGCTTAGAAGACTGAAAAGGTTTCATATGTTAGATCTCCCGTACAGGAAATAAACTTTATTACTTTATAACAAAATGTAAATATTAAAGTAAACAAAAAAAAAATTTTTTTTTTTTTTTTCAAGATAGTTTATTAAGCTTGCTGGAGTTTAATAACGTATGTTAAGTGTTTTATTTTTATTATTAAATTTGCTAAATGTTGTAAAAATAGATTGCAAATAAAAATGTTTAGATAAAAAAAAAAAAATTTTACATTTTGTATTTTTCATTTTTCATTTTTTATTTTTTGTTTTTCTTTTTTCATTTTTCATTTTTTATTTTTCATTTTTAATTTCTTATTTTTCATTTTTCATATTATATTTTTCATTCTTAATTTTTTATTTTCTATTTTTCATCTTTCATTTTTCATTTCCATTTTTCATTTTTTTCATTTTTCATTTTTGCTTTTTTGTTTTTTGTTTTTTGTTTTTCATTTTTTATTTTTCATTTCCATTTTTCATTTTTTATTTTATATTTTTCATTTTTTGTTTTTCATTTTTCATTTTTAATTTTTGATTTTGCGTTTTTCTTTTTTCATTTTTTATTTTTTATTTTTCATTTTTATTTTTCATTTTTAATTTTTCATTTTCAAAAATTTTATTACAAATCATAATTTTTTCTCCAATACAATCATAGAGGCCTCGTAAGCCACACTTTGTTAAAATGTATCCGTACCGTAAATGTAACGTTGACATTTAGTGCAATTATAGAACGTAAAAAACGGACCAGCATGTTGCTGTGTAAAACTAAACCAAACTTTATCAGCTGTTCACAAATTTCATGTACACACGTAACAGAAATCTATTTTCAATAGATAGGAACATTCCGATTATGTGACAGTGGAGTTCGGTAACTTCTCTACATGCTTTCCATGTAACAGAAAAATAAACAGCTGATACGTTTGGTTACGGTTACGTGTGGCTAACTAGGGCTTAAGTCACACCGATTTCGTCTTACGTGTTACACTATTATTGTGTTTGTATTGTGAAATAGATTTTTACCCCCCTGCGCGTATAGATGTTTACACATCAAAAATAAATTCTCTTCAAATTTGTTTTTCTGTTGTTAACTCCGATTCTACTGGCAACACACATTCGGAATCTCTATCTTATGCTATCTTAAATGTTTTTCTTTATTTTTTGTTAAAGTTTTGCCCAATAGTTTATTTCATTTGCATTATTTTCTCTATTCCTTCACGAAGTATATTACACGTTCAATATTTACCAAGTTTAATCACCTCATAAGACCTTTCTTGTTAGCCAACAAATTACTAAGTATTAATTTAATATGACTATTTCCTTATGATCATTTTTAAATATGGAAATGATGTTGATAAATGAAAAACCAATTTTTAAGAAAATTATATTTTTCCACTTGTTTGTTTTTGTTTTTTTTTTTTTAAGGAAAACCAAAACGTTTTAAGTTGATTTGTCTTTTCACATGAGAGATTATAGAATGTGAATGCAAAAAAAAAAAAAAAACGAATGGAAACAGAAACATAAAACACATGACATCACTTAACAGTCTGCTTCCTTGCACACTGGCTTCTTCCCACATCAATTTAAGCAAAGTACCATCTTCTTCTTCCATTCTTTTTTTTTTGTTATCAACATACGTAAATTCTTCCACTTCGGCTTTATCTGCTACTATAGTATTTGTTCGTGTGTACGTAAGTACTTTTGCTTCGTATAAATGCAATATCCAGGTGCTTGACTTTATTTTCTTATTAACATTTTAGTAGTATGTGTATGCGATTAAGTGTAAGCGTGTGCTATGTGTGTGTGTGTGTACTTTGGTGTAAAGATGAATATCTTGATAATTTTTTTTTAACTTTTCAGCATTTTCTGTTTGAAAAAAAAAAGAATCCAATTTGCTTATTTCTTCAATTTGTTATTTAGTTTCAATTGATTTTATTTTTTATGAAAGTATTCCACAATTTTGTTTTTCTTAAAATAACAACTTTAAAGCATTTACTTTTGTTACTTTTCTTTTCTTGTAAAAGGGTATCCATTCTTTTGTGCGTTTGTAAAACTTCGTGTTAAAACTAATGAAATCTTTAGTTACTGAAACGACTCCTTAGGAATAAAAAATTTCTTGTTGAAAAAATTTTCAGAATTTTTTTTTTTAATTTCCATTGTTTTTTTTAATTAAAAAATTTTAAGAAATAGTTTTGTTGTGCAATTATATTTTGTTTTGAAAAATGTGTTTATTGTTTAAATATTTTAACAACACTTTTATTTCAAAATAGTTTTTACTTAAAAAATTTTACTTTTAAAAAAAGATGTAGTTAAAATATTTAAAACCTTAATAAATTTTGGGAACCAATTATAAACAAAAATATTTCTATAAAATTTTTCTTTGCAACGCATAGAAAATGTTATTTCCGACCCTAGAAAACAAATATATTCTTGATCTTTATAACAACTCGAGACAATATGGCAAAGCCCGTCCGTCTGTTGAAATCACGGTCATTTACAAAATAAACTATTTAAGTTGGTAAATTTAGGATAATATTGTTTGCCATTATTTCAAGTAGTGTGGTCTTGAAAGTGGGGCAAATCGGTCGGCATTGTGCGAAGATATGACCTACAATGTAGAGACACCTCTAAATAAAATTTCATATAAAAAACTAAAAATAGTAAAAAATAATTAGTTCTAATTGTTCGATAATAATTTCGTAATGTAAGACTTGTTCATCTTCAACATCCTTTTTTTTAATTATTGACCAACACTCAGGGGATGCCCGCTACAGATGCAGTGTATTGTGTTGATTTCAGGAAAATAAGTTATGGGAAGGACGAAAGAGGGACTAGTTAGTTGTTCATACTAACTCCCGTACAAAGAAAAAAAAACTCCTCATGTTCTTTTCTTTCAAATATTTGAGTTAAATAGTTGATTGCGCATGCGTTGTAGTAATAGGCAGAAGGATGCTGAAGAAGAACAAATCTTGTTTGTTTGTTTGAAAGTGGCTACATGCAGCACTGTCTTCATTTTTTTTCCCATATTTTTCTTACATTACAAAATTATTATCTCTTCTATTATTAGAAAATATATACGTGATCTCAAACCAAACAATAAAAACTAATTTTTGCAATTAAGATCAACCATATATGTATGTACCCTTAACATAAATAATAAAAAATGTTTATAACATAACAGCGATGCATATACACACATTTTTGTTTGGTTGTTGTTTCTGTTATTCTTTTTTTGTACATGCGAACAAATGGTTTATTGATAAGAGTAAGTGCATAACAACGTCGCTATGCTCCTACCCTCTTTCAACAAACCAGAATGTATATGTATGTATTTTAATTTATGTTCATTGCATATAATAATTCCTTTTAATTAAGAAAGCACGAAAATACCTAACATTTTTGTTAATTATCATATTAATTTTAAAGATCATTTTAAAAAATTTAGTCATTATAATTGAAAACTAGTGTGTTATGTTTCTTACTGTTGATAAGCTTGTTTATAATAACTAGTTTAGAGCAGGGGATGGAGAGTATCAAAGATTCAAGACAGCCGAATTTAATACTCTTATGTGTTTTAATTACATTTTTTTACTCAAAATTTTTGTTAACAAACATATTACACAATTTTATTCTACATATTTTGATTAAACAATTTATTATTTTTTAATAAAGTTCTTTTTGATTTAAAGTCAATCATTTTCTGCGTTTACTTAATTTTTTTTTTCTCTATAAATTATTTTTATTTTTAGTGAAATAAGTTTTGAAAATAAATATTGGCAACATTCTCTTACTGAACGAGAAAAATTTATTATATTAACCTTATATTAACTATATTTTTATATATAAGTAAACATTTTTGTATTAAAAATTTGTATCAAAAAATTTGTACTGACAGATATTTTTACTTAAAAAATTTTATTTTTATAAAAAAAGTAAGTTTTTAGATTTTTAAGTTACAGTCTTATCTAATGAAAACAAGTTTTTAAGAATAACAAATTTAGCCAATAAAAATTTGTTGTTGAAAAATTTTTTTAAAATTTTAGAAACATTAATTTTCAGCAAATTTTTATTATTTTTTTTTTGGTTAAACTAAAAAGTCATTATCAATATTTGAACTATATTTTTATATAAAATAAAAAATTTTCTTATATAATTTTTCTAAAAAAATTTTCACGAACAAATATTAAAAAAAAAAAAAAAAATTATATACTTATTGAAAAATGTCAACACTCATATACGATGAAGACAGTATACGTCGCCAATCTGAGCTAAATAGCTTCTACAAATGGTGTAATGTCAACTTAATGGAATTAAGTCTTAAAAAATGTCATTCTATGACCTCCTCTAGATATTCGCCTTATTCATCAATTATCTGGGATCAAAAAACTTTAATCAGTTCAGAAACAATTCTTACTATTTTGCCATCGATATCTTTGGTGGAATGCGGAATTGAGTCTCTCAACGTATCGCAGTCGTTTGGCTCTAATGGTGCTTCCGCCTTTGAAAAGTAGAAGGATCATTTTTAGTATAACATTCTTCCTCAACTTAGTTCATGGTAAAATTGATTCTGTGTGCCTTCTTGGACAAATATGTATAAATGTTTCTAACAGACAACTTTGATCTTATGAACCTGTTTACCTGTATTTTCACTCCGAAGTATTTGCTCCGAAGTGAACAGGCACTATGCTTTATTTGGTTTATCCGATGCTGTTTATGTTATTAAAAGAAGACTAACGACTTATTTGAACTCTAAAGATTATGTTTATAGCTGTATTTGAAGTTTTTATTATTTTTGTAAATTTTTTGCTCAGCTATAGTAGTAGTAGTATTCCTTATTTATTTATTTTTTTTTCGTTTTAAATTTAACAATATATGTTAATCTATAATATTAATAGGCTAGGTGATTTCTTGTGAATGATGTTTTGTTCTACCGTTTTATACCGATTTTGACCAAACGTATATTATTTGAATGGTATATCTTTTTAGCCGATTTGCAGATTTAGAGATTTTAAAAATTTTTCCTTTATTTTGAGTAAATTGCATTTAATGTTGCTACTAATACATACATAAAAAAAAATTATACAATGCTATGTGTATGTTTATTAAATTGTTAATGTATTTGTATTAAAAATGAGTTTGTTTTTTGTGTTGATTTGTGTACTGGCTATAATTGATTAGCATACTTTTAGGGTCTTTATTAAATGAAAAAATAAAATTTCTTAGAATTGGCGCGCGATTTTTTTTTTCGAAAGACTATTTAAACAAACTAGCAGATTCCAGCACTCGAAATTCGAGTGCAAATTCTAGGAAATATTATTTTTTCATTTAATAAAGACCCTAAAGGTATGCTTCACAATTCAACTCATTTTAAATGGAGAAAACAAACTCAACACATTAATACAAATACATTAGCAAATTTAATAAACACACACATAGATTTTATAATTTTATGTATGTGTTAGTAGCAACTTTAAACGATCATAACTCCAAAAAAATATTCCAGATGATGAAAATCTGTAAATCTGGGTAACAGCTAAAAATAAATACCATTCAAATGATTTTTTGTCAAAATCGGGGTAAAACTGTGAAACTTACATCGGTAACAAAAAATCGCCTAGCCTATTAATATTATAGATAACAATTTTACAATTTAAATATTCCTAAGTATTAAACTGCGCTATTAAAAAGTTTCTGTAATTTAGACGTGTTTTCATATAATTTGATACAGATTGCCACCCTACAGTCCTGCCATCTAAAATATTGATTATTTCGATTTCACTAAGTACAATTTTTCCTAAATGTAAAATTCTTAACTCTTTCAGAGTATTACAACGGCCTATAAAATGTTCTATGTCTTCTTTTTCCTTCGAACTAGAAAGAGAACATAAGTCTGAAATATTTAACTGATAATTATTACTATTAAGTTTAATAAGGTCACTTCTTGCCTTGAAAATCCACGTTATGTCTTCTTACCATAACGCGTCTATCATGTATCTGATTCCTGTCATTGGGTTAAGTTTTCTTGATATTCTGCTTGTTTCAGCTGCTTTCATTAGAAGGGCTTGGTTATAGCTAGTTTTAAGTGCATATAATAAATTAATCCGATTTTCAGCCCAATTTTCCTCCAATCTTTACTGTTATTAACTTGATCTATCTTTTGTTCTAAGTGCAATATATACTTTGATTTATCTTCCCAACAAATTTCTTTAAATCTTTTATTTGCTTTTAAATATTTGTCTTTGTTTTCTTTGCTACCGGTTTTTTTGAATTTATGCAGCCATTTTAAAGAAGCTTTTCTCGCATTGTGACATTTAGCATTGAACCACTTTTGTTGTTGATGTAGATGCATATGTATATCTCCAAATTCCAGGGATTCTTTTCGATTTTTTACCATCTCCAAACATTCACGAATCTTTATGTGATATTGCAATAAATATTCATTTTTCCAATGTAATTTGGGCAACAGATTTGGATTTATTTTGCTATTATTTAGCTGAATTAAATAATTTCGTAAATGTCTGTTGTGATTATTCTACAACTTTTAATATTTGCTGTTTAGGTGTGTTAAGTTCACATTCTTAATAAATTTTCAAGTAGTAGAAAAATACATGTTACTTATTTTTGATGAATTCTAAAAGTATTTTACATTTTAAGATCCCTCAAATTTAAATGTTATCTTTACAAACCTCAACTGAAAGTAAACAAGTAAGAAAATTATAGTCGGTCTAGACCGACTATACGATACCCTATACCATGCGTTTAGAAACCCTATCTCTTAGGCCCAACTAACTGGACATTGAAAATAAGCAAAAACCAAATTTGAGTGGGATTTTTATTAATTTTTTTGGCTGCAGATATGAAAAAGTTCATATCGGATGCTATATCTATAAAGGGACTAGGTCCAAAAATGGACCGATCCTGATCATGTTTGGTAAAGTCTCTTGTATTTTGCAAAAATATGTACAAACAAAATTTGAGAAGAATCAGTGCAATATTTTTGTTTTTTAATAGATTTAAGTGAAGATCGGGAAGCAGCTCTATATGGGGTCAAAGGGATCATTTTTGGACTACTCATTAGGTGATGTAATGAACGCATACAAACCCAATTTGAGTAAGATCTATATGTCAATTTGGATCTTATGGCAATTTATGTCGATTTCATATGGGTAATTTGTATGGGGGCTAGGTCTGAACATGGACCGATTCTCACCAATTTCAATAGCGTTCATCTCATGGCGGATAAAAGCTTATATACCAAATTTCATCAAAATATATTCATATTTGCGACCTGCAGTTTGATTACAAACTTTACATGGACACACAGACGGACGGACGGACGGACGGACGGACGGACATTGTTAAATCAACTCAGAAAGTGATTCTGATTCGATCGCTATAATTAAAGATGGGTTTAGGTCAAATATTTTTGGTTGTTACAAACAGCAGCACAAAGTCATTATACCCAAACCACATAGTGGTATAGGGTATAAAAAGTTATAGAATGGCCACATCAATGTCTTAGCTACACTTTTAAGTAAAAAAATTGTTGCTGAAGAACAATTTTAAGGAAAAATATTTAAAAATTTAAAAGGAAGCAAATTTGCAAAAATTATTTAATTCATTTTACTTTGTTTAAAAAAATGTAATAGCTTTCACAATTAAAGAGAAAAAAATTATTTTTTATTTTATATACTTTTATTATATTAAATTAATTTAAATATTTTTATTCAAAATCGAATAAATGCCTTTTTCTCGAAAACTAAGTTTAAATTTACTTTCGCCTAAAAGAAATATATATTTTAAATGAAAAATACAAAAAAAAAAACATAAAAAAGCGCTTTTCTCGGAAACTAAGCCAAAAGGGCTATAATTTAGGTTGACCTACAAAAATATCAATTTTTTGTGGAAAAAAAAAATAAAAATAAAAAAAAAAAATGAAAATATATATATAACGGGTGATTTTTTTGAGGTTAGGATTTTCATGCATTAGTATTTGACAGATCACGTGGGATTTCAGACATGGTGTCAAAGAGAAAGATGCTCAGTATGCTTTGACATTTCATCATGAATAGACTTACTAACGAGCAACGCTTGCAAATCATTGAATTTTATTACCAAAATCAGTGTTCGGTTCGAAATGTGTTTCGCGCTTTACGTCCGATTTATGGTCTACATAATCGACCAAGTGAGCAAACAATTAATGCGATTGTGACCAAGTTTCGCACTCAGTTTACTTTATTGGACATTAAACCAACCACACGAATGCGTACAGTGCGTACAGAAGAGAATATTGCGTCTGTTTCTGAGAGTGTTACTGAAGACCGTGAAATGTCGATTCGTCGCCGTTCGCAGCAATTGGGTTTGTGTTATTCGACCACATGGAAGATTTTACGCAAAGATCTTGGTGTAAAACCGTATAAAATACAGCTCGTGCAAGAACTGAAGCCGAACGATCTGCCACAACGTCTAATTTTCAGTGAATGGGCCCTAGAAAAGTTGGCAGAAAATCCGCTTTTTTATCGACAAATTTTGTTCAGCGATGAGGCTCATTTCTGGTTGAATGGCTTCGTAAATAAGCAAAATTGCCGTATTTGGAGTGAAGAGCAACCAGAAGCCGTTCAAGAACTGCCCATGCATCCCGAAAAATGCACTGTTTGGTGTGGTTTGTACGCTGGTGGAATCATTGGACCGTATTTTTTCAAAGATGCTGTTGGACGCAACGTTACGGTGAATGGCGATCGCTATCGTTCGATGCTAACAAACTTTTTGTTGCCAAAAATGGAAGAACTGAACTTGGTTGACATGTGGTTTCAACAAGATGGCGCTACATGCCACACAGCTCGCGATTCTATGGCCATTTTGAGGGAAAACTTCGGAGAACAATTCATCTCAAGAAATGGACCGGTAAGTTGGCCACCAAGATCATGCGATTTGACGCCTTTAGACTATTTTTTGTGGGGCTACGTCAAGTCTAAAGTCTACAGAAATAAGCCAGCAACTATTCCAGCTTTGGAAGACAACATTTCCGAAGAAATTCGGGCTATTCCGGCCGAAATGCTCGAAAAAGTTGCCCAAAATTGGACTTTCCGAATGGACCACCTAAGACGCAGCCGCGGTCAACATTTAAATGAAATTATCTTCAAAAAGTAAATGTCATGGACCAATCTAACGTTTCAAATAAAGAACCGATGAGATTTTGCAAATTTTATGCGTTTTTTTTTTAAAAAAAGTTATCAAGCTCTTAAAAAATCACCCGTTATATAATATATATATATAATAATTTTTTACCTAATTTTTTTAAGATCAAAATAGAGAAAAAAACTGCTGCTGAAAAATTTTAGAGGACACATTTTGTGGTTTAGAGTTTAAACGCAACATTAAAAACAACTTCACGTTTATGTGCTGAAATGAATTTTTTTGCTGAAGCGATTTTTTATGATTTATTGTTCCCTTAATAATTTTTAAAACAAAATTTTTTTCTTCGAAATTTTCATGATATTTGCTTTAGAATTTTTGTAACGAACTTTTTTTTTTAAATTTTATGTGTCCCTATGGCTATAAGAAACTAAAAAGCCTTTATAAAAAATACCCTTTAAAACGATGAACATGTGTTTAACTTCATATACTGAGATTGTGTTACTTGTTTTTGCCAAAGATTGTTTGTGTGTCTTAATTTAATTAAACTTTAAGTTTTTTTTTACATACTCTCTGTGTGCAGCATGTGTTAAACTGTTTTGAATATCACCGCCTATCTTTTGTTTAACATTATATCTCTCGGGTGAATTGTTATCTGTAAACAGTTTGTTAAACAAGATTATAACCATGTTTAAGGATTAAAAAGAACAAAACAAAAATACACAACAACATATTAATATTTTGTATTGCACAATAAAAAAGTAACGCTTTTTTAAATACATTATTGTTAATTATTTATTAAGGAAGATCCTTAACTGAATGCTTGTTTAAACTTTAACAATTAAATAAACTTTACTTTTCTACTCTGTTAACAACAGAGTCCAATTAAATTTTATAGCCTAATTCTATAACTTTAACATTGATTTTGTTAATGTCAATAACATAAATTTTTCATTATTTTTGTTCTATAAATTAAAGTTATTTAACAGAAATGCAAAATGTTAAAACTAAAATACTCGTAGGCATAACAGAATTTCATATTCAGTATGACTTTTTAAATTCTTTCTTTTAACTCATACTCTCTGTCTGTCTGCTATGGGGCAATCCCATTCCTCTCATCCAACTGATCTGAAACTTGGTCCGTAGTCTTGTTGTAACTATAGATTAATTTTAGGGTAGTCACGCACAGTCACGCATAGTCACGCACAGTCATGGAGTGCTTTAACACCCATTTCCCCTTATCTGATCGATCTGAAACTTGCCTGATAGACTTGCCGTGAAAAAAGAATAACTTTGACATAGTCACGCACAGTCACGGAGAGATTAAAACCTTACTTCCTTTCATCGAATCGATCTGAAATTTTGTCCATAGACTTTTTGTGGCCAAAGATTAATTTTTAGATAGTCACGCACAGTCCTTAAACCCCATTTCCCTTCTTCCAATCAATCTGAAACTTGGTCCATAGACTTGTTGTCACCAAATATTAATTTTAAAATAGTTGCGCAAAGTCACGCACAGTCAGGGAGAGATTCAAAACTCAAATACATAAGGAAAGAACGAGTATTAATAAAACTTTATTTTTATGGGTTAGATTATTTTACTTAAAAAATTTCAATTTGACAATTGAATTTGGCGGTAAAAAATAAAAATCAAACATTTTTATAAATAACACTGTGGATCATTTTCGAGGTCATTGTCTGGAAGGGAAGGGTATGGGAGTGAGAAATTCCGAGTCAAAGTGAAAGTACTAGCACAGTATAGTCAAACCCTCAAAGGGTTTGGCGTTCTAAGGCAAAACTTAGTTTTTATTCTTCTTCAAATTTGTAGCTTAGGCTTAAATAAAATAAATAAATAAATTAAATAATTTTTATACCCTCCACTCCAGTGTGCAGAGGGTATATATAAGTTTGTCATTCCGTTTGTAATAATTAGAAAAAAAATCTGGACCCCATAAAATATATATATTTGTGATCTTTATAACAAGCGGAGTTGATATAGCGATGTCCGTCTGTCCGTCTGTCCGTCTGTCCGTCTGTGGAAATCACGATGACGGCTTCAATCGTTCAACTAGGTTGCTCGTTGGTATAAAAAATGATTCAGTAACATCCTGAAAAGTTTGCTGTTTAAAATCGTCCAAATCGGTTTATCTGGTCCCGAGAATTGAACGATGGAGTAAAAAAAGTCTTGAAAAAATATGATTTGACTATGTTGTTCTTGTCACGTAACGTTCTCAATAGGATAGCTAGGGCGCTTGTTGTTAGTGAGAATGATATACCAACATAACGAGAAGGTTTCTGTTTTTTAAATCGTGACAATAGGTTTCATAGGCGCCGAGAAATCACTGAAAAGGTAAAAAAAATATGATGTTTTCCTATATTGTTATTCTAAATTTTGTATTTTGTCACAGCTGTACTTGTTGTTTTTATGGTCGTTGTGGTAGTAATATAAAAATTCACCAATATCAACATTTTATGGTGTAATATTAAAGTTAGTTAATTAATAAAAGAAACTATATAAAATCAATATCAATATTCTGCGATTTTTATAAGATCACAAAATATTACAAATTGATACATACAGAATACTGTTGCAAATATCAAAATACTATAAATAACATTCATATATTCTGTATATGTATTTCGATAATAAGCGCATATTAAAAATAATAAAATATAAATTATTTTATTTATACAAAATATTGCAATTTTTAGGGTTGCAAAAAATAGTATGATTTTAAGGGTTCTACTTTTAGTACATACTTGCATTCAAAAGTAGTAGAAACCATAAAATTCTACCCTGTTAAAAATTGGTGTTTAAAAAAAATTTTTTTTCTCAGATGATAATAATATAATGTCAATAATATTTAATTATAATACATTTTTAAAATTTATTATTTAATGTTTGGCGCAGGCAAACGCCATTCCCGGACTACCGAGAATTTAATACACGATTTATTCCGCATTAGGAATAATCGCGGAGCTCAGCTCAATCAAAGTCCAATGATTAAGCCTCGCTCTGGGAAACAAGTGTTCATGCTTCCCTTTGCACAAACGCCATTTCCAACTACCAAAAATTGTAGGCACGAGCTATCCACATCAGGAATAGTCGCGGGCTCAACTCAATCAAAGTGCAATGATTAAGCTTCGCCCTGGGAAGCATATATTCATTCATTTCTTAGCACAAACCGAACTTCTTATGGCACATTAAAAATAAACTAATTGAGAAGTACAATTCATCATTACGCTGTATTATAATACTATTTTCTTATTTTACTACTAGCTAGTAAACAAAGTGATCGTATCATTGTAAACGAAATAGAATTGAAATTGTGTGCAGATTTGTTTTACTTAAAAAACTGTTTCTACAGATAGTGAATAAAATCCCAGTAAACAATTTATGCAATAAGTGATCATGTGGAGTCTTTTTTGACTCCTCTGTGCTATTAAAACAGTCATAAATGCGCTCTTTTGCTGATATCAAAATATTCTTTTGTTGGGAGGAAATATTACCTTACCCCCGACTCTTCTTGAGAACCTTTTTTATCCCATTTTCTGATTAGCTTCGACTTATTTGAGTCGTACAGGGTGCGGCTAAAGTTACTATATGATGTAAAACAATTGTAACTTCTTTGCTTGCGAGTATTTAACTTTTTCTTTTTTCCTATTTCAGAAATTAAACTTGGGAGAATATTTAAAAATGGAACGCTATACAATTGCGCAAATAACTAAGATTGTTTTTCTATTCATTGAAAATCATCGTTCGATAATTAATACTCAACGTGCATACAGAAGATTTTATGGTGTAAGAACTGCTACAACCGGTCCAACCATTCGTTCGTTGGTGAATAATTTTGCTGAATATGGGACTGTCGGAGATTCAAGACGTACGGGCAGACCTCGAACTGGCAGATCGGCCGAAAATATTGATGCTGTGCGACAGAGCGTCGAAGAAAATCCGCAGACATCAACGAGAAGACGATCTTCCCAGTTGCAGCTTTCTGACCGCACTCTTCGGCGAATTTTAAAACACGATTTGCACCTCTTCCCTTACAAAATCCAAGTAGTCCAAAAACTAAATCCTGAGGACTTCGTATTGCGCTTGGAATATGCTAGAGCAGTTTTAAATCTCGTTGATCAAAATGAAATTTTTTTGTCAAATTTAATGATGACCGACGAAGCGCATTTTCACTGCACCGGATTTTTTCTTGTGGGGCTATCTCAAAGACAAAGTTTATATGAATAAGCCCCAAACCTTGCAGCAACTAAAGGACAACATTCAAGAAGAAATTGATCGTATACCACAAGAAACACTCAACAAAGTTATGGAAAATGCCATAAAAAGAGGACATTTTTGCGTTAGAGAAAACGGTTCTCATTTAACTGATATTATTTTTCATAATTAATGTAAAAAAATAACATAAAATAAACTTTCTTTTTATCATAAATTTTTTTTGTTTTTTTCATTCCATTCAATAGTTATTTAAAAAACAAATCATATAGTTACTTTAGCCGCACCCTGTATTTAATGTCATTTTTCTATAAATCACTTTTTAAGCGTAAGCAAAAATCATTTCTTAATCTTTTTCTAATACCGCTTGTGATTAATCAGTTTTTAATCATCAAAAGTGCTCGAAGAAGACACAGTAAGATGATTTTTGTTAAAACAATCTTCGAAATGATTACTGGGATATCGTATATTTTTGTTTACACACACATATACATAATGGCACCAGTTAGCCGAACTCTCTCATGAAACACATAGACGACAGCGGCTACACGACTACAGCCTGTCAAAAACAAAAAACACACGTTTATATGAAAACGATTATTTTGACACCAACTCAGCTACACGACTACATGACCACTTTTGCTGCTGTAGTCAACTTAGGCTAATCTCTGTTTTTGTTGGCTACAAAATAAAAATAGTGTTGACAATATAACAAAATATGTAAAAGATATTAGTGCTATGAAATATTTTATTTTGTTGAAAAAATTAATCGCAAAATGAAATGCTATAATAATTCTATTAATAAGTAAATTTATTTATTTATTTTTACGTTATAATAATGCATTATAAATAAGTAATATATTTAAGACAATTTTATATAGAATCATACATGTTTTCCTATTTTAATAAAGTTAAAAAAAAAAATATAATTGGCACTACTGAAAGAAAAATGATTTTGTATAAAAACAGCTGTTTATATTGTTGTTATATGTTGCTGTCGTTTTCAAAAAAATTAAGTAGTTGACTACACGACTACAATTGTAGCCAGCAGCATTTGTATCCGTGTGTTTGTGTAGCCTCTGTGGTCTATGTGTTTCATGCATAAGTAACAATTTCATTTAGTCTTATGAAAGCTTTTGAACAAAGCAGATATATGTCGCATTGTTTTGTGAAATCTTACATTGTATTTTAATAGGTATCAGTGATGCCAGGAGATTTTTACAGAAATCTCTACGCTAATGAAAAAAATCCATTTTTTTCCCTACACTCACTTTTTTTTTTCTCTACATTTTTCCCTATACCACTTTTTTCAATTTTTAAAAAAAAAAAAAATTATTTTTAATTTGTTAATTTTCAATTTCAATAATGCAAAAATAACATAAAAACGAAAAAAATATCGTAAAAAATAAGATAAGAATATCATTAGAATTACATAAAAACAATATAAAAAATCAACAGATATTATAAAAAAAATATTTTTACTATTCTGTATAATTCATCTTTTATATGGCTTGATGTGCATTTAAAATTTACACAATTAATTAAAATGGCTTGCAAATGGGATGTTATAACAGAATTTTGGTTGTTGGTTTTAAAAGATATTTTTTTAAGACATTGGTTATTAGCATGTATACTTAGATCTGATTTATCGCAATTTAATATTTTTTCACAAGTCTTGCATCTGTATTTAAAGTCGTCATCTTTGACCTGTTCTATCCCATTAGCTTCTCGTCTCTCAACTAACTTGAGTAAAACCTTTGTTTTCTGTATTTCTTTGATGTGTTTTCAGCATCATCGAAAAACGAATCGGACATTTTTCTAAAATCAATTATGTTTACATTTATAATATTTTAATATTCTTTTTATTTACAAACTTACTTAAGGTGCTATTACACGAAGTGTTTTTTACATATGTACTGTCACTTTTTTTATCCATATGAAATTCCTCATGTCTGTTAAAATTGTCTTTTACATACGATTCATAATTTTTGCTATCACACGTGCATATGTATTTCCGTATGACATAACCTCTAAGTGTAAACAACAGCTGATTTAATTTGTGAATTTACAAAAATTTATTGTTAAAAAAAAGGTTATATATTTTTTAATTGTTAACACTAAACAATTTATTTTTCTTTCAATATTAATCTTTAAAATTTACTCTGTTTTTCTTTCGTCACAAGCAGTGTTGTATTTTCATGTTTGTCATGCAAAAATAGAACCTGTTCTAATTGAAAAATGTACATGTGACTTTCTTCATGTATTGTACATAAACAATGTTTCATAAGTATCACACGATGTGTACAACTTTTGTTGTGGGAAAATTTGACAGTACATATGTAAAAAACACATCATGTAATAGCACCTTTAATATAATCGAAGAGATCTACAAAGATGGCGTACTTATGTATGTATTAAAAAAAATGCACAAAACAAGTAAACTGCACAAAAGTGTTTTTTATTTTTACTTGTCATTCTTATTAAAGAAGCCACGTATTTACTATATCCATATTATAGAGTTATTACCAGATTTAAAAAAGATAGATATTTTTTCATTTTAAAGTTTAAAATTGAAATATGTATAATATTAAGTTGTTAAAAAAAATTTTTCAAAAAATCCCTACAATTCGACAAAAGTAAGAAATCTTTTGCATTAAACACATAGACGCAAATCCATTTATCGATGCGTTACAAATGGAATGTCATAATAAGATCGGAAAAATAAAACTGATTAACGCTAGTGCTTTTAAAATATAAGACATGGTCAGGTATTCCGAAAAAGATCCGAAATTTAAAAATATATTTTGTTTAATATCTTCTATTGACTTTAAAATTGTTAAACGTAAATGCTGAAAATTCAGATTTAAACACGACTTAAAATATAACTGAACTCGAACCTGTTTATTGTACATGTTCTGTTTTTTCTTACTACACGAGCCACAACACGACTTAAAATATAACTGAACTCGAACCTGTTTATTGTACATGTTTTGTTTTTTTTTTTTTCAGTACACGTACCAGAACATGAACTTCAAATAAAGCAACACTCTAAAATGTGTGCTTTATGTGTGATTGAAACAAAAAGTACGTGATACAAAAATGTTCGTGTAAATAACGAAATATTAAAACGAACACAGTCATGGTTGTGTTGGGCACCGAAGAAAATTTAAAAACAAACATAATTGATATGAAAATAAAAATATGTGTGTGTTGGTCTAAGTTATGTTTGTTTACATATATGTACGAGTTTTTTATTCAGTGTGTTTTTTTTTCTGAACTCTGGCCATAACAGCTAGTGTTTCAACTGTGAAGCGTGTAATTCGCAGTGCTAAGCATCTGAAAAGATTAAAACTTAAAAAAAAAACCACCACTCAATGCCGCTCGCAAGGAAGCCAGGTTGCTTTTTTCACGTTTTTGTATGACATTCCATGTCCATGTATGAATGTCAACGTGTCGTATTTTCAGATGAAAAAAAATTTAACCTCGATGGACCAGATGGGTATAACTTTTACTTCCATGATCTGCGTAAAGAAGAACACTTTTTGAATCGTCACCACAGCCGTGAAGGTGGTGTTATGGTATGGGGAGAAATATCATATTATGGAACCTGTGATCTTCAATTTTTGACTTCCAAAATGAACGCGGTAGCATACAAAGGAGTATTGGAAAGGGCATTTCCAGAATTAGGAAACATGTTTGGACCACTACCATGGACTTTTCAACATGACAATGCTCCAATCCATACCGCTCGAACGGTTACAACTTGGATTCAAGCTCAAAACGTTGAATTGCTGATATGGCCTCCGTATTCCCCAGATTTCAATATTATTGAGAATGTTTGGGGATGGTTAACACGGAAATTTTATGAGTCTGGAAGACAATTTAACGACAAAACGTCACTTATAAATGCCATTAAAAATGCCTGGAGCGAAGTTTCTCTGAATTACATTAAGAGTCTTTTTGACTTATTGCCTAACCGCCTCTACGAGGTAATTTTAAATAAAGGAGGATGTACACATTACTAAAATATTATATTTATTTTAAAACTTTCACTACTATTATTTTTTTCTAAGAACTTCTTAATTTTTCTTTATATTAATTAAATGTTTTTATTCAAGTGACCCAAAAAATAAATCCCAATATTGTATAGAATCCAAGAAACGCATTACAAATAAATATATGTGTATTGAATATTACTATTTATTTATGATTTTTACTTTTGATTTTAAACAGGTTTTTTATTTTTTCGTAACCCGGATAATTTTTTATAAGTATTGAAATAAAACAAAGTACTGTTCCTATTCATGTGAGCGGCAGTGTATATAAGTTTGTCATTCCGTTTGTAATAATTACAAAAAATCTGGATCCTTGTGATCCTTATAACAAGCAGAGTTGATATAGCGATGTCCGTCAGTCCGGCTGTGGAAATCAGGATCACGGCTTCAATCGGTTAGCTAGGTTGCTCGTTTGTATTAAAAATGATTCACTAACATCCTGGGAAGTATGCTATTTAAAATCGTCCAAATCCGTTAATTAATTCCCGAGAATTGAACGAAGAAGTAAAAAAAGTCTTGAAAAAATATGATTTGCCTATGTTGTTCTTGTCACGATAATACCCTCAATAGCACGGCTAGGGAGCTTGTTTTTTAGTGAGGTCGCAAATATGAATATATTTTGATCAAATTTAGTATATAAGCTTCTATTGGTCATAGGATGAACAGTGTTGAAATTGTTGAAAATTGGTTCATGTTCAGACCTAGTCCCCATACAAATGACCCCATGAAATGGACTTAAATTGCCATAAGATCCACATTACCTAGATCTCGGTCAAATTGTGTTTGTGTGTGTTTATTACTCCCATTAATCAGTAGTCTAAAAAAAAAAACCCTATGGGACAATTATTATCATAGCCCCCATATAAAGCTGCTTCCCCATCTTCACTTAAATCTATCAAAAAACAAAAATATTGCACAGACTTTTCTCAAATTTGTTATTTATATATTTTTGCCAAAAAATAACTGACCTTACCAAATATGGTCGGGAGCGGTCCGAACGCAAAAAATTAATAACAGTACCACTCAAATTTGATTTATGCTTATTTTCTAAAACCGATAGTTTTAGATAGTTTTTGCATAGAAAGAATTAACTTCTATCTGAAAATTGTCATTATTTTTCTATTATTGGAGTAGAAAAACAGTTAAGGTTTTAAAAGTTAAAAAGAGTCGTATTTTCATAATTCTTCTTGGAAGATATGAATAATGTTGGATTATTTATTTCATATACACGTTATAGCATAGCATTTGTAGAATCTTCGAAATAATATTCAATTAAAAATTTTAATAAATAAGTCCGTGACAGCGAATCTCCGCATCATGTAAAATAAAAAAATTCGAAATGCGTTTGAAAGGTGACATGATTCCTGAGGTAGCGCCGAAGAGTTTTTTCAATTTTTTTGCAGCATTTTGAAGTGAAAAACACGATTTTTGCTTTAAATTTCGCGAAGTTGTTGTTAAAAAATGGGAAATAAAAAAACTCTTCGTGGTTACCTGGCGATTTATGTGTTGATATAGTTTGTAGTTTGTTTCACGGTTTTCGAACATTTATTTGCGATAAAATTGTTTTAAGGTTTTTGAAAACTGATTTATATACGATATACCGTTATGAGGCCGGTCGCTGGAAACGTTGTATCTTCTTAAGTTTTGCTCCGATTTACTTGAAATTTTGACAGATAATTACAAACAATATTAAGTTTAACCAGGTAAATGGTTTATTTTGTACTTTTCTTTTTAATTTAAATTTTTTAATATCAAGATGCATTTTATTTTTTCCAATCCTTTTCAATTTTCCAAAACTATTAGTATAGGGCACATTTGTGAGTCCGCATAGATCAACTTTCAACTCTTACTTGTTTTTATTGTATTAAATCTATCTTTGTGTCTTTAAATTAATTAAGATAATTGAGATGAAAATATTTAACAAATTGCTTTTTTTTAGTTAATATCTGAACATTTTACTGATACAAGGCAAAACTAAAACTGCCAAAAATTTCAGTCAAAACTATTTTGAATGTATTTGTTAAATATCGCATAATTTTTTTCAATTTTAAACTTTAAAGTCTTTTTTAAGTCTGGTAATAACTCTGTAATATGAAGTAAGTAAATATGTGGCTTCTTTAATAACAATGGCAAGTATAAAACACTTTTTTGTGCATCACATTAAAATATTATAAATTTGAACATAATTAATTTTAGAAACATATTTGTTTTGTTTATTTATTTATTTTACTCTTTGGTGAGTATTTTCGTTTTTGTTCGGCTGTATACATAGAAGAAGCCGATTAGAGTTCGGTTTACTGGTGCCGCTATGCATAGTGTGTGCGTTAACAAAAATATACGATATCCCAGCCATCATTTCGAAGATTGTTTTAACAAAAATCACCTTACTGTGTCTTCTTCGAGCACTTTTGATGATTAAAAACTGATTAATCACATGCGCTATTAGAAAAATACAAGAAAATAATTTTTGCTTACGCTTAAAAAGTGATTTATAGAAAAATGACATTAAATACGACTCAAAAAAGAGTCGAAACTGACCAGACAAGCGGATAAAAAGGATTCTCAAGAAGATTCGCGGGTAAGATAATATTTCCTCCCAACAAAAGAATATTTTGTGTTCAGCAAAAGAGTGCATTTATGACTGTTTTAATAGCACATATGAGTCAAAAAAGACTACATGTTCATTTATTGCATAAAATACTTACTGGGATTTTCACTATCTGTAGAAACAGGTTTTTTAAGTAAAACAAATCTGCACACAATTTCAATTCTATTTCGTTCATAATGATACATTCACTTTGTTTACTAGCTACCAGTAAAATAAGAAAATATTATTATAATACAGCCTAATGCTGAATTGTACTTCTCAATTAGTTTATTTTTAATGTGCCATAAGAAGTTCGGTTTGTGCTAAGAAAAGCATGAATATTTGTTTCCCAGGGCGAAGCTTGATCATTTCACTTTGATTGAGTTGAGCTCCACGACTATTCATAATGTGAATAGCTCGTGCCTAAAATTTTTGGTAATTGGAAATGGCGTTTGTGTTAAGAAAAGCATGAATGAATGTTTCCCAGGGCAAGGCTTGATCATTGCACATTGATTGAGCTGAGCTCTGCGGTTTTCATATTTATTTAATTATTTTAAAATTTATTATAATTAACATCTTTTTTTAACATCCGACAAAAAATAGTATTTTTTTAAACACCAATTTTTTTACATAGTAAAAATTTTATGGTTTACCTACTACTTTTGAATGCAAGTATGCAGAGTTTATATATGTACTAAAAATACAACCCTTAAAACCATACCATACCATGCAACTCTAAAAATTTCAGAATTTTGTATAAATAAAATATTATACCGATTTATTTTAATATGCGCTTATTATGGATATACATATACAGAATATATGAATATTATTTATAGTATTTTAATTTTGGCAACCAATTTGTTACATTTTGTGATGTTATAAAAATCGCAGAATATTGATATTGATTTTATATAGTTTCTTTTATAAATTAATTAACTTAAATAGTGCACCAAAAAATATTGATATTGGTGAATTTTTATATTATTAACACAACGAATACAAAAACAACATGCACAGCTATGACAAAATACAAAATTTAAGAAAACAATATAGTTTCAGTGATTTTTCGGTACCTATGAAACCTATTGTTAAAAAACATAAACCTTCTCATGATGTTAGTAAATCATTCTCACTAAAAACAAGCACCCTAGCTACCCAATTGAAGCCGCCATCGTGATTTCCACAGACGGACAGACGGACATCGCTATATCAACTCCGCTTGTTATAAGGATCACAAATATACATATATATTTTATGGGGTCCAGATTTTTTTTTCTATTATTACAAACGGAATGACAAACTTATATATACCCTCTGCACACTGGAGTGGAGGGTATAATTATGTGAAGAAATTAACGAAAAAATTGAGTAGATATTTATATATTCAATTTAAAAAAAATTTTTTTTTTGTTTAATTTTTATGGTTTAAAAAGTAATCTGTTAACAGACGTTATCAGAAATTCTTGGAATAAGTATTTTTGGTTTATAAATTTAACTTTTTACTGAAAGAAATTAAAAATTATTCATCAAAAATATATTTTTTTTGCTTTATACTGTATAGTAGATGTCAACATTTATGTAAATATGGTCAACATATATTAAGTATATATTTAAAAACTACAAGCATATACTACATATATGCACATTAGCATGTCTCGGATTTTGCGGAAAATAATATAAAACATTTTAAAATGAAGCTTTGGAAAATTTCTTTTAAAATTCTAAGTTGATCCAATATCTCTAGCGTTTTTTAAAGCAAAAATTTAATTACTGATTTCGTAAGATTTAAGATTTTTTTTTTTATATTTTCGATTAAAATTCATACTGAGATAATGTTAGCCATTGAAATTATAGAAAATTGGACAATAAGATTTACTTCAATACGGAATTACTTCAGTACAATTCAGCTCTATACCAAATACGGAACTCGCTTATTCACATACATTCGCATGCACTTATAATGAAACATACATTAATGTCACGATGAAAATGGCCAGTAATAGTTCACACACATACACACGCGCAGCACACAAGTCAACATTTTTTAACAAACACATACAACTTCCTTAGGTACTTATATCGTCACATAAAATGCAAAAGGCCGTAACTAACAAAAAAATTCAAAATTGACTTTTTGATTAATTATGACGTACTTAATCGAAACACATGTACACAGTAAATTTTACATGCATACGTCCAAAAATAACGACTTTATGGGCGAAAATCAAAAGGCCGTAACTGCAACTTCAACAATTTCATAAACCAAAAAGCCGTAACTACACTTTTTTTCATTCTCTTAGATTCTTTTTCAATGTGACACATTGTGTTATCCGTAATTACATTTTTTTTCATTATCTTTCATTCTTTTTCAAATTGTGTTATTGTGTTACTGCCGTTATTCCCGGAATAAAACAAAATAAATAAAATGTGTACTAATAGTGAAAATGATTGTAATGAAAAACTTAAACAAAATAATAAAAGATCTGGAAATATAATAAACCGATTGAAAGGAAAAAAATACATGGGACTAACGAAAGGCATTATTATTAGTGAAAAAGCTCCAAGAGAACTTAAAGCTGGATGTACTTCAAAATTCTGTGAGAAAAGTGCTGTACGGAATTGTTCTACATTTTCCGAAGAAATTCATAAGGAAATATTTAATGGGTTCTGGAAAATGTCATGGGATCAAAAAAAATTTATGTCGTTAATCTTGTTGAACGCGCAAACATAAAGCGAATTGGTGTTGAAAACTCTAGAAGATCAATTACGAAACGTTACTATTTAAAACATCATTCTAAACGTGTTCAAGTGTGTTTTCATATGTTTTTATCTACGCTTGGAATAAATGAGAAAATGGTGAGGAATTGGGTAAATTTCAATGACTCCCATGGCAATATTTCGCCAGAAGAATAAAACAAAATAACATCAAAACGTAAAGCATTTACTAATGCAGGAGTCTTTTTCAAAACCGTTTAAATTTTCTGGAAAAATGGTTGCATGACATTCCTAAGCTTGAATCACACTACCGAAGACAATATACGAAGAAACTGTACTTTCAGTCCGATTTTAAAAGCTACAAACATGTCTATGAAGTTTATTCTAAAGACTGCGAGACTAATGAAGTAGTTCATGTATCTTTTCCAACATTTATGGCAGTATTAAAAAAACAAAACTGTTGTATATTTAAGCCAAAAAATGATATGTGCGACACCTGCACATCATACGAATCGAAGAACTTAACCCAAGATCAGTAGGACATTCATAGAATGGATATACAAGACATGAGAAATGAAAAGTTAAATGACATGAAAAACGCCAATTCAGGATTAAACTTGTTGTTATGCATTGACATGCAGGCAGTGAAATTGATTCCACAGACAAATGCAAATGCCACGTACATACTATAAAATGAAATTGCAACTGCACAATTTCACAATTTATAACGTCATTTCACATGAATCTGACAATTTTGTCTGGGACGAAACAGATGGTACCCTTGTTGCTTCTACCTTTGATACATGTATAATAAAATACATAATAAATGCCATTAAAAAGTCACCAAATATTCATCACATAACTATATATTCCGATGGTTGTTCCTACCAGAACCGAAATGTAATTCTCTCTAACGCAATATTATCTTTATGTGTTCAAGAAAACATAACGGTAGAACATAAATATTTAATAGTGGGACATACACAAATGGAGTGTGATTCGACCCACTCCCTCATTCAAAGAAAAATCAACAAGAGACAAATAAATTTACCATCTGAGCTGTCTGGCTTGATTAGAGAGTCTCGAAAGAACCCCTTTCCTCTAAAAGTGCATCATGTTGATTACAAGTATTTCCTTGACTATGAAAATATTCCTAAGCGCTACGTATCTATTCGACCAGGTAAAATTTAACACACATGTATAAATTATGTATAAAAAACTCAGTATCTTCATTACAGGCAAAAAATCCGGAGAGCCAACTGTTAATATGATCCGTGCCTTGGGATATGATCCATCTGGAATAATTTATTATAAAACAAATATCAACGACGATTATAACGTTTTGCCACAACGTACGCAACAAAAATTTAAGGACATCGAACCTTCACAGTTACATATCGAAAGAATACCAATATCCAAAAAGAAATGGGAACACCTTCAGGAACTTAAATTTTTACTTCCGGCTGACTGCCACAGCTTTTATGATAATATACCCTTTACATCTTAAACCTATTCTAATTTGCTATTTGTGATGCAGGTTTTGTTGTTTTCAAATGAATTATTTTGTTTTTCTGTACCAGTTTAATTTTATTTTATTTTCTCAAATTAAATTTATTAATTAAATAATTTCTTCCCGAATTTTTTTAAAAGTTATAAGCAATTTTGTATTTTGTGTTAAAATACTTACAATAAATAGATACAAAAAGACATAACTTGTTAAAAACTTTTTTAGTTACGGCCTAAAAGCACATTTTGTTATTTTAACCATTTGTTTTGTTTTATGCACAATTTTTTTCTTGTAGTTACGGCTTTTTGGTTTCAGAAAAATAGAGTGCAAAAGGCCGCAACTAATATTTCTTAAAAACTAATTTGTTCCCATTAATTTGGTTTTCATAAACAAATCCGTCTTTGTTTTCTAAGCTTCAATCTACAATTTGGATATTTAGCTTTAAGTAGTCTTTAATTTATAACGTTTTTTGCTTCTCCTGTAAAATACTAAAAATGTTAGTTACGGCCTTTTGCATTTTAGGTGACAATATACATATTCGTACATATACCACTATACCACAAACACTATTTATTTTTTTTTACACATTTTGTACGAGTGAGAATAAATTTGCATAAGAAAAAAAAAAAAAACGAAATGTGTACATTTACAGCAGTTTATTTAAATATTAATTTTTTTTACATTTATTTACATTATTTTTTGTTGGCCTTAGAGAAAAACGTTTGGTGTGTATATGTGTGTATGGCTGTGTGTTTTGTTTTAATAATTTGCTTAATTGCATTAAAATATGGCACATGTTCTATTTATATTTATTTTAATTTTATTTTTTCAGTTAAATTTATGATTTTTTTTCTGTTATTGCCCAGATTGTATGGTATAATTGTACAACAAAGAAATTTAATAAAAAAAATAATTCGAAAAACATTGATAAAGTTCTACAAACATGATAATTGGTTTACATTTTTTTCGATTTTTTTATATTTTTTTTTTATAATAAATCGTTTAAATCAAGTACGATGTTTTATAACAATTTACTTTTGCGGCAGCCATTCGAAATATTAAATTTTAGTTAAATTAATATCAATATTTTCAATATTTTTTTAAAGGAAAATTTGCTGGGACACAATTTGCCGGTTCACAGTGGGTGAAAATAGTTTTTCATTGGCCAAAATTCTGTAACTTTTGAACAGATCAAAATATTTAAGTAAATTTGTTTAATGTATAGTTTAATGGATACATATTTAGTTCAGCTTGACTCAGTTTAAGTTACATTAAAATTGATTGAGAACTTTTTAAGCAATTCTAGGTCAGTTGAACTTTTGGTTTTTTTTAACTTTTAGAGTGAAATATGTGTTTATTTTTTAATTTATTAAAAAAATCAATATTTGGATTTTAATAATAATTATAAACATTTTTTGTAATAATGAGATTTTTAAATGTTACACTCAAAAAAAATAGTAAAATCAACTGGAGATTTTGCTACCATTACTGAAAAATTAAAAATTTTTGTTGTCAAATTTGGAAATTTGTTTACACTCAACGAATATTTACACTTAAAAAAAAAACGTTAATAATGTTATCTAAAAATCTTGCTATTACTACAGAAAAATTTATTATTTTTTGCTGTCAAACTTGATAATTTTAAAAAACATTTCAAAAATAAAAAGTGCAATAATTTAAATTGCATTTTAACAATGGTCGGTTCTGTTTATTATTATTTTTTTACTAATACTATGTTTTTCGTTTTTCGTACTTAAATAACAATGAAAGGCAATTATAATTATTATTCATTTGACTCAAATATTGATTGCAAATATGCCATATTTTGTTCTGCGTTATTTCTGTTCTTTAGTAGTTTTTTGACTGCTTCATCTAAATACCGATGTTCGATACTGGAGATGAGCGGATCTGACGTTGCCAATAATATATGAAATAGATCTTCATTTGTGGAATTTCGTGAAATTTTTCTTGTATTGTGCTCTCTATAAAATCTGTAATCCTTATTCCTTTTTTCCTGAGCCTCCTCTGATAGTTCTTCAAGTGGCACCAAATGATATTTAATGACATCTTCTCTATGATAAAGGATTTTGTGAAGTGTTGCCGACATATTTCTCAATGGGTAGTTGGTTGTATATATTTTTGCAGTTTCCTTAGCATAATCTACAAATTTTCTAAAGTCAATTTCTTCATTGCACGCAAGTACTTGTAGGATTATTTTAAATCTGAAAATAAGGTTTAAATCCACTTCTGTTATTTCAGATGCTGTTTCTGGATCTGAAAAGAATTGCCATGCAGCAATGCCATCATTTGTATTGCCTGACCCTTGTTTTGGCTGATCAATGATCAATCCAAATTTGCGATATTCATCTTGAACATGTTTCTTTTTTGAACTTCTTGACTCTTTGTTGGTTTCGTTGTTTCTTATTGATCCTGAAGACCCGAAATCAAAATCATAACAGATTTTTAGTATGTGTTCCATAAGTCGTATTCTTACATGTAGTGGTGATAATCCTAATTCATATGCATCGGTATTATCTAATGATTTTATCGGGGATTGGTTTAATTTTCTTGATGCTGTTTGGCACATAATGCAGCTGGATGCAGCCTTCGTGTTAGTCTAAGCCTGACCTACTTTTCCATCTATCGTTGTCAGCACTAATTGGTAGCTTACCTCAATTTGCTGCCCATGTACCTGTCATTGTAATGGCTGTAGTGTTGCAATTTGGGCTTTGATATCACTAACTTCTATGTTAATTGCATTATGAGTTTCTTTTTTGAATTCTAATTTGATTGGCCTGCAGTATTTCGTAGAAGATGCTGTCTCATTTTTCCAAATATCCATTGTTTGCGTTGTACTAGTCGAAAGCTCTGAATCTTCCAAAATCTTTCTCAATCGCAATGGTACAAATGATACCATGAACATATCTGAGCCCGAAATGTTTTCACATACTACCACTTACAACAACTAAAGACTGTGTATTGACATTCCTACTTACAAATATATTATGGTAATAGAACAAATAATGACTATTATAAGCTATAAAATACCTAAAGCACAAATTTAATACACCATTGTATACGTGAAACTTATAGGGCTGTTTAAATTATCGTAATTTGAATTTTTTTTAGAGTAATTTCATTAAAATGAAAAAAGTGTTCTACCCATGGTTCGTCACGGAAGCAAAAGTATATATATGGTTAAAGAGGACACTTCCACCTTTCTCCGTGTGGTATACGTTTCTTATTCCCTCTTGTTCCCTAGAAGTTCTATGCCACTAAAGTTGAAATTTGAGAAAAATATAGTAGTTTCATAAATATTGCATAACGCCCCTAATGTTTAACGGTAGAGATGTGGTCGTTTACAACGACTAAAGTCTATAATCCTACCAATATTATAAAAAAGACCGCTGGTCCTTATCGATGATGGCTTACGAGTAGTAACCATTTATTTTTGATAGAAAACAAAAAAAATCACCATTTTCTGAAATTAAAAAAACAGTTGAGTTTGACAGCATGCCGCGCCCATAATTAGCAATAGTTTAACCTAAGTTTTTGATAACCTTAATCTGGATATATTAGCTACAAAAAGGCGTTAAAATTTTAAAAATCGGTGACAAAAAAAATTAGACTTTTGGCCAATGAAATCAAAATTTTAGCCACAGTGCGGTTATTATAAATTGCTCTTTTACTACGACTGAAAATAATATTTTAGTCTCTGGTTATTAGAATAAAAATTCGCAATAAGGATCAAATAAATTTATAACCACAAATCTTAGAATTTATTAATGAGGGAAAAAATTTACGTAGAACTTTTTCTTAGATGTGTTGATCATGACAGAAAAATTTACTAAAGGCAATAATTTGGAACTTAGATACATTTTTTAGATAGTTATTAATACGATATCGGGAAGGATATTGGATAGCAACATTTCACAGTCCACAGACTCACAATGCTGTCCGACTTCATTTAAACTAATCTTAGTAATAGAAGTGCTTCAATAATTCTTAATTTATAAGATGTTTAAAAGTTTATGTTTAATAAAAATATTTGCTGCTATATTTTTCATTAAATATCCAGTAGAACTTTTTATGTAAATTTTGATAATTTTAATTCTGTCAATAGATATGATGTGTTGGCTGGTGTTCCTCAGGGTTTTCTTTTATTGTAAATTTTTTACAATATTTATTTAGCAGATATTCCTCATCCTGTTGAGGGAGAGACTCTTATAAAGCGTGACCCAATAAGAGTGCAAGATTTAATTTCAAAACAAAACGATTTTTTGTACCCTACACAGTACAACATTTTTCACCTCATTGATTTGCGACTCAATTCTGGGAATTGAATCTGAAAGTAGCCCCAAAAATAAGAACTTCTGGGAATGGGAATTTTTGCGATTTTAAGGCACTGGATGTACTTTTTTCGGCTAGGTTTGTTCCGTTTTTTTTTCTCCTATTCAATATCTACAATTTTGTTTCAGACACAAAAGAGATATTCCAGTTATTTAGCAAAAAAGGAGAAAATGGGGAAAAAATGGGGGGAATTGGAATTTTTGCGATTTTTAAGGCAGTGGATGCAATTTTTTTTGGTTAGGTTTATTCCGCTTTTTTTCTCCTATTCAATATCTACAAGTTTGTTTCAGACACAAAAGAGATATCCGTACGGTTACCGAGTTATAACCGTGTTAAAACATACAAAAAGTGATAAAAATCCACCTTGAGCAAAAAAATTCGTATGGCCATTAAATTATAATGGCAGCAAACTTGACAAAACGCATGATGTTCGGGGCTACTTTCTGGTGCAATTGTCAGAATTGAGTCACAAAATCATGTGTTTTACTATGCTATAATAATAATGACTTTGTGCTGATGTTTGTAACTACCCAAAATATTTGACCTAGACCCATCTTTTATTATACCAATCAACTCAGAATCACTTTCTGAGTCGATTTACCTACGTCCATCCGCCCGTCTGTCTGCGTATCCAAGCCACCTTGTATGGTCGCAAATATGAATATGTTTTGATGAAATTTAGCATATAAGCTATGAAGCTATGAACCCTACTGAAGTTGGTGAAATTCAGTTTATGTTCAGACCTAGTCTCCATACAAATGACCCCTATGATATCGACTTAAATAGTCATAATATCCAAATTATCATATAGATCTCAGTCAACTTGGGTTTGTGTATGTTTATTACATCCATTTATCAATGGTCTAAAAATAAACTGTATAGGACAATTCTTTGTCACAGCCCCCATTTGAAGCCGATTCCGATCTTCACTTAGATCTTTGAAGAAACAAAAATATTGCACAGATTTTTCTCAAATTTGGTTTTTATATGTTTTTGCAAAATATAAGTGACTTTACCAAATATGGTCAGGATCGGTCCTTTTTTCAACCTTGTCCCCATACAAATATAGCATCCGATATGAACTTTTTCATATCTGCAGCAAAAAATTAATAAGAATGAATGTATCCAAATAGTTGGTCCTAAGAGATAGGGTCTCTAAACGCATGGTATTGGGTGTCGAATAGTCGGTCTAGACCGACTATAACTTTCTTACTTGCTTTCGTTGGATCATTTTCATGAATATATTTTTACTAAATTCTGTACATAAAATTTTGTCGTTAATAGTATGAACGGTATTGAAATAGTTCTAGTCGGTAATGATTTAGACCTAGTCTCCATGCGAAGGACCTAATGAGATCGACTTAAATTGACCTAAGATCCAAAAATGTACCCTGTAGCACCAATTTTAGTCATAGTCCCCATATACAGTCCCTAATCTAACAAGAGACATAAATATTACATAGATATTTTATACCCTCCACCCCAGCGTGCAGAGGGTATATATAAGTATGTCATTCCTTTTGTAATAATTAGAAAAAAAATCTGGACCCCAACAAGCGGAGTTGGTATAGCGATGTCCGTCTGTCCGTCTGTGGAAATCATGATAACAACTTGAATCGGGCAGCCATTGTGCTCGTTTGCATAAAAAATGATTCACTGATATCCTGAGAAGTTAGTTACTTAAAATTGTCCAAATCGGTGAAATAGGGACCGAAATCTGAATGAAGAACTAAAAAAAGTTTTGAAAAAATATGATTTTCTATGTTGTTCTTGTCACGATCATGGCCTCAAGATCAGCGAGATCATGGGAAGATTTCTGTTTCAAAAATCATTAAAATCGGTGGAACAGGTCCAGGGAAATCTCTGAAAAATTAAAAAAAAAGAAAAATATGATGTTTCTATATTGTTCTTGTTGTTATTCTAAATGTTGTATTGTTGTGATAGCTGGACTTGTTGTTTTTGTCGTCGTTGTGGTAATAATATTATAAAAACTAACGCTTTGCACATTTTTTTTATCAACTCTGGTAGAAAAATTTTAAAGTTTCCATTGTTTTGGCATCACTAAAAAATTTTTAAGATCATTTTTGTCATCGCCAGGAGCCTGCCTACAAGGGGTTAAAAATCAATCCAAAATTTTTTCGACAAGCAACATCTAAATTAAATAATGTTAAACTACCTAGTTGTTAATAAAACAAAAACAATGTAAATTTACCAAAAAAAATTTTATGCATTAATTTATTTTAAAAAAAAATACGAAAATAACTTTTGATGTTGTATTTTTTGTGTGTGTAATATTTATATACATGTACATACATACATATATTAAATAATAAAATAATATACATATATTCTATATACATATGTATATGCATAATAACCGCATGTTAGAAATAAATTGGTATATTATTTTATTTATATAAAATTCTCCAATATGTATTTTGTTTTAGGAAAATACATTTCTTTTGTATTAACAGAGTGTCACTTCATTTTGCTCAGTGGAGCTATGCCACAGTAGATGGCGCCACAATTTTTGCTCTAATTAGCTTTGCAATCGTTATTTCTATTTTAACATGAATGTCAACATTTTCAATTAGATATCATACACAACAATGTTAAGAGTATACCCAGGGCTGGTCTTTTATTTCATACGTTTTTCCATTATTCTTTTACATATATGATCATAAGTTTGGCATATTAACTTTTTGTTGTCTTTACAAAATAGAGTTACTGAGTTCTTCAATGAGTTTTGTTTGCTTTCAAAACAGTTCTACATAGTTATATAAAATTATTGTTATGCTTTACCTACAAAATATCTGATTATAATTACTAAAGCATTACTATTCACATAAATACAAAATTACAGTCTTTAAATTTTCCATTCAAATTTAAGAAAATATCAATTCTAAAAATTGAATTTCAGAAAATAATATTGAAACGTCGGAAATAATAACTTGAAATTTAGAAGACATCAATTGCATTTTTAAAATATAAATTTTATTCTTTAAACACAAATTGAAATTCAAAAAAATATTAAATATGTTTACATTTAAAAAATCAACTGAAATTAAAAAAAAAAAAATATTGCGATTGAGGAAACATTAATTTGCATTTCAGGATAAGAAAGTATTAATTTAAATTCAATAAAGTTTAGAAAACCTCAAATAATATTTAAGAATTGCGAACATAAAAATTGTTACATAAATAAAGCGCAATTTGATGAGAATGTTATTTATATATTATTGGTCACGATTTTTGTGGATGAAAATTTTAAGTTTTTCAGAAATAAAGATAACAAATTATTTTATTTAAAATTTTTGGGACATATTTTTGTTTGCGTTTGGCATCCCTAATTTGAACCAGCGTTCATGATGACTTCAAAATTTGACTTCATGGTAGGCAAAGTAAAACCCAAAAAATTGAAGTTCGATAATAATTCCCAGGTAGTACTATTTGGAGTCAATAAATGAAAATATATTTTATAAACATAATTTAATTCAAAATCAAAAGTTGGCATCACTGGGTTAGATTTTGTATTGTACTGTGTAAATAGTGAAAACTTCCTTTTAGTATGTAATCAAAATGTTATTTCCCAAATATGACAATATTTTAACAAAAAAAATTGAGAGAGTTTTTTTTTGGGTTATTATTTTGTTACTCGATCCGACCTATACGGCCACAATGAAGAATTATTTGGCCAGTCATAAGAAACTATACAGCCATCTCCAATTAGCACGATTTAATGCGTATAGCCACCCTACACAAGCATTACCTTCGCAATGGAGATTAGGGCGAGCTATTTAATTTGCAAAAACTTAAATTAAATTAATTAACTAATTATGTCATATAACCGGAAACGCATGCCCGCATGCACGCATGACCAAAAAGCAAACACCGAAACGTGTTTTCTTTTATCCGAAATAATAGAAAAGACGAAAACGATCTTTTCTCACTGGAGCGCGATTTACTAATGTGAGAGAGCTCTATATACCAACTCTTGGAATAAACAAAAATCCATATAAAACCAAAGAATTTGCTGAAATAATTTGGTATTAAATTTAACAAACTGTTTTTCAAATATTTTGTTTACATTTATTATCAATACTCAAACCGAGGTGGAGGGTATCAAAGATTCGGCACAGCCGAATTTAACACTCTTACTTGTTTCAAATTATATTTGTACATGGTTTTGAGAATAATATGAAACTTTAGCAAATATGACGGTATGGGATCATTTTTTTGAACCCATATGAAAATAGCATGCGATATGAACTTTTTTATATCTACAGGTCACAAATTAATAACTATTCCATTAATTCTTGTTTTCTATGCTCTCAAAATAATAACTTTTTATTTACTGACAGAATTTTAACTACAAATCAGTAAACAAAAAACTATTTTCGTTTGTTTTTTATTACTATTATTTTTTTGATACAGAACAAAAGCTAAATTACAACAATGTTTATAAACATCTGTTGTAGCAACATGTTCTATATGTCGTCGTACAAAATCCATATACATAGTTTGAATTGATTTTAAACCGTATTTAAACAAACATTTTAAGAAAAAGAATAAAACAAGGAATAAGATTATTTTTTGACTATAGACAAAGTTTAAGTAAATATTTATTCGTAAACAACTGCTGAAACAACAAACTGTTAACGTAAAAATTCTGTGGTTTTATATAAATATGATCTCAGCAAAGTTGGATTTAAAACCTTTATCGAAACTAATAATATAATTTTCTTATTTTTTATTTTTCGGCCGGTACTATTCAGTTGTGATTTATCGGGCGCTATGAAAATAAAGCACGTGGAAAAAAATTAAATAAAATTTATGTTTCATAACACCATTTTTGGATAAAACTTGATTTCAGCAACTAGCAACCTCTAGCAAATCGGAAAATATACTCAACAATTTTTTGGGTCACAAGCATTCATATTCTGCTTTAAGAGTCGCAACAATAAATACAAAATTGGTTAATCGTCCTAACATCCATAACACCTTTATATTGTTTTTGTTCTTTTTACTGAAAGTTTAAATCCATTTTACTGTTATAGTCTTGTCCGACAATACAATCGGTAATGAATTATATTTATTCTCTGTGTTTATATATTTTAGCTCAACACAAATACACAGCAATAATCTTGATACAGAAAGTATGTTGAAAATACAAAAACAAAAACACACAAAAATTTTGCACAAAGAAGGCAGCAATGACAGTCACAGCAACAGGATATCCAACAGGGTTTTAGTAGATTATTTGTATTGACAAACAATGACCAGTTTTAATAAGTTGCTACGACTACTACTCAAATTGAATCTATTAAATCGAAAATAAAATGTTCGTTTAAAAGAATACTTTAAGTTTCATTTCATTCTTATTAAAAAAAATTCTACGATAATTGAAATACATATCAAAACAAATCTGTGTACAAAATATTTTTTTGGGCAGAATAGCTTCTGGCGGGTCGGCTTGTTTTATATATAATAAATAAAAGAATTTTGTTTTGCCTGATTTTTTCGCATTTTTAATTCGTTTAATTGATGATTTTTTTTTTATGTGATCCATTAATCGAATAAATCTCAATATGTTAGTTAAAATATATTTTTTGTACACCAAGCACTTACCTTGGTCACATTGTATTGGGACACCCTATGAACGACCACAGGATAGTTAAGATATTGCAATTTGCTGCTTGTTTAGCCATTGTAAATAGAAGTTTTCTTTATGTTTTCATTGCTCTCATACGTTAGTATTGTTGTTATTTATTGTGCCGTGTTATTGTTGAGTTATTATACGACTTCACATTGCTGTGATGAGATGATATTTGAAATAAATGTATTTTTTAACCATGCTGAAGAATTCTTTGAAAATCATTTTTATTTAGAAAAAAAAAAAATAAAATATGTAACATACATATTTTTCTGCTGGTTTACTCATTGAATAACTTAATGAATTAATTAAAAAGAAAAAAAAAAACAAAAATCGAATAAACATAAATTTTAAATCTTACGCGTAGAATATTGAATTTATAAATCTTTTAGAACATCTCTATAACAACTGTGTGTATGTCTGCGTTTTTTGACGTGTAAACTTCTATACGCACAGGGGGGTAAATTTCTATTTCACAATATAATCACAAAAACATCGTAACATGTAAGACGTAAGACAAAATCGGTGTGACTTATGATTGTATTCGTGAAAAAATTATGATATGTAATAACCTGTTTGCAAATGAAAAATAAAAAATTAAAAATAAATATGAAAATTATAGTCGGTCTAGATCGACTATACCATACCCTATACCAGGGCTTAGAGACCCTATCTCTTCGGTCCAACTAATTGGATATAGAAAAGAAGCTTAAACCAAATTTGAGTGGCATTGTTATTAATTTGTTTGTTTGAAAAAGTTCATATCGGTTGCTATATTTATATGGAGACTAGGTCGAAAAATGGACCAATCCTGACCGTATTTGATTTTTTGAAAAAATATATACATACCAAATTCTGTGCAATATTTTTGTTTTTGATGTGTAAACATCTATACAAAAACGGTGTGAGTATTATTGTATTGGTGAACGGTGATTTTTGATGTGTAAACATCTTTACGCGCAGGGGTGTAAATTTCAAAAACAGCGTAACATGTAAGCGTAACATGTGAGTCGTAAGACAAAATGTGATTGTATTGGTGAAAAAATTATGATATTATGATAACCTGTTTGGAAATTAAAAATGAAAAATAAAAAATGAAAAAAAAAAAATGAGAAATAAGAAATGAAAAATGAAAAATAAAAAATGAAAAATGAAAAATGAAAAACGAAAAATTAAAAATGAGAAATAAGAAATGAAAAATGAAAAATAAAAAATGAAAAATGAAAAATGAAAAATGAAAAACGAAAAATTAAAAATGAAAAATAAAAAATGTAAAATGAAAAACGAAAAATGACATATGAAAAAAAATTTTAAAATGGAAAATAAAAAATGAGGACTAAAAAATTAAAAATAAAAAATGAGAAATAAAAAATGAAAAATGAAAAAAAAAATTTAAAAATAAAAAACGAAAAAAAAAATAAAAATTAAAACTTAAAAATTAAAAAAAAAAATTTTAAATGAAAAACAAGTAAGAAAATTATAGTCGGTCTAGACCGACTATACGATACCCTATACCATGCGTTTAGAAACCCTATCTCTTAGGCCCAACTAACTGGACATTGAAAATAAGCAAAAACCAAATTTGAATGGGATTTTTATTAATTTTTTTTGGCTGCAGATATGAAAAAGTTCATATCGGATGCTATATCTATAAAGGGACTATGTCCAAAAATGGACCGATCCTGATCATGTTTGGTAAAGTCTCTTGTATTTTGCAAAAATATGTACAAACAAAATTTGAGAAGAATCAGTGCAATATTTTTGTTTTTTAATAGATTTAAGTGAAGATCGGGAAGCTGCTCTATATGGGGTCAAAGGAATCATTTTTGGACTACTCATTAGTGGATGTAATGAACGCATACAAACCCAATTTGAGTAAGATCTATATGACAATTTGGATCTTATGGCAATTTATGTCGATTTCATATGGGTAATTTGTGTGGGGGCTAGGTCTGAATATGGACCGATTCTCACCAATTTCAATAGCGTTCATCCCATGGCCGATGAAAGCTTATATACCGAATTTCATCAATATATATTCATATTTGCGACCTGCAGTTTGATTACAAGCTTTACATGGACACACAGACGGACGGACGGACGGACGGACGGACGGACATTGTTAAATCAACTCAAAAAGTGATTCTGATTCGATCGGTATAATTAAAGATGGGTCTAGGTCAAATATTTTTGGTTGTTACAAACAGCAGCACAAAGTCATTATACCCAAACCACATAGTGGTATAGGGTATAATGAGAAATAAATGAAAAATGAAAAATAAAAAATTAAAATAAAAATAATAAACGAAAAAAAAAAAATGAAAAATTAAAAATGAAAAAAAAATTTTAAATGAAAAATTAAAAATGGAAAAAAAATTAAAAAAATAAATGAAAAATGAAAAATAAAAAATGAAAAATGAAAAATAAAAAATGAAAAATAAAAAATTAAAAATGAATAAAAGTAAATTAAAAATGAAAAATAAAAAATGAAAAATAAAAAACCAAAAAACGAAAAATAAAAAATGAAAAATAAAAAATGTAAAATGAAAAACGAAAAATGACAAATGAAAAAAAAAATTTAAGATGGAAAATAAAAAATGAGGAATAAAATTGAAAAATAAAAAATGAAAAATAAAAAATTAAAAATAAAAAAAAAAAAAAAAAAAATAAAAAGGAAAAATGAAAAATAAAAAATAAAAAATGAATAATAAAAAGTTAAAACTAAAAAATGAAAAATAAAAAATGAAACACGAAAAATAAGAAATGAAAAATGAAAAACTTAAATTAAAAATGAATAATGAAAAATAAAAAATTAAATATAAGAAATGAAAAATAAAAAATGAAAAATAAAAAATGAAAATTGAAAAATAAAAATTGTAAATTAAAAAATGAAAAATGAAGAAAAAAATTAAAAATTAAAAAATGAAAAATGAAGAAAAAAATGAAAAATTAAAAATTAAAAATTAAAAATTAAAAATTAAAAATTAAAAATAAAAAATAAAAAATGAAAAATAAAAAATGAAAAATGAAAAATAAAAAATGAAAAATTTAAAATAAAAAATTAAAAATAAAAAATGAAAAATTACAAAAAAAAAAAAAATTTAAATGGTAAATGAAAAACGAAAAATGAAAAGCGAAAAATTAAAAATATAAAACGAAAAATTAAAAATTAACGTCTTAAATAATAAATAATAATAATAAGTGATACGCTTTCTGTTTTATTTAAAGAAAATACTATAAAAAAATCTTTAATTACTAGATGTTTACACATCTCCCCTGCGATCGGACTCACATGTTTTTTTTGATAGATTTAAGTGAAGATCGGGAAGCAGCTCTATATGGGGCCTTTGACTAAGAATTGCCCTATAGGGATAATTTTGGGACTGCTTAATGGATATAATAACAACATACCAATTTGACTAAGATCTATATTTGACTGAAATATATATGATAATTTGGATCTTATGGCAATTTATGTCGACTTCATAAGGGTCATTTGTATGGGGACTAGGTCTGAACATGGACCGAATTTTACCAATTGCAATAGCGTTCTTCCGACAAAAGCTTATATATATTCATATTTGCGACCTGTAGTTTGATTACAAGGTTAATATGGATACACAGACGGACCTAATAAAAGAAGGGCCTAAGTCAAATAAAAGATAGGTCTATGTCAAATATTTTTGATAGTTGCAAACAGCCTCAAAAAGTCATTATACACAAACCACATAGTGGTATAGGTTATAATGAAAAATAAAAAATGAAAAATAAAAAATTAAAAATGAGAAATAAAAAATGAAAAATAAAAAATTAAAAATGAAAAATAAAAAATTAGAAATAAAAAATGAAAACAAAACATGAAAAAAGAAAATAAAACCTGAAAATTTAAAATTTGAACAACGAAAAATTAAAATTGAAAAATTAAAAGTAAAAAATGAAAAATAAAAAATAAAAACTAAAAATAAAAAGTTAAAAATGAAAAATAAAAAATTAAAAATAAAAATTTTAAAATGAAAAATAAAAAATTAAAAATAAAAAATAAAAATCTGAAATAAAAAATTAAAAATAAAAACCGAAAAACGAAAAATTTAAAAATTAAAAATAAATGATGAAAAATAAAAAATGAGAAACGAAAAATTAACCGATTGAAATAATAAATAATAATAAATATTTTTATACTAGCAGTGCAGGGGCTCTGCTTGATTGCTATAAGTGATACATAGATTTTGCTTTCTGTTTGATTTTAAAAAAGTGCCATAAAAAATCTTTAATTACTAGATCTCCCCTGTGATCGGACTCACATGATTTTTTTAAATATACTTAAAGCACTGACAAAGAATTTTGTTAGAATTGCAAAAAAAAAAAGAAAAAAAATGTCTGTTTGCTTACTTTTTAAGCTATAACTCAAGAACCATTGAAGATTTCTCATTTCATTCTTCTGCAGAATAGAATAAAACATACTGATGTAGTATGTTTTTGATTTAATAGTAAAAATATCACTCATATCTATTCATCTCTGCTACTCTACTTATGAGTAACAATTATACGCCCTGACCATGTTAAGTTATTAAAAAAATTGTATTAAAAAAAAAGGAAAATGCGTATGAATGATACAGAATTTTGTTGAAGAACGAAGTGAGAAATCTTCAATGGTTCTTGAGTTATAGCTGATTAACTAAATAAATATAAAAAGTCATAAGAAATTTTGGCCTGAGAACGGCAAACCTTGTAGAGGTTTTACTAGTTATACTGACCTAGTACTTTCACTCTGACTTAGAATTTTTCACCCCCCCCCCCCCTAGACAATGACCCCGATAATGTTCCACCGTGTAATTTTTTGGTTTTTTGAAAATAAATCATGAGCAACAAACCAGTTTAGATTAATAGATTAATTCTGGTCCCTCGTTTGGCGATAGGGCTGCTATCTACGCATTTCCCACGCTGCAGCCATGATTCTCCTTGAAACGCCTTTCTGACCATTCAGTTTTAAAATATAATCAAATATTAATATTTTTCACATATTTCGAAATAGGAACATTCTCAATATTAATACAAGAATCCAAAATTTTGAGATCAAAGTTAGTCAGAAAAGAAATCGCCAAAAAATTCTATTAAGTCTTCGCGAAAAATCGCCAAATCGCCATATCTTTATAATACCTTTAGCGATTTTTAGAATGACTTTAGGCGGATGTTTGTAACTACCGAAAATATTTGTCCTAGACCCAATTTTTATTGTGACTGATCGACTCAGAATCACTTTCTGAGTCGATTTAGCGATGTCCGTCCGTTCGTCTGTGTGTACATGTAATCAAACTACAGGTTGCAAATATGAATAAATTTTGATAAAATTTAGTATATAAGTTTCTAACGGCCATAGGATGAACGCTATTGAAATTGGTAAAATTCGGTCCTTATTCAGACCTAGTCCCCAAACAAATGACCCCTATGATATCGACTTAAATGATCATAAGATCCAAATCATCATAAAGATCTCGACTTAAATGGTCATAAGATCCAAATCATCATAAAGATCTCGTTCAAATTTGGTCTATGTAAGTTAATAATTACATCCATTAATCAGTATTCCAAAAACAAAAACAATAAAGAACAAGTCTTATGCCGTTTTGTTCTCTGAAAAGTGTCGCATTTTATTTGCACTTCTTTCGAAAAGTGTATTTTTTTTATATATTCTGAATTAAGAGCAACCTTATCTTATACATCTATCGAAAAGTCTCAAATTGTTGTATTCATAAAATGCAAAAATTTTGATTATTGTCCCCACAGATTTTTCTCAAATTTGGTGTATGTTTTTGTAAAAAATAAGTGATCAAATATGGTCAGGATCGGTCCATTTTTCAACCTAGTCCCCATACAAATATACCATCCGATATGAACATTTTCATATCTGCAGCCAAAAAAATTAATAACAATGCCACACAAATATCTTTTATGCATATTTTCTATATCTAATTAGTTTGGCCTAACAGATAGCGTCCCTAAACGCAAGGTACCATAAAAGTTGCTTTTATTGAATTTTTCAGCCTGTAGTTTCTCTTAAAGACCTTATTTCTTTACCCTCCACATCAGTATTCAGATGGTCATTCCGTATGTAAAATTACAAAGAAGTAAGGTCCCCATAAAATATATATATTCGTGATCCTATAATAAGCGAAGTTGAAATTGTGATGTCCGTCTGTCCATCTCTGGAAATCAAGATTGCGCCCTTAATAAGTCAGCTGGGTTAGTAATTTTTAGTGAAAATAATTTAGCGACATCCTGAGCAGTTGTTTTTTTATAATTATCAAAATCGCTTGAATGGGTCCCTAGATATCAATGAAAATGTAGAAAAGCTTTGCAAAAAATATTATTTTTCATTATTGTTCTTGTTATGGTTGTTATTTAAATTTTTTAATCTCTGTGTAGTAGCTGTAATTGTTTTTGTTTTCGTGGTCGTTGTGTTTGTTACATTGACTTAATGATAACAAAAATCATATTTTGAGATCATTTTGGTGAAAAAATATCACGCACCGAATGCAATTTCTAAAACTCCCTCATAATCGTAAATTAATGAAAATTATCGCTGTCTAATGATCACCTATCGCTACATAGCATCATAATATTGCGATTCTTTTGCGCCATCCATCCAAATGGTGCGATTTTTTTTATATGATTGAAATTATAAGAAAATACTAAAAACTTTGCAATTAAATGTTATTTTTTTATACTTAAAAGAAAGACTAAAATTCAAAACTTCATCGCATTTGGCGCATGAGCTTTTTAAGCATTGCGAAAAAGTAGTACATTATTTCTTAATAGTTTTTCATGGTATATACGGCTATGCGATGAAGAATTTGATATTTGAAAAAATTGCAAAAAGTGATTATCCTAATGTCCATCTGTCTGTCTGTCCGTCCGTTGTCGAAATCACGGTCATTCAGAAAATAAACTATTTTCCTGGTTAAAATTAGGATAAAATTATTTGTCATTATTTCGAAAAGGTTTTTTTTTTGTAAGCCTAGTTCCGCGAAGGAGTGGCTTGTCTGCAGATTCTAACTTTTGGGTCCAGACAAAAGCCTCTGGTGGGAATCGAACCCACGACCCCCCCATGATAGGCGAGCATGTTACTTACTCACATACCGGGGCGCTTGATATATAAAATGGGATAAATAGGGCTTCGTTGTGCTAAAATATGATGATACCTCTGAGATATGCTAAAAATTTAGTGTGTTTGTTGTAATAGCTTAATATGAAGCTTATTGAATTGTTTACATTTGACATATTTTGTTTAAATTTGTTATAGTGAAAAAGTGCAGATATTATTGTAAACATAAAACGCAAGTGGAGGGTATCAAAGATTCAGCATAACCGAATTTAACACTCTTACTAGTTTGTATTCAATCAATGTTTGTATCTTTAAATTAACATATTACAATATAATTTAGATAGAAATATTTTACGTTTGACTGATATAAGCTAAAATTAAACTGCCCAGATATTTAGTTAAAAATAATTTGAAACTTTTTTAAAATACTTTTACTTTGGGTATTCGAACGCCAATTTTTCAGATAGAAGTTAATTCTTTCAATTAAAAAAAAATCAATAAATATGTCATTGTACTGGTCAAAAAAGATGAACAATTAACTTAAAATTTAAATTGAATTCGAATTTAATGATTAATTATCGGTAACTATATTAAACTGATAACCGTACCCAACAGTGGTTATAATATTGAGTTTAAGATACAGGTGGAGAGTATCACTTGTAGCAATCAACTGCAGGGTCTCTGCTAACATCAACATATTTATTATTATTTATTATTTCAACTGGTAAATTTCTCATTTTTCGTTTTTGATTTTGCACTTTTTATTTTTAATTTTTCTTTTTTCATTTTGCATTTTTAATTTTTCAATTTCAATTTTTAATTTTTCATTTCTCAATTTTAATTTTTCATTTTTAATTTTTTTTTATTTATTAATATTAATTACAATACAAAGTAAATTTGTATTCTAATTTTGGGTCCAGGGATAAGCCGGGTGACAAAGACCATTTGGCTAGTTTTTGCAGCGACAGACCAAAGCCTCTGGTGGGAATCGAACCCACAACCCCCGCATGATAGGCGAGCACGCTACCTACTCACCTACCGGGACGCTTATTTTTAATTTTTTATTTTTCATTTTTCGTTTTTCATTTTTAATTTTTAATTTTTTATTTGTCAGTTTTAATTTTTCATTTTTAATTTTTTATTTTTCATTCTTTGTTTTTTCATATTTCGTTTTTCATTTTCGATTTGTCATTTTTTTTTTCATTTTTTATTTTTCATTTTTCGTTATTCGTTTTCTATTTTTCATTTTTAATTATTCATTTTTCGTTTTTCGTATTGCATTCTTCATTTGACAGTTTTCATTTTTTCTTTTTAATTATTAATTATTAATTTTTTATTTTTCATTTTTTATTTTTATTTTTTTAATTTTCATTTTTTGTTTTTCGTTTTTCATTTTTAATTTTTTATTTCTATTTTTTTTTATTTTTCGTTTTTTATTTGTCATTTTTTATTTTTCATTTTTATTTGTCAGTTTTTATTTTTCATTTTTAACTTTTTTTTAATTTTTTATTTTTCATTTTTCATTTCTCATTTTTTATTTTTCATTTTGCATTTTTTAATTTTAATTTTTATTTTTCATTTTTCATATTTCATTTTTTATATTTAATTTTTAATTTTTTATTATTCCTTTTTCATTTTTCGTTTTTCATTTTTCATTTTTCATATTTAATTTTTCATTTTTCATTTTGAGTTTTTCATTTTTTATTTTTCGTTTTTCATTTTTGATTTTCTTTTGTCATTTTTTATTTTTATTTTTCGTTTTCATTTTTGGTTTTCATTTTTCATTTTACATTTTTCATTTTTGATTTGTCAGTTTTTATTTTTCATTATTTATTTTTCATTTTTCGTTTTTCATTTTTAATTTTTTATTTTCCATTTTTCATTTTTCATTTTTTATTTTTCATTTTTCATTACATATTCACTCGTGTCATAATTTTTCACCAATACAATCATAAGTCATGCCGATTTTGTCGTACGTCTTACATCTTACGCTCTTTTTACCCCCTGCGCGCATATATGTTTAAACATCAAAAATCAGTTCCGGAAATTTAAAATATTTACCTAATTAAAAAAGATTATGTCCTTTTTTTGCAAAATTTTTAAAGTGCAAAACTAATAATGTTATCTTCAAAGACCATAACAGAAGGTGATGAAAGATGAAAGATGTAAAAAATCTATATTAGTCACATAAATTTTCTCACCTAACAAAAATCTCAGGTGACACAGAAAATATATTGGTGATTATTTATAGAGCAGAAACATTTATGTATGTTTTTGTCATGTTTTCTAAATGAAATTACTTACAATAGTTGACACATTTGTAGACAAAGAATCTAAATTTATATAAGATCTTTACAAAGATACAAGGAGACACATCTTCATGTTGTTTTGCTCTTTAACCCTAGACACGTTATAATGCACCTTGCATACAACAGCAAATGCAGCAGAGATGATGAGGATGACAGCATCATTAAAAAAGATGCTACAATGAGGAAGATGCAATAAACACTATCAGATACGGCTACCAGCATCGTACGAGTATAAATCTTGGTAATGGTATCATCATTTATATTATTGACAGGTATTAAAACATCTAAAAACTTGGAGAGTTTAAACCATCAGCCTTGCTTACAAAGCAAATATTATCCTGTCAAGTTAATAGTAACGAGTAAAAAAATTTATAATAAATATGTGAAGTACGAGTGTATGACCCTTTATGTATCGAAATATCTCTGTGTTTGTACTAACGACTACAACTAATACTAATATTTCTAGATAAGGATATGAAGTATTTACAGTAGGCCTCATCATTGAACGTACAGCTTAAATATGAGGATGCAATTGCAAAAAACTTATTGTAATAAAATTTACCCATTTTAAAAGAATCTTTTTGTTTATGGAAAAAATTTTTCAAAATTTTTGTTTCGTCACTTCTATCATACATACAAATTACAGTTCGGGGGAACGTGGTAAAAAAATTGGTAGTTATAAACTTTGCCACAAGCAAATAAAAACCTGATGTAGGTTATTATTAGTTTTCAGACATAAATGATTTTGAATTAGAAATTATTTTAGTTACAAATTTATTAATCAAATCCAAACAGTGGTGCACTAACAATTTTATGTGCTATTGTAGGTTGTAATAAAATGTTTAAAAGCCAAACAGCTTGCTAAGTAACTTAACAACAACATTATATTAACATCATCCTAATAAAGATAGTTTCTACTTAATACTTCTACGAGTATGTACATACATGTATACAATTTAGAAGAAAAACTTAAAAAATATAAAACAACGTAACCTATTTTTTTGGGTTCTTTCTTTTTAGTGTTAAACTTTAAATACTGTCAAAACCACAACTCGCAAATACTGAATAATTATACATTTTTATCCTGAATGCTTAAATGTAAATTAGGTTGCAACTTATTTGTATAGGAATTTACTGTTAGATCTTTTCAAAATTTATTTTAGGTGAAAAAATATTTTTGGGAAATAAAGAAATTTGAAATGAAAAAAAAAAACAAGTAAGAGAGGCAAATCTTTGACACCCTCCACCTGGGTTTTACGTTTACATTAATATCTGGACTTATATCACTATTTATAACAAATTTAAACAAAATGTTTCAGTTGTAAATAAATTGATAAGCTTCATACTAAACTACTACAACAAACACACTGAATTGTTAGTGTATTTTAGAGGTATCACCATGATGCCCGATTTACCCCTTTTTATATATCGACTTGCGTGAAATAATGACAAACAGTATTATCGTAATTTTAACCAGGTTAATTGTTTTTTTTTGTGAATGACCGTGATTACAATCAACGGACGGACATAAGGACGGGCGGACATCGCTATATCGACTCGAGTTGCTGCAATGATCAAGGATATAGGTAAAATTTTGAGAGGAAGCAATTTGTAACGAAAAAGCTATATGATAAATTAATTTTTTTTGGTGTTAAAAGAATTTATTCTTTGAAGCTGAAAGAAAAATTAGAGATAAAAAATATTGGCATGAAAAAGTGTGAATAATTAAAAAATTTCAGAGTTGGAAGAAATTTAAAGTGAAAAAAGAGGCTACAGTTTTTTTTTCCATTGAAAAAAATTTAAAGGAGAATCAAATTTGAGCCAAAAAATTGTTTTAGGTAACAAAAATTTTTGTTTGGAGTAAAAAAATTTCTTAAAACACTTTTATATACAGATATTTTGTAAACAGATTTTAAAAATCTGAATTTATTTTTTAATCTCAAATTTACATTTTAATTTCTTTTTTACGTAAACAATTTTTTTTTATTTTTAGCAACAAAAATACTTTTAATCTAAAATTTTATTTATGTAGGGCCGTATGCAAAAAAAAATTAAAGAGTGCTTCAAGTAGAATTTATTGTTTTTTGCATACAAAATTGTTGAAAAAGTCTACTTGAAGTTCACTTTAATTTTTTTCACATACGGCCCCCTCAAAAATTTTTTTCTTTCAATATTTTTATTACATAAAAAATAAATTGTAAGATAAATTTGATATTAAAAAATATATTCTGGTAAAAATATTGTGTTGAGGTGATAAAATTTTGAAAAAAAAAAAAATAATCTTAAATTACAAAAATGGAGGTTAACCAATTTTTGTTCCACTTGAAAAAAATTTGCAATGAATTACATTTTTTTAGTCACGCTTCACACAAGGCAATTTTTGTTGCGCAACTTTTTTTCAATTTTCTTTTAAAGTTAAATTTATTGCCGCAACTTTTCGTTTTCTTTTGCTTTCAAATTCTTACATTTTTGACAGTTCATTTTATGTAGTTTATGTAAAAAGAATTTATAATTGGTTCAAAGTGAAAAATCTTTTTGTGTGAAAAAATGGAAGTCATAGCAAATTGAAATAATAAAAAGTAATAATAAAATTAATGAAATTAAAATAATAATTTTTCACAGCTAAGCAAAGCATGAAAAAAAATTTCAAATAATAACCTGCAACTAACTTCGTGTTTTTTATTACGAATGGCACAACAAAACGATTTGCCGAGTACAAACAACTCCGTACCAAATACCTTTCTTCTTTCCACCTCTCTCCCACAAACTCAAAAATTGCGCAACAAAAATTGCCTCGTGTGAACTGGGATAAAAAAACATTTTTTATAAAAAATTAATGTTTTATAAAAAAAAAACCAAATTCGTTTTGATCGAAAACAGTTTTTGTTTTGAGAGAAAAAATTCTAAATGAAAAAATGTAGATTCATGTAATATTTTTTGGCGATAAAATTTTTAAAAAAAATTTTTTTAAAAGTCTTTTATGTCCATTAAATTTGCGAATAAATGGAATATTTGTTAGCTAAACAAAAGTTTGAAGTAAATAAAAATGTGAGAAAAAATATTTTTAAAAAAATTGTAAAACACATTATATTGAAGGCGAACAAAATTGCAATGAAAAAATATTTTTCATAAAAAAATATAAAAAAAATATCTAATATATAAAAAAATAATTTTTATAAAAAAAAAAAATAAAAACTATTAAAAAAAATTTAAAAAAATTTTTACGGAAAAAAATCATTTTAGAGAAAAAAAAAAATAAAAAAAAAAATTGAAAAATTTAAATAATCGTGAATGTCCATTTAATTTAAGTAAAACATATTTTATTGAAGGCGAAAAAAGTTTTTTTCGGGAAAAAATGAATTTAAAAAAAAAAAAATGATTTTGCAGAAAAAAATAGTTTTCAAAAAAATAAATTTTTTACAGACAAATTTTTAACAGAATTTTTTTTTGCAGAAAACTTTTTTTTTTTGCAAAAAATAAAATAATAAAATAAAAATAAAATAAAATCCTGAGGGGAAAATTCTAAATGTTAATATTAAGAAACACAAATATATCAAACTCTGAGTTTTACCCTTCTAACATTAGGAACATTTTAATAAAAAGGTTCCCGGACATAACATTAATCTGGGTTCCTGGCCACTGCAACATAAAAGGAAATGAATATGCAGATTCCGAGGCGAAATATTCAGCAAAACGCCCTTTACTTACGACACAAAACTATAATCGTAAAGACATTGATAAACTAATTGACAAACACTTTAATAATATTGATAGAGACCATTCTTTCAGTTCATCATCAACCTGGTACAAAAACATCAATCATTATAAAAAAATTATTTATGACGTCATGACTGGCAATCAAACACATGCTAAAAGACTTGACTACATCATATTCGAAAGGCTTCGACTAGGCCATACCAGAGTTACACATGGATCACTATACAATCCAAATATTACACTCTTTTGTAACTGCAATATTTCATTACCAACTACGCCGTCACACTTTCTTTGCCAATGCACTAAAACTGAAAACGCGCGAAGAGTAACATTTAAAAATACTAGTCGTCTACATCCACTATCCACACCCTCTCCCGATAACATATCATTAATGATTAAATTTCTTAAACTATGCAACCTTTATAACAAAATATAACACAATTCCCTAAGTTAAGTAAACTTTTTGTAATATTTATATTGAGCTGAAGGCCTACGTTGCTATTGCTCTTAGTAAAATTAGCTTATAACTTTAATTATGGGTTAATAAATAAATAAATAAATAATATTTTTTTTAATGAAAAAAAAAAAAAAAAAAGTTTTAAAATATATTTTTTGTTAAGATCAACAAAAAAGTTGAAGGTTAAAACATTTTGAATTAATGAATTTAAATTAAAAACAAGTAAGAAAGTTATAGTCGGTCTAGACCGACTATACGATACCCTAAACCATGGTTTAGAGACCCTATCTCTTCGGTCCAACTAATTGGATATAGAAAATAAGCATAAACCAAATTCGAGTGGCATTGTTTTTAATTTTTTTTTGGCTGCAGATCCGAAAAAGTTCATATCGGGTGCTATATATATATGGGAAAATGAACCGATCCCGACCATATTTGGTAAAGTCACTTATATTTTGAAAAAATATATACAAACCAAATTTAAAGAAAATCTGTGCAATATTTTCGTTTTTTGATAGATTTAGGTGACGATCGGGAAGCTGCTCCATATGGGGCCTATGACTATGAATTGTCCTATAGGGATTATTTTTGGATTATTGATTAATGGTTATAATAAACACATACAAACCCGATTTGACTGAGATCTATATAATTTGGATCTTATATCAATTTATGTCGGTTTCATAGGGGTCATTTGTATGGGGACTAGGTCTGAACATGGACCAAATTTCATAAATTTCAATAGCTTCCATCCTATGGCCGATGAAAGCTTATTTACTAAATTTCATATGTGCTACCTGTAGTTTGATTACATGGTTTACATGGACACACAGACGGATGGACGGACGGACGGACATCGTTAAATCGACTCAGAAAGTGATTCTGAATCGATCGGTATAATAAAAGATGGATCTAGGTCAAATATTTTTGGTAGTTACAAACAGCAGCACAAAGTCATTATACCCAAACCACGTGGTAGTATCTATGATATTAATTGGCTAGGCGATTTCTTGTAACCAATGTTTTGTACTACCATTTTATCCCGATTTTGACCAAACGTATATTATTTGCAGATTCACGGACTTTTAAATTTTGCCTCTATTTTGAGTAAATTGCATTTAAAATTGCTACTAGCACATACATAAAATTATACAATGATGTGTGTTTTTATTAAATTGGCTCTAACTGATTAACATGCCTTTAATGTCTTTATTTAATGAAAAAATTAAATTTCCTAGAATTTGCACTCGAATTTCGGGGGCTGGAATCTGATTGTAGGGTATAAAAACAAACAATTTTTTTTTTTACGTAAAAAAAATTTCAAGATAAATTTAATATCAAAAAATATATTCAGGAAAAAATTTAGAGGTGATAAAATTCCGAGAAAAAATAATTTTTAATTGAAAAAATTGAGTCTTACCTATTTTTGTTCCACGAGAACAAAACTTTCAATTTTTGATTTACGGGAAAAAATTCTAACTGGTTAATTTTTAAGTTTTTATTTTTAATTTTGCGTTTTTCACTTTTCATTTTTCATTTTTTATTTTTCATTTTTTATTTCTCATTTTTCATTTTTCATTTTTAATTTTTCGTTATTAATTTTTTTTTCTTAAATTTTTATTTTTTATTTTTAATTTTTTTTATTTTTAATTTCTGGTTTTTAATTTTTATTTTTCACTTTATATTTTTCATTTCTCTTTTTTTAATTTAAAATTTTTCTATTTTCATTTTTAATTTTTCATACTTTATTTTTAATTTTTCATTTCTTATTTTTTATTTTTCATTTTTTATTTTTCATTTTTCATTTTTAATTTTTAATTTTTAATTTTTAATTTTTAATTTTTAATTTTTAATTTTTAATTTTTAATTTTTAATTTTTAATTTTTAATTTTTAATTTTTAATTTTTAATTTTTAATTTTTAATTTTTAATTTTTAATTTTTAATTTTTAATTTTTAATTTTTAATTTTTAATTTTTAATTTTTAATTTTTAATTTTTAATTTTTAATTTTTAATTTTTAATTTTTAATTTTTAATTTTTAATTTTTAATTTTTAATTTTTAATTTTTAATTTTTAATTTTTAATTTTTAATTTTTAATTTTTAATTTTTAATTTTTAATTTTTAATTTTTAATTTTTAATTTTTAATTTTTAATTTTTAATTTTTAATTTTTAATTTTTAATTTTTAATTTTTAATTTTTAATTTTTAATTTTTAATTTTTAATTTTTAATTTTTAATTTTTAGTTTTTAATTTTTAATTTTTAATTTTAAATTTTTAATTTTTAATTTTTAATTTTTAATTTTTAATTTTTAATTTTTAATTTTTAATTTTTAATTTTTAATTTTTAATTTTTAATTTTTAATTTTTAATTTTTAATTTTTAATTTTTAATTTTTAATATTTAATTTTTAATTTTTAATTTTTATTTTTTAATTTTTAATTTTGAATTTTTAATTTTTAATTTTTAATTTTTAATTTTTAATTTTTAATTTTTAATTTTTAATTTTTAATTTTTAATTTTTAATTTTTAATTTTTAATTTTTAATTTTTAATTTTTAATTTTTAATTTTTAATTTTTAATTTTTAATTTTTAATTTTTAATTTTTAATTTTTAATTTTTAATTTTTAATTTTTAATTTTTAATTTTTAATTTTTACTTTTTACTTTTTAATTTTTAATTTTTAATTTTAATTGTTAATTGTTAATTTTTAATTTTTAATTTTTAATTTTTAATTTTTAATTTTTAATTTTTAATTTTTAATTTTTACTTTTTCCTTTTAATTTTTTATTTTTCATTTCTTTTTTTTATTTTTAATTTTTAATTTTTTTTTAATTTTTTATTTTCCATTTTTTATTTTTTGATTTCTCATTTTTCATATTTTATTTTTAATTTTTTATTTAAATTTTTAATTTCTCGTTTATAATTTTTTATATTTCATTTTATATATTTCATTTCTCATTTCTCATTTTTTAATTTAAAATTTTTCAATTTTCATTTTTATTTTTTCATGATTTATTTTTAATTTTTTATTTTTTATTTTTCATTTCTTATTTTTCATTTTTAATTTTCTGTTTTTTTCATTATACATTTTCATTTTCATTTTTTATTTTTAATTTTTTTTTTCATTTTTAATTTTTCATTTTTCATGTTTTATTTTTTATTTCTAATTTTTTATTTTTTATTTTTAATTTTTAATTTTTTATTTTTCGTTTTTATTTTTTATTTTTCATTTCTTATTTTTTAATATTACATTTTTCAATTTTCGTTTTTAATTTTTCATGCTTTGTTTTTAATTTTTTATTTTTCATTTCTCATTTTTAATTTTTTATTTTTAATTTTTCATTTTTAATTTTTCTTTTTTTTCATTATTCAGTTTTCATTTTTTTTTTTAAATTTTTTATGTATGATTTTTTATTTATCATTTTGTTTTCATTTTGTTTTAATTTTTAATTTTTTATTTTTATTTTTCATTTTTCATTTTTCATCTTCATTTTTCATTTTTCATCATCAAAAATTGTAGATTAACTAATATTTTTGGTGGTAAAATATAAAAAAAAAATTTATAAGAAATTTTGAATGTCCATTAAATTTGGGAGTAAACCAATTTTAAAAAAAAAAAAAACTTTTAGTTAATAAAATTGAGAAAAAATAATTTTAAACTAAAAAAATTTAAGTTAAAAATTTAATTGAAGGCGAAAAAACTTGCAATGAAAAAATATATTTTATAAAAAAAAATTTTAAAAAATTTTAAAAAAAAATTTAAAAAATATTTTATTTTTATTTTTTAAAAAAAATTAAAAAAAAAAATTTCAGGAGAAAAAAAATTTCTCGAGAAAAAAGATGTCTGGAACAAAAATTTTTCGGAAAAAAAAATTTTTTCGGAAAAATGTTATTTTAATAAAAAAAAAAAAAAAAATTTACGGAAAAAATTCACAATAAATTAAATTCACAATTGTGGTAAAAATAATTCTTGTTTAAATAAACAATTTTAAAGATTAATAAAATTTGAGATTAAAAAATATTTATGTAACAAAAAAATTTTGAGTGGAAAATTCTAAATGAATATTTTTATATATATATATATGTTCCCGAAACTCCTATATGGAGCATAGGGCCCCATATATTTAGATAAACAAATATTTTGATTGAAAAAAAAAGTTAAGTTTTAAAATATAATTACTTATTTATTGTTTGGTTCAAGATCATGCAATGTACGAGAGATAATACTTTCTGCAATATATTTTTTGTTAAGATAAACAAAAAAGTCGGAGGTACAATATTTTAAATTATTGAAGTTAAATTTTATTAAAAATTTTTAAGTGAAAAATTTTAAATTTAAAAAATAAGTTAAAAAATTTTAAATTTTTGCTCCGCAATTCTTTATGGCGTCTCCTGTCTATATATTGCAACATTATCATCTGAGTTACAAAAGGCGTTGTGTTGATTTTGTTTGTTGGTATTTCTTAGAGTTGGTCTAGGAGTCAAAAATACCCACTTGTCATGGAACGACCTGTTTTTATATCCCCCATACCAGTGTGAGCGTATATATAAATTTGTCATTCCGTTGTAAAAATTAGAAAAAAATATCTGGACCCCAAAAAATATATATATAATGGATCCGTATAACATGCGGAGTTAATCACGCACCCAACAGGTCAGTTGGGTGAAAATAATTCAGTCCTCAGCAGGTTTCTGTTTGAAATCATTAAACTCGGTTCAATAGGTCCCGAGATCTATAATATTAATAGGCTAGGCTATTTCTTGTGACCGATGTTTTGTTCTACCGTTTTATCCCGATTTTTACCAAACGTATATTATTTGAGAGGTATTTCTTTTTAGCTATTTTCCAAATTTACAGATTTTTTAATTTTTTGCTTCAATTTGAGTAAATTGCATTTAAAGTTGCTACTAACACAGACATAAAATTGGACAATGCTATGTGTATGTTTATTAAATATGTCGATGAAATTGTTATCTTCATTCACAATAATAATAAACCAAAAAAGTGTTGGTTTGTGAATTGGCTAAGTTGAAAAATAAAGTTGCCTAGAAATTGCACTCGAATTTCGAGTTTCAATGAAAATGTAAGAAGCTTTTGAAAATGTATGATTTTTCTATATTTTTCCTGTTATTGTTGTTGCTAAAAATTTTTTAAATTCTCTGTGGTAGCTGTAATTTTTATTGTTGTTGTGGTCGTTATGTTAACTCTTCTGTTTGTGAGAAGATCCGTAGGGACCTCAAACTCTCACAATTCCATTAATGTTGTAAAACTTGAATACCTGAACCGTACATGCATTCCAAGAAAAATGTGTGCTGAATCGATAAAAGATGGTTTTGACGCAAAATACCATACATCTTGTTACAGGTCTCTGCAGACCTTTTCACTATTTTAAGGCCAACGTGAGACTCACTAATCAGAGGGTGAATAAGTGTGTATGTATCGTTATACTCCTCATGCCATCTTAGCTAAGCTTGTCACACTTTTGCCACATTATCTCGAAATAAATACTAAAAATCGCTAAAATTGAAGAAAAATAATAATAAATAAGTAGATTTCCTTAAAAAAGTACCTAATGATTGGAGGAGGGTATGAAAGATTCGGCAGAGCCGAATTTAACATTCTTAATTGTTTAAAACAAATTCGACCAGCTACTTAGCTTTTACAACGAACAAATGTTGCACTTGTATAACATTTTTATATCTCATTTTAAGATGGATTTTCTAACCAAGGCCGTATGTTGTGTCCCTTATTAAATCATGGTCTTCTCCTATTTCAGTTAGAAAATATGTTCGTATGTTTCACTTTATTTTTTTATTTTTATATATTGTTGCTTTCTATTTGTGGCACAGAATGTTACAACAAAATCCTTTACTTAAAAAGGAATTTTTATGTTACTCAAAAAAAAAAAAAAAAAAAACAGAAAATCCAGCTCTCTTGATCGACATGATGGCCTAAAGCTTTAATTAAAAAAGGTAGTTTAACTTTATGATTTTTTTCGTATTCGACAAGTGCGTGACTTGTTTTAATTGCTTTTTTTCAAGGCAAATACGAGTACTCTAAAAAAAAGGCATCAATAAAATTGTTTGGAAAAAAAAAATTAATTTATTTCGTTAATTAAAATAAATGATTGTTAGGCTTAACTTTTTGCAAAAAAGTAGCTTAACTGTAAAAATGTAGAAAGATATTTGATAGATGAGACAATACTAATGGATACGAGAGTCACATTTAGGTGGTGAAACAGTGGTAGAAAAGGGGAGTTTTTAGAAAATTTTTTTAAACATTAGTAACAAATTGAAAATTAAATATCAAATTAACTGTACTCTGAAGAGCTATCATACTTTATACCATAAGATATAAAAATGTTTCCTGTTGTGAGGAAATTAATAAGTTCTACGAAAAACTTAATATTTTATTGGACTAAAGCAAAAGGTGGTATGGCAAATTATTAAGTTGATGTTATTTTTTTTTATTATTTTTGTTATTTCCGTTAAAAATTAAGGGAATTGATTGTTAATTTTTCTCAAACAAAGGCTTTTTTGCAGTCGAGCTATACCATTTGAACGTTTTAATATGCTTCGTATTACGATGTAAGAGATTTTAATAACGGTATTTCTAATTCATCGAAGTTTTGTTTAATATAAGTTTATTTTTTGGAAAGAAAATATATTATAGTAAATTCCAGAAAGAGATGATAATTATTGCATGCATAGTTAAAATTTTATGGAACATTGATTCATAGATTACCAAATGTGCCATCATTTATGAACGCACTGTATTACACTGTGTGTAATTTTTTAAGTCATGGAAATATAACCATATACGGACACCACTACGTGATAAAAGGCCAAAAAAAAGACCCGTGTCTCCCAGTTTTGCCCCGAGTCATGCACTCTTTTTGTCATTTTTGCGAAAAAGTTTCTCAGGCTCATATCTTGTAAACCGTTCCGAATTTTGGATTACTCTCTGAGGCAAAGTTGTAGCTCATGTCATAAAAAACAAAAATTGTCAACATATCAAATCAAAAAAACTTCATCTTCAAGATCAAAATCGGAAAAAACTTTAAAAAAAAATTAGATTTTTGATGTGTAAACATCTATACGCGCAGGGGATAAATTTCTATTTCACAATACAATCACATAAACAGCGTAACATGTGAGCTCAGCTAATTCAACAACCCTTTGCTGTAAAACGACAAACATTTCACAATGCAGTTGTTTGCTATAAATGATATATAGATGACGCTTTCTGATTCATTTTAAAAAAGTGACATAAAAAATTTTTAATTACTAGATTTTACACATTTCACATGATTTTTTTTTTACCTTTTTTCCCCTGTTCAGGTCCATAGGTAGCAAACCGTTCAAAATTCAAGGAAATAATCAACAACAAAAATGTACCTAAGATCTTAGTAAACAAATTTCTAAAACATATGAACTTCCTAGGAATGATTCTGAACACCGTTTAGGTACCGCTTAGGTAGCCGCAAAAATGAAAAATTTCCGGAAACTTTTTTAATTTCATTTATTTTTTCTTTACTTCAACATTGAGATACTGTGCTATCTATTAAAAAAATAATTTAAAAAAATATTTGTATTATGTTTATAATGCTGAAGGCCCTGGACTTGCAAATCGCACCCTCTTAAGTTGTGGATCCAAATCGTCGTCCGAATCGTCTGAATCTGACTCTGATTCAGATCTTATGGTGTTCACAGGCATGTTGCTTCCTCACTGGGGATTTTGTTGAAAAAAGTCAAATTGTCAATATACTCTTCATGCAACATGCAGTGATATTTTGAAATTTAAGACTAAATGGTACAATCAAATCAAAAAGAATTACTCCGATCTGACTGCTAGTTTTTTTTTTATAGCGTTTCAAACTCAGTACTTGTATGTTTTACCGAACCAACTTAATTTAAACCTAAGAATTTCGAAACGAATATTATTTTATTATGTGAGCTAACGTTTTTCTTTTTATTTTTTGTTTAAAGTAGGATATTTCAGTATACTAAAATTGAAAAAATAAACTCTGCAGAGACTTAAGTTTTTTTTGTTTGTTTATTTTTATGAACATATAACAAAAATCCCTTTTTTCTCCAAACATTTGGACCCCCTTTCAATTTGTTGCATTACACAGCACAACATTTTTCAGCTGATTGATTCGGGACTCAATTCTGATAAGGCTTTTTGTTTAACATAACTCGAGAACCACTAGTCGGATTTTGCTGAAACAAATTTAGAAAAATCAAGAATTACAATTACTTTCATCTGTTCCTATAATGTTTCGCTACATAAGCAACAGTTTCGCAGTTATAAATAAATGTATAAAGAAAAAAAAATACTTTTTGCCTAAAAAATTGTTTTTTTTTTTTTTTGTAATTCATAAAAAATCCAAAAGGGTAAAATAGTGTCAAGTCATATTACTGTCACGTAAAGTCGCATAACCTATGAACAAAATGAGACATAAATCATGACAATCGATGAACGCGTGTTTCGCTTTTATTCACAATTAAGTAAAGGTATCAATTTCAAAAATTTGCTCGAGATATCCACAAAATTCTTTGGAAAAAACATTGATGACTTTTTATGATTCTCAGAATTAAAAAAAAAAAGGAATAAACAAAAGGTTATTTGATTTTTATGATTCCGGTAGCAAAGTAATAAACGCTAATAAATGTGCGTGGACAAAAATGAAAAAAGGAAAGTACACATTTTTAATTATGTGTTTTTCCGTTGGCTACCTGTATGATTTTTTTTTATAGAAGTTGCACCCACATTTATTAGTGCTCATCTTTTGCAACGTTTCGAAATATACGTCCATTCATAAGTACCTGACAGTAAAATATTGAAAAATACGTAGTATTTATATTTGTTCATTGATCGATTTTTGTCATTCAACAAGTGCCGGCGAACGAGAAAAGTACATGCGATTTTTCTCAGGTTTTTAATTGTAATGGTGCGACGTTGGTGGAAGATCCGCTTCCGTTTCCCTGAGCCTTTGCTGGTCGCACGTGCTGGCGTAGGGGCCTAGCTCGCCGGATCGGTGGGGTCTTGCTCAGGCCCAGGGAAACCGCACTACAGATTTTCACGTGCGATTAAAAAAAACAACTGTCAAAAAAACGGACGCTAAATAGGACGGATGGCCATACTTACCTTGGGATTGGGGACGAGGTGTTCTGCCCCTTTTGCCCTCCCTACCATGTTACCTCGACTCCATCTTACTTGGAGGTAACCCACAAAATAAAAGGAGTTATTGGTTTGGTTTGGTTTTCTACATTGGGTTTAACATTAAGGTTTTATTAAAAAATCATTTTTTGTCGGTACTGTACTTTCCCCCAGTTGTTTCTGGGGGTGTTTTTAAATATTTACGGTTAACAAAGAACTGTTACCAGTCATCATTAGCAACACAAAAACATGAGGGGTATAAAACATAGTCTTAACAAAATTAGAATTTTTTTTTTTTTAGCACTATTTAATTTTAGGAAAATTTTTAATTTTTAGGAAAATTTTTAATAGTAGAAAAAATTTTTAATAGTAGAACAATTTTAATATTAGCTCACTTTTAATTTTTTTCGCCCAACTTTCATATCGCCATATCGCTGGTGTTGCATTCCGATGAGGTACCGATGAAGCTGCTGCCGCCGGACGCCGTGGTTGTGTCTCGCAATATGCCATTGGAAAATGTTGGCCATAGTTAAGTTTTTTTTTTTTTTATTCAATTGAAATTTTACGATGAATTCTTCGTATTAATAAAGATGAGCATTAATTGCAGATTTAACAAAATAATTTTAATGATGATATTATTTTATCGTTATTGACGATAATTTAACATAAACTTATGAATAGTTGTAATTTTTTTTTCTACGTTTGAGTTTTTAGTTTTCTTATGAATTGTTTATTTAATAGATTTAATATTCTAAGTAGCGGGTGGTTGTTTAAATATTTTTCACGCAAATATTAAAAATATAATTAATAAAAACCGAACAACCAATGTCATTAAATCTAGTTTTTTTTCTTAAAGTTTATTTAATTTTTTTATTTGTTTTATTTCTTAAATTTTACACTTTCTTTTTTTTCTTAAACTTATCTTTTTTTTCTAAACTTAATTTTTCTTTAATTTTCTGAAACTTAAATTTAATTTTTCAAACTTTTTTCATAACTGTTCTTAATTTTTTTAAATTATTCTAAACTTCACTTAATTTTAATTTCGAAGGAGGTTTATCCTCAACCTTGTATTTCAACAAACAAAATTCAACTCCTAATTTTATATTTCTTTAATTAATTTTAATTTGTTAAGTCTTAAAATATTTCTCTTTTTTTTCATCTTATTTTTTTCTAAAAACTTTCACTTTACTTTCTCAAGCTTAAATTTTTTCTTAACTTAAATTTTTTCTTAACTTAATTTTTTCTTAAACTGTAAACTTTCGGAGGTTTTTCCTCAACCTTATTCTTGAATGACTACATTTCGACCCCTCGATTTAAATTTAAGTTTATTACATTAAACCTTCTCATCTTCATTCATTCATCTGCAGATAAAAACCTGTTTATTAAAAAACAAAATCACCACCAATTCATTGAGAACATTCATATGCATTCACAATATTCTCTAGTATTTATAACACTCCCACTCATATATGACTATGAGAGCAAGTGAGATCAATACAAGAAAATACGTGGTTTGACCAGCATGATTGCATATGAATGTGTTCATGATTTAATACAACACGATGAAGAGAAAAAACGCCATCAACATATTACCATATAAAGTGTTGTTTATATGTACATACTTGAACTTGAAAATAATTTCAAGATCAAGGTTATTATTTTTTTTTCTTCTTTCTTATTCTGCTTGTAACAGAAATTCATTTGCTACAGTGCAGAGCAAAACAGATCACCGTCACATAATTATAACTGAAACTAAGGCCCAAGATTTTTACGACAATGGAAAGTTTTTCTATTTCACATTGAGTTTTATGCTCGAAGCTTCTGGAGGTTGACAAAGACAGAACAAAATTAAAACAGTTTTTGCAACAATCGCACGTTGGCTTAAACGAAACTAGAGCATGTGAAATTTTGCCCTCCCTACCATGTTACCTCGACTCCATCTTACTTGGAGGTAACCCACAAAATAAAAGGAGTTATTGGTTTGGTTTGGTTTTCTACATTGGGTTTAACATTAAGGTTTTATTAAAAAATCATTTTTTGTCGGTACTGTACTTTCCCCCAGTTGTTTCTGGGGGTGTTTTTAAATATTTACGGTTAACAAAGAACTGTTACCAGTCATCATTAGCAACACAAAAACATGAGGGGTATAAAACATAGTCTTAACAAAATTAGAATTTTTTTTTTTTTAGCACTATTTAATTTTAGGAAAATTTTTAATTTTTAGGAAAATTTTTAATAGTAGAAAAAATTTTTAATAGTAGAACAATTTTAATATTAGCTCACTTTTAATTTTTTTCGCCCAACTTTCATATCGCCATATCGCTGGTGTTGCATTCCGATGAGGTACCGATGAAGCTGCTGCCGCCGGACGCCGTGGTTGTGTCTCGCAATATGCCATTGGAAAATGTTGGCCATAGTTAAGTTTTTTTTTTTTTTATTCAATTGAAATTTTACGATGAATTCTTCGTATTAATAAAGATGAGCATTAATTGCAGATTTAACAAAATAATTTTAATGATGATATTATTTTATCGTTATTGACGATAATTTAACATAAACTTATGAATAGTTGTAATTTTTTTTTCTACGTTTGAGTTTTTAGTTTTCTTATGAATTGTTTATTTAATAGATTTAATATTCTAAGTAGCGGGTGGTTGTTTAAATATTTTTCACGCAAATATTAAAAATATAATTAATAAAAACCGAACAACCAATGTCATTAAATCTAGTTTTTTTTCTTAAAGTTTATTTAATTTTTTTATTTGTTTTATTTCTTAAATTTTACACTTTCTTTTTTTTCTTAAACTTATCTTTTTTTTCTAAACTTAATTTTTCTTTAATTTTCTGAAACTTAAATTTAATTTTTCAAACTTTTTTCATAACTGTTCTTAATTTTTTTAAATTATTCTAAACTTCACTTAATTTTAATTTCGAAGGAGGTTTATCCTCAACCTTGTATTTCAACAAACAAAATTCAACTCCTAATTTTATATTTCTTTAATTAATTTTAATTTGTTAAGTCTTAAAATATTTCTCTTTTTTTTCATCTTATTTTTTTCTAAAAACTTTCACTTTACTTTCTCAAGCTTAAATTTTTTCTTAACTTAAATTTTTTCTTAACTTAATTTTTTCTTAAACTGTAAACTTTCGGAGGTTTTTCCTCAACCTTATTCTTGAATGACTACATTTCGACCCCTCGATTTAAATTTAAGTTTATTACATTAAACCTTCTCATCTTCATTCATTCATCTGCAGATAAAAACCTGTTTATTAAAAAACAAAATCACCACCAATTCATTGAGAACATTCATATGCATTCACAATATTCTCTAGTATTTATAACACTCCCACTCATATATGACTATGAGAGCAAGTGAGATCAATACAAGAAAATACGTGGTTTGACCAGCATGATTGCATATGAATGTGTTCATGATTTAATACAACACGATGAAGAGAAAAAACGCCATCAACATATTACCATATAAAGTGTTGTTTATATGTACATACTTGAACTTGAAAATAATTTCAAGATCAAGGTTATTATTTTTTTTTCTTCTTTCTTATTCTGCTTGTAACAGAAATTCATTTGCTACAGTGCAGAGCAAAACAGATCACCGTCACATAATTATAACTGAAACTAAGGCCCAAGATTTTTACGACAATGGAAAGTTTTTCTATTTCACATTGAGTTTTATGCTCGAAGCTTCTGGAGGTTGACAAAGACAGAACAAAATTAAAACAGTTTTTGCAACAATCGCACGTTGGCTTAAACGAAACTAGAGCATGTGAAATTTTTAATAGAATATATAAAGCCTTTTACTCTAAGTTCAAACAAAGATGGCAGGATTCTAATCGTACGAAGTCGCGATTTGAAAAAAATAATGTAAATTGGCTTGAAGGCACATTTACAATGAAGTTTACTGAGGCTGAATGTTCTACCAGTTCTGCACTTGGTCGGCCACTCAAATCGTTTGAGGAGTGCTGTGATCGCGCCAAACGATACAAAAGGGATGAGGTACGTGCTATGTTTCCTCAAAAAGTAATTGATTTTACTTCTAGTATTTCAAAAACCAACCACAAAATTTGTACATTAAAAACTTTGGGGATGTTTACAAAGCTTGAACCTACAAAAGAAAAATACGAGTATCTAATGCATTGGTTACAAAATGAAGGGTATCAAATACTCGTACCATACAAAGAACTCACGAAAGAAAAAACTAACAGTTATCCTCAAGGAATTTCTATTACTGAAAGTTCAGGCAGTGTACCTCTGCAAAATCTGTTGGATCATACTACTAAAAGAGTCCTAGAGACCAAGTCAGTAGAAGGAAATAAATAAAATTGAAAGCGGAAATCTAACAATGTACTATAAAAGGGGATGTGATGGGGCATCTAGTCAAAGCGAATACCAACAGAGGTTTTCAGATTATCAAATTTCTGACTCTCATTTATATATGACATCAGTTGTACCACTTAAATTATCATTAAGTGATGACATAAATAAATTAGTATGGAACAACAATAAACCTTCTTCCACACAGTATTGTAGACACTAAAGTTTGCATACGTTAAAGAGACACCTCAAGTTATACGAGAAGAAAAGAGAAGAGTCGATGAGGAGATATCTCAACTAAAAGAAGTTGAGTTAACAGTAAATAATCGTAACTTTAAAGTAAAACATGAATTATATTTTACAATGATTGACGGCAAGACAGCACAATCAGTAACAGAAACACCAGCAGCATCTTCTTGTTTTATTTGTGGAGCCACAACATCCAAGATGAATAAAATCGAAGAAGTTCAAGCTATGCCCGTAAATGAACAAGTACAGCAATTTGGATGGAGTGTCTTTTGCATGTTGCTTATAATATTGAATTTAAACGTGGGAGAGTCGACTCAAATACTCGTCCGATAAAAGAAGCCCGAAAATCTTTGATAAAGCGTGAACTTAAAGAGAAAATTGGAATACAGGTTGATACTGTTAAGCAAGGCTCTGGTACGATAAATTCAGGAAATACGTCACGAAGATTCTTTGCTAATCCTGCTTTGGTTTCCGAAATCACGGGTCTAGATGAAAACATAATCAAGAGGTTTTCAATAATTCTCGAAGCTATAACAATCAGCGAGGTAGTAGATCCAAAAACATTTGGTGGTTTTTGTCTGGAGGCGGCAAAAGAGTTTGTTGCGCTGTACGAGTGGTACAATATGCCACCTACACTTCACAAAATTCTGATTCATGGAAAAGATATAATTGAAAAGTGTGTTTTTCCTGTAGGCTTACTATCCGAAGAGGCTCAGGAAAGTCGTAATAAAGACTATAAAAAATATCGCCTTAGACACTCCAGAAAATGCAGTCGAATTGCCACCAACGAAGATATTATGCACCGAATGATGGTAACATCAGATCCCATGATCTCACATTTGACTCCTTCATTTGTGTATTACTATATAAATAAAACTAAGTTTGTGCCCGCCCAGTAGCCCGATCCCACCCATTTTTGGCAAGACTATTTAAATTCATACTCTGGCATCTAAAACAAAATTTCAAAATCATAGAACTTCAGATATATGATGTTAAAAATTCACTTTGTATGGGGGGTGCCCCTCCCAGTAGCACGATCCCGCCGAAATTTAACAGGATCAGTTCTTGGATAAAAACAACCTCACGCACTAAATTTCATCCATATTTACCGATCCTAATGGAATTTAAGCGAATTTTTCTGAAAAATTTGTATGGGCGCTAGGTCCAAACATGGACCGATTTTCACCATTTTCACCATTTTCAATAGGGTTCGTCCTTGGCCCAATATAAATGTATGTTCCAAATTTCATCCAGTTATCTCTTAAATTGCGACCTATATCGTTTTTTTCCTCACCTCCATACAAAAATTCCCAGTGTGCGCCGTAGAGTTACATTAGCATGTGTGAGAGTTCTTTACTTTAAAAACGGTGTCAAAAATATGGCAAGTCGCTGCGATAGTCCCAATATGGCCACAATGAAATCCATTCCCATTTGTGCTATTAGTTATGGTCCATCTCTTTCCTGCTGGGGCTCATAATCGGTATCAAATGGATGTTCATAAGTAACAAAATTTACAGGTGCAAGCACTGGTTGTTACTGGCTGTTACAGTTGCTTTATACATTTTGTTCTTCTCAGCATGTGGATTTAGACGACATGTGTAATTTACACATGCATAGCAACTGATTGCATCATGCTCACCTGGGCGATTAATCCAGTTTACCAGCTTACAATACTTCATACTACCTTTGCCTCCACTCAACCATGCCATGAGATTGTTATAACATTGGCGACACACTGTATTAGGTGTGTAATTTTCACCGGTCAAGTCTACTTCGTCGAAAAACAACTTATATGCTCTATTGAATTCACCAGCTAAAAGATTATTTTCCTTTTGAAATCTTGTACAGATTTTTTTCTAATTTTTTCATATTGCATATTGAAATGGTCAGTTGTCAATGTTGTGTGCGAATTATGCTGTGGCACTTTCTCTATAACTTTCACCGCTGAGCTCTCATCGACGGCGCTCTGTAATGCCTCGATGTGAGCGTCGTGTTGCTTTTATATTGTGTGCTGCGTCCCTTGATGCGTGTGCTGAGCTTACTGCTTTGCGTGTGCTGCTGCCATCGCATATATATTTTGGTAGTTGATTGTTGCCTCGAATTTTGAACGGGTTGCTACCTATGGACCTGAACAGGGGTAAAAAAATTAAAAAAAAATCGAATTTTTTAAAGTTTTTTGGCATTTTGATCTTGAAGATGAAGTTTTTTTGATTTTATATGTTCACAATTTTTATTCTTTATGACAACTTTGCCTCAGAGGGTAAATCAAAATTCCGAACAGTTTGCAAAATATGAGCCTGAGAAAATGATCACTTTTTGGCAAAAATGGTTATATTTTTTCGTGTTTCATTGTGTTAGTACACTTAAAATTTGAATAAAAATACTAAATTTACATTAAATATTACTTAAGTAACTGATAGGATATTCTTTGCGCTATATTTCCCCTGTGAGGCGATTAAATCCACTCATCCAAAATGACTATTTTAAATAATTCCTTTGAGTTTACTTCATGCTTTTGGTAAATCCCACAAATTTTCTATGGGATTAAGATCGGGTGATTGGAGTGGTGATTTCAATTGATTTTTAATATGGTAGAGTAAGCACAACTAGACATTGTGCGCCGTACGTTATGGATCATTATCCTGTTGGAAGCAAAAATCTTCTCCAAGGCCCAGATGTTGTGCGCTTCATTTCCAATTATTGGTTCAATAAATACGAGCTTACCAATCCTGTTTTCTGCCATATATACCCCAACCATTATGTCACCTCCTCCATGTTTAACCGTTGGCAAAAGATTTTCTTTATTTAATGAAGTTTCACTTCTTCGCTAAACTAAGTTTTTTCTTTTAATGCCGAAAATATAAAACTTGCTATCAACTGAAAATAAATCACGGTCCCAAAATTATGGAGCCCTGTTTATTTAGGCATTTGCAAAGTCCATATGTTTTTTTTTATTGACATATTTATATATATTATGTTCTGTGGTTCCTATTGGGAACAAAGGGCCACAACGAATCTGTTACATTCGGTTCGGTTTGATGATATTTGTTTGACTTCTCTCCAGCTTAGATCACTACGGCTGACTTCGGTGTTCAGTTGCCGATGCCAGGTGTGTAACGGTCTGCCTAATCTTCGTGTCCTACCCTTTGTGTTCCAGTCAATGGCAATTTTAGCTGTGTCATCTGCCATCCAGCGCCATTTGCGGTTCAGGATATCAATATGGATTGGCCGCTAATTTATTTGTCTCCAGGGAGTTTAGGGAGTTTACGTCGTGTTCTGTCGTGTTCTGTCGTGTTCTGTCGTGTTCTGTCGTATTCCACGTCTCGCATGCATGGAGGAGAACACAATTGACAGAAGAGTTAAAGATGGCGTTCTTAGTGTTCTTAGTGTAGCGAATGCTTGGTTGGCCTTTGAGATTCGGTACGCTACATCTTTGGTGGAGCCACCTGTGTTTGCTAAGATGCTGCCTAGGTAACAAAATGACGAGACTTCTTCTAGTTCAATGTTATCTATGCTAAACTTGTTGGTGTTTACTGTATTGTAGCGCATTACCTTACTCTGAATTACGTTTATTTTTTCCAGCTTTTATGGCCTCTGTTTCGATGCATTTAAGTTTAGATGTCATATCTTTATAGCTCTGAGAGAGAAGGCAGATATCATCTGCATACACGAGGCTCTAGAGTTGTTGATTAAGACCCCAGTTGATACCTCTATTAGCTTGAGTAGCATTACGAACTATAACATCTAGGACAGTATTAAAAAGCAAGGAAGACAGCACGCAGCCCTGGCGGACACCTGTTACAATATCGAAACTACTACTCAGAGTATTATTGTGGACTACACGACATTTAACATCACGGTAAAGAGTTTGAGTAAGGCTTAAATTTTGGGTGGGACCACTTTAAAAGCAAGAGCTCTCCATATTGCGTTTTGATTCCAGAGTATCAAATGCTTTTTCAAAGTCGATAAACGACAGAGCGGATTCTTTAGATTGCTCTATGATTATTCGCAGGCTATTGATGTGGTCTACACAGGATTTTGGGGGCCGGAAGCCAGCTTGTTCGGGCCTTAGATCCCTTAGTACGGTGTGTGATATTCTCCGATTAATGATTTGCGCTATGATCTTATACACTGCACTAAATATCGTGCATATCGTGATGCTTCGCCAGTTCTTACTGTTTGTTACGTCATCCTTTTTGGGGATATTTACTATAAAACCTTTTAAATTTGAAACAAGTTCATGTGTGAGCCAGAAGTTCTGAATAACAGGAAGTAATGTGTTCGCTGTAGTATGGGGGTCGGCTTTAAGCATCTCGGGCGATATGTTGTCGATTACAGGGGACTTGTTCGTTTTTAAATGATCTTCAATGGCGATGTCTTGCCTTATTTCCTGGGAATCGCAGATGCATATATTTTGGTAGTTAGAAAATGTTAAGGAAAGTATATTGGAATAATGCCGTTTCCATATTTCCAGTTGGTCTTTCGTGGATGTTGGTCTGGTATTCGAAAAGTTGTTTCCAGTTAGTTTTTTGGTCGTGCTATAGGGCTCCTTGGATCTATGCTCCGCTGAGCTTTTTGTGCATCCGTTGCATGATTATTATACCACATTCTCTTATAATTTCGGGTGCTACGCTTGACCAGCTTGTCTTGTTGTGCGTATGTATTTTTTAGAGAGAATTTCTCACCGAGTGTTTTGGCTGCGTTTAATTTCTCTTTTAAGGCTTTCCTTTCAAGAATTAGGTTCCATGTGGCATCGGTCATCCAGTGGGTTTTTTTGGACACTTTGTGACCGATGTGATTTCTTGCAGCATCAACAAAGTTATTTTTAACTGTTAGCCACTCAGAGGATGGATGAGATTGATGTATAGCTAGTCCGGCTTTTAGTTCTTCTCTGTAATTTTTATTGGTTTGCGGGTTTTTCAACTTAGCTATATTGAACTTTCGCGCTATAGATTCAGGTTTAAGGATGGCAGCTACCCTAATACGTAAGTTTCCAACATCTAGATGGTGATCTGAGTTGCATTTAGCCCCACGTTTAGATTGCACATCCAGAAGGTTACTGCGTCAGGTCCTGCTAATAGTTATGTGGTCGATTTGATTTTCTGTCTCATTGTCAGGCGATACCCATGTTATCTCGTGCACTCTTTTGTGAGGGAATATGGTTCTCCCTATTACAAGATTGGCACTGCGGCATGCTTCATTGAGCAGCCTACCGTTTTCAGTCATCTTGCCAATTGCGTGTTTGCCCATTATTAGTTCTCGTCCTGTGTTGTCGGGGCCTAGCTGTTTGTTGAAGTCGCCCATCATTACAACGATGTCACCGCGGGGAATTTTTTTATTTTTTTAACCAACACTCAGGGGATACCCCCTATAAATGCAGTGCATTTTGTTGATTTCAGGAAAATAGGTTGTGGGGAGGAGGAAAGAGGGAGTAGTGTTTGTGGATATTTGACTTAAATTTTATTAGATTATAACTGTCAGGAAAGGCCTCTGCGGGGAGTTTATTCCACATATGGCTAGTTCGAATAATAAACGAATTCTCTCTATAATGCGTTGTGTGGTCAACTGGACAATAGACTACAAACGGATGTGATCTACTAGAGAAGCGGGTAGAGCGAACCGAAACTCGGTCACTTGGAATAAGTTTGCTAATCTCAGAAGAACATTTCCCATGGTAATATATATAGACCAGTGCTACACAACCCACATTCCGACGGTGTTCCAATGAATCAATAGAGTTGGATACCCTACTGTCATTGATGAGCGCCAACGCCCTCCTTTGTACACGGTCCAGTAGCTCGAAAGTAGACTTTGAAGCTCCTGCCCATATATGGGAGTTGTATTCCATTTTCGGTCGGATGTAAGTGATATAGATTTTAAGGAGATCAGAAAACAAAAACCAGAAACCGTTTTAGAAAACCAAGGCACTTGAAAAACATGCTCCTTCCAACGAAAATCATATTGAATTCTCATGCCTAGAACATCAAGAGTGTCCGAATCCTCAATACCTTTACCACCCATATATACAGATGACATTGTTGATTCCATGGCCCTATGGGTCAACATACAGCATTGAGTCTTCAGCGCATTAAAATCAACCCTATTCGCTTTACCCCACTAGGAAATTTTTAGCAGGTCTTGATTGAGTGTGTCATTCATTGTCTGCCTTCTGCCCCCAATCTCCAAGTGGCTTGGTCTGCAATTAAAGGAAAATGAATGACAAATGCTGCTGTCATCTGCGAAAGAGTAAACAGAATTAAAAGTTTGACCAAGAAAGTCGGGGAATTGCGAATACGACTCCATTTAAGTGGCTATTTAAGTGGTCATACGGTTTCCAGTTGATCATTGCATCGAAAGCTTCTTTTGATAGCAGAAAACCGACACCGCTTGATCTTGGTTTGTTGTCTGGTTTGCCGGAGTATATGATTTTAAGATTATCGGAGGTATTGAGTTCTCCTGATTCTGGCCATCTAGTTTCGCACAGTTCTAAAAGCAGTAGATTGTAGTTGACAAGTTCTCTGTACACTTGGGCCAGTTTAGATGAATCTAGGAGTGTGCGCACGTTCCATTTTCCAATTCGAGATATTTTTTCCATGCTGAAGGTCGTCATCGTGGGGATCCGTTGGTTATATATGTTTAGAACAAAGCGACTGATTGGGCCACCTTCTCCGATCATAGTGTTGGGGCTGCCAACAACCTCTAGGAAGGTTAGAAACAATTGAGTTTCAGTGAAAAACACCAACTTACCTGAGAAGCAATGATGTTCAGGTAACTCAGTTGAGCGCCTTCTCACTCTAGCTGCTCCCAGACGGGAGTCTGGGCGACATTATCGGGGGATACTTGGTATTAAAGCGGAAGTAGTGAGCTGCTTGGGAAATTCAAATAAGAGGAGTCGCTTCTTGCCACCCCCCAAGTGGGTGGCAGACAGAGAGCTTTGCGCACAAGTGCACCTCCTTGAAAAACCCCATGATTATAGACATGGGAAGAAAAAAGAAGGATTTCTGCTTTGTCGAAGGATATTTTGATGTTGGAATTAATCTGAGAAGCAGTAATTCTGTAATTCTATTTTAGTGAAGCCAATATAGTTCGATTATGTTTATACATTATGTGAAACTTATTGCATTTCTCTAATCTTATATAGATAACATAAATTATTTTTTCATAATTCTCTTTTAAAAAAATTGTGACTTTAACTAACCTTAGATTAATTAATATCCGAAAAAACTTTTTCTTAAAGATTTATTATCATTTCTAAAGTTTTGTTGTTATTCCCATCCACCAAACTTCAAATATTTGGCTGCTTGCAAGTAATTAACAATCTTTTATATCTACTTCAGCTGAATGATATTCGACACACATTTTGTTTTACTTTTATCTGTGCACTATCATATTTCAAGTTTTCTATCTGCTCTCGTTGGAAAATAATTTGACAAACAACAAAACAAATCTCAATTTTTCATATTTTGTCGTTTCAAGCTAAAAGCAGAAAGGAATTTATAGACAAAGATTTCTTTGCATGTTTGCTTTGCATTTCACTTAGCTTGATTAATAAACCATCCATCTAATAATCATCATGATAATCTAAAGATTTAACCTTCATCTATCACTTTTTTTTTTTGATACTCGTATGTATGTACAATAAAAGTCGGGTATAAAAACTGTTTATACCTTTTCATATCTATCGACATGAATATTTGCATGTCATTTTGTCTGATAGACGTCGGTTGTAGCAAATAATGATAAATATTTTTTTTTTTTTTGTTTTATGATGTCGTCATAATGTTTTTCTCGCCCATCTCCCTCCTTTATCCTTCATACTAAGTTTTTTTTACTTAGTAATGGAAAATATCATTTATTCCTAGAAAACTGTACAGAAGTACAGAATAACGGCACTGGCTGAGCAAGTGAGTGAGTGTGTATGTGTGTTTGTGTATTTGTGTTTGCATTTGAGTTCTAGCTGAATTATGTTCACATTATGCCCCGTTAAGCATAAATGGTATTTTTCACATTTTCGCAGATTTTCCTGTTTGTTTTTATGACTGCTGTTTTTCTTCTAGTTTGTGCATGGTTGCATAAAAATTTTTTGTGTGTCTTTTTAGTGTATTTTCTGCAATTTTCAACACTTTCGCATATTAGCAGAAATTTTGGTTTTTTTCTTCTTTTGTGTTTTGTGTAAATCTTTCGCATTTAGAGATTTTTCGGTAACTGGCTCTTTTTTGTTCTTATTTTGTTGGCAAATAGCTTTTTTTTTTAATATTTTAAATGTGCCACGATTAAGAAAGTTTGTAGTCAAAACAATACCAGACTTAAGAAATTTGTAGCGTTAAATGATTTTTTAGAAGCTCAGGCTCCTAATTTCTAGGGCGCTTTGAGAAATTATGTTTTGTAGCCGACTTAGCTCAACATATAAAAGAGCTTATTTTGGCCTGTACTTAATTAAGCCATTCGCAATATTTTACGTTTTTCGATCTGGCCAACATATTTTTTTCTTAATTTTAAATTCGATTTTATGTTGAAAATTTACGGAGATTGGAAATTACAAGTCAGGGTGAAACTGCTAGGTCATTATCGTAATATCTTCATAGGATTTGCCGTTCTCAAGCAAACTTTTTGCTTTTTGTATGACATTTTATATATTTCCCTTATCTTGATGTTTGTTTGCTTAGTTTTTCAGCTATAACTAAAGAGCCATTGCCGATTTCTCCTCTCATTCTTCATCAGCTATGGCTTAAATAAGGCTTAAATAAATATTTTTATTAATATATCCATGTAAAAAATTAAGTTTAACTAATTTTATCGAATGAAATCTTAAAATTTTTTAATTTCACCCTTCTTTGAGCAAATTTCGCATATTACTCCAAATTTTTGGCCATAAATGACTGAAAAATAAAGATAAAGAGAATTCAAAATATTTTTGAGTGCGTAGCAAAGAAATACGTAGTTTTTAATTAAAAAAGAAAAACTATTTCTCTAACCTCTGTACTCGAGTTTTACGAAATATAACTACAACAAGTAAAAGTGTTAAATTTGGCTGGGCCGAATTTTTGATATCCTCCTCCTGCGTCTTAAACTCTATATTACACCCAATGTACTGCTACCACTTCTAAACAGTTGCCGATACTGAAACATTAATTCCGAATACTAAAATTCAAATGATTCTTGGCTAAAAATTATTATTATTAAAAATAAGCTAATTTTAAAATATTTTATTCAGAATTATTTTTTATTTTTTATCTGTATTACATATAATACAAAAAAAAAAAAATACATAATAATCAGCCCTGTTCTTGAAACGTTGTTATTTGAATAAGAATGAATTTGAAATAACATGAAATTGAAATTTTGGGTTTCTTGAAAACACAAATTTTATATTTTCGAAGTATCTTTCGAAATCATATTTTTTATTATCAAATGACATGAAATATATGGTTTAGCTTCAGAACCATATGTTATCTAGAAACCAAGGTGCCATATGGTTCTTTAGTCACTTTCACAAAAAAACCTTAAGTAATTTTTGCATGTTTTTCCTTAAGATTATAAAGAAAGTAAAAACAAAAAATATTTTCTTTTAAAATAACAATTTACTTGTTCATTTAATTGTTTTTATTCTTCAATTTCATTCAATTAAGAATGACTTCTCTTTTTGAAATAAGTTAGGCATCACCAAAGAAAATTCGAAATTCAAATAAATTGGATTTGACTGGCATCACTACTGTTTCGAACATAAACAAAGTTGTGGCAGTCATATGAAAAAAAAAAAAAAATAAATAAAAATATGTGATTTGAGTGAAATATTATTTTAAATTCCTTTATTCGTAATAATTAGTAAATAAAGAATCTATGTTATAATTGAAAAAATTATAATGGAAAATAGATTGTGCAAATAAAAAGTTTTTATTATATGTAGTTATAGAACAACATCATCTCCAAAAGTGTGTTTTATTAACATTGACTACTGATTACGAGTTTTTTTTTAAATCAGTGCAAAATGTAGACGTTTTTTAAAATCGTTTTTTTTTTTTCATAAAATTAATGTCTAATTTTTTAAAATAGTAACAAGGTTCAATAAAGAACATGTTAGAGTTTAAATATCAGTTAGTTTTTTTTTATCTCTTAAGACCTGCTTAGTAGAAAAAAAGGGCATTTATTTTGATTTCACAAAGCCTTTTCTGTGTGAATTAAAACGAGAAAAAATATTCTTATTGAAATTAGAGAAAAAAGGGCATTTGTTTTGATTTCACAAAGCCTTTTCTATGTGAATTAAAACGAGAAAAAATATTCTTATTGAAATTAGAGAACAGCAAAAAACTCGTAGATTTAAGAATTTTTTCATTTACTAGTTTTTTTTGTGATAGTGGTTTCAAGAGCTGGGGTGATTAACAGGTAAGAAACTAAATATAGAAATTCAAACTTTTAATATTTAATTTTAAATAATTAATTTTAAATTCTTAATTTTTAATTTTTAAGTTTTAATTATTAATTTTTAATTTTTCTTTATTTAGTTTTCATCTTTCATTACACATTTGTCATTTTTCATTTTCCATTTTTCAGTTTTCAATTCTCATTTTTCATTTTCCATTTTTAATTTTTAGTTTTTCATTTTTCAATTTTAATTTTTCAATTTTAAATTTTCATATTTCATTTTCCACTTTCCATTTTTAATTTTTAATTTTCAATTTTCATTTTCCATTTTTATACCCTATACCACTATGTGGTTTGGGTATAATGACTTTGTGCTGCTGTTTGTAACAACCAAAAATATTTGACCTAGACCCATCTTTAATTATACCGATCGAATCAGAATCACTTTCTGAGTTGATTTAACAATGTCCGTCCGTCCGTCCGTCCGTCCGTCTGTGTGTCCATGTAAAGTTTGTAATCAAACTGCAGGTCGCAAATATGAATATATTTTGATGAAATTTGGTATATAAGCTTTTATCGGCCATGGGACGCTGTTGAAATTGGTGAGAATCGGTCCATGTTCAGACCTAGCCCCCATACAAATTACCCATATGAAATCGACATAAATTGCCATAAGATCCAAATTGTCATATAGATCTTTCTCAAATTGGGTTTGTATGCGTTCATTACATCCACTAATGAATAGTCCAAAACTGATCCCTTTGACCCCATACAGAGCTGCTTCCCGATCTTCACTTAAATCTATTAAAAAACAAAAATATTGCACAGATTCTTCTCAAATTTTGTTTGTGCATATTTTTGCAAAATACAAGAGACTTTACCAAACATGATCAGGATCGGTCCATTTTTGGACCTAGTCCCCATATAGATATAGCATCCGATATGAACTTTTTCATATCTGCAACCAAAAAAATTAATAAAAATCCCACTCAAATTTGGTTTATGCTTATTTTCTATATCGAAGTAGTTGGACCGAAAGATAGGGTCTCTAAACCATGGTATAGTGTATCATATAGTCGGTCTAGACCGACTATAATTTTCTTACTTGTTCATGTTTCATTTTAATTTTTCATTTTTCATTTTTCATTTTTAATTTTTCATTTTCCATTTTTCATTTTTAATTTGTCAATTTTCGTTTTCCATTTTTCATTTTTCATTTTTCGATTTTCATTTTCCATTTTTCATTTTTAAATTTTCATTTTCCTTTTTTCATTTTTCATTTTTCAATTTTCATTTTCTATTTTTAAATTTTCATATTCCGTTTTCAATTTTTCAATTTTTTCCATTTTTCAATTTTTATTTCCCATTTTTCATTTTTCCATTTTTCATTTTTCAATTTTCATTTTTCTTTTTCCATTTTCCATTTTTCATTTTGCAAATTTCATTTTTCATTTTTCATTTTCCATTTTTCAATTTTCATTTTCCATTTTTCATTTTTCCATTTTTCCATTTTTCATTTTTCCATTATTCATTTTTCCATTTTTCATTTTTCAATTTTCAATTTTTTTCATTTTCATTTTTCATTTTCCATTTTCATTTTTCATTTTCAATTTTCATTTTCATTTTCCATTTATTTCATTTTCAATTTTCATTTTCAATTTTCATTTTCATTTCCATTTCATTTTTCATTTTCAATTTTCATTTTCATTTACATTTTCATTTTCATTTTCAATTTTAATTTCCCATTTTTCAATTTTCAGCTTTCATTTTCCATTTCCAGTTTCCAGTTTTCATTTTCCATTTTGCGTTTTCCATTTTTCAGTTTTCATTTTCCATTTTTCATTTTTAAATTTTCATTTTCTATTTTCCATTTTTCATTTTTCAATTTTAATTTTCCATTTTTCAATTTCATTTTGCATTTTATATTTATCAGTTTTCAATTTTCTTTTTCCATTTTTCATTTTGTAATTTTCATTTTCCATTTTCACTATTCATTTTCCATTTCTCGTTTTTCAATTTTCATTTTCCATTTTTCATTTTTCATTTTTCATTTTTAATTTTTCATTTTTCATTTTTCATTTTTCATTTTTCAATTTCCATTTTTCATTTTCCATTTTTAAATTTTCATTTTCCATTTTTCAATTTCATTTTCCATTTTTCATTTTTCAATTTTCATTTTAAATTTTCCATTTTTCATTTTGCAATTTTCATTTTTCTTTCATATTGGCGATTTTTTTTTTATTATATCGTGTTAACGATAAAAAAATATGTGGCAAATCTGCTAACATAGCCCATGGTAGTTGTGTTTCTTGGTGTGATTACATCAGTTTTTGTGTTTTTTTTTTAACTGTGAATGTTGTTGTACAACTATTATGTTCAACCACTAATATATTACAACAAACACACTAGGTTTTATAGTTTTTTTTAGAGGTATCTACATATTTTTGCTCGTGTCTAAGCAGAATGATGCCCGATTTAGTCCATTTCCAATACCAGCTTGCTGGGAATTATGGCAAATGATATTGTTGTAACCTAATCCAGTTATATGGTTCTTTTTGTGAATGAGCGTGATTTCAACAGACAGACGGACAGACGGACATCGCTATACCGACTCGAACTGTGATAAGGATCAAGAATATATATACTTTATGGGGTCGGAAATTAGTTTTTCGATGCGTTACAAACGGGATAACAAACGTATATACACCCTTTGCCACTGACGTGTGGAGGGTATAAAAAAGGAATTATTTTATGGAAATTATTAAGAAAAAAATAAGGAGAAACAAAGTGTAATGGAGAACAAAGTTGATCTGTTCGTAGACATTGCAAAGACAATTTTAAATATTTGTGAGCACGTGGAAATGTAATATGGAATTTTTATTTCAATCAATTTCTCTTTGAAAAATAACGTCTTTATCGAGTTCTACGAATTTTTATTATAAAATAGAAGAGAAAATGTTGCATCTTCCATTGTGTTCTAGTGTAATTCCTTATTATACACTCCACACCTCAATGGCAGAAGGTATATATAGGTTTGTCATTCCATTTGTAACGCATCGTAACAAATTCCGGAGACCCCAAAACCATATATTTTCTTGATCATTATAACAAGGGAAGTTGATTTAGCGATGTCATCTGTCCGTCTGTCTGTGGAAATCACGATCACGCCGTCAATATCTAATCGATAGACTTGCCGTGAAGAAAGATTTACTTTGACATAGTCACGCACAGCCACGCTTGGTCAGATTAAAACCTCACTTTGCCTCATCCGATCGATCTGAAACTTTGGCCATAAGCTTTTTGTGGCGAAATATTAATTTTTAGATAGTCACTCATAGGCACGCATAGTCACGCACATTCACGGAGTGATTTAAACCCCATTTCCCCTCATCCCATCAATCTGAAACTTGCTACATAGACATGTTATGACCAAAGATAAATTTTAAAATAGCCACGCAAAGTCACGGACAGTCACGGAGAGATTCAAAACTCGTATGGATAAGGAAAGATAGAGTTTTAGTAAAAACTTTGTTTTTATGGGTTAGATTATTATAATTGAATTTATCTATAATACGGTAGGAAAAATTTTTGAATTTTTGAGAAAAATGTGTTTAATTCTATTTTTTCAATAATTGATTACATTTTCTTCATTACAAAACAAATAAATTGGAAATTTTAGAAAATCGCCCCGGTATATTCATATTCTTATCTTTAATTAATTTATTTTACCCGAGACTCAATTTAATGAAAAATTCCAACTTTTCGAAACATATTTCTCACATTGAACATTATGATAATTATTATGTTTTTAATTGAATAGATTGTTTCTATAACAAATTTTTATTCTTAGGGCAGCCATGAGGTTTGAACCCTGAACCTTCACATACACTCGTCAGGCCTACGAGCAGTGTGGTTAGAATCAGTTTTCATTCGTTATTAAAATGTTTAATGACTTCAAGAACTGATACAAACTGAACGGATGAGAAACAGAAATATCTCTCTATCCTGTCTCAAAATGCATTAAGGCCCTTAAGGGAAAAATGCATAATTCACTTTTGCCCTAAATACTCGTAAATTACAAAAAATCTAATAGCTTTTTTGTGCATCACTTGAAATAAAGAAAATACATTTAGCTCCCCTTGAGCTTTCGACTTCTAATCTTGAAAATCATTTTTGAAATTCTTAATGATTTTCTTCGTGCGTTTTTAATTTTTTACCATCCTTTTTTAAAATATTTTCTTTTTTGTTCTACTTGCCACATCATCATTACTTGAGTTCTTTTGTTTATGTTTTCTTGTAAATCTGTTATTTTTTTCCCTTTATTGATGATTTATGTTTGGTATTTTGTATAAGACATGGGTATTTTCTTAAAATCTTAACATACATTTCCTAATGATTTTTTAACTGCAGTATTGTTTGTTTTCATATGTTTTGAAAATAATTCGTAATGTTTTTATGATACATGTAAATTTTATAAGTATTTATTACGATTAATATTTTCAGCACTCATTAGAAGTTGACTTTGATGCAATTGCCATTGGAAAGTATTTTATAGGTTTTTATATGCGACTTCAGCTTTATATATTGATGTAAGGCAAACAAAATGACATATTCGCATTTACTTAAATTAAGTCATCTACTAAAATTCCAACTCTGTTGCATTTTGTTTCAATAATTAATTGAGTACAATTATTTTGCAAGCTCAAATTACATACAAATTAATTTCCTTTTAAAATTGTACTTTGTCATTGCTCTTGGTGTTAAAATGTAATAAAAAGAATTTTTTTTTTTGAAATTTTGTACAGAACCTTTGTATATAATTTGTAAATGTTGAATATTGCCTTATATCTTGACAGTTATTTTTATATCTTTTTTTTTTCGTTACTTAAACAAAAAGTTGTTCCAATTTACTAATAAAAAATGATTGTGAATAAATAAATATGTCGTTGGTATTGTTTTTGCCAAGTCCTTTTGAATGGTATGATGTTACAAAAACTTTTCTTTGTTCACTGGTCATGGTTGATTCTGTAAATTTTTCTTATTTTATTTTTTATTTCTACTTAAATATTGCTTCATTTAAAATTATTCTCTCTCTCTCTCTCTCTTTGTTTAAGGTTCTACATTGAAATATTGGTAAGGTAAGTAAATTTTAATTGACATTTATTTGAAACATTGTTTAACAATAACAAAGTAAAAATAATCGTTGGCTGGGCAAGCAAATAAATGAATGGAAAAATATTTGTTTATGGTGTTTTTTTTATATTTATAATATATTACATACATATATACAAAAAAAATATATCAATGCAAAATAATATAATTTTTTTTTATGTGGGTTTTTAAATTGGCTAAAGTTGGAATAAAAGTAAAATAAAAGTATTTTTTCTATAGTTTAACTTAATTTAATTTTATTTTATTTTATTTTATTTTATTTTATTTTATTTCATTTTGTTTTATATTTATATTTATTTTATTTCATTTCATTTTATTTTATTTTATTTTATTTTATTTTATTTTATTTTATTTCATTTTAATTGTTTTATTTTATTTTGTTTTATTTTATTTTATATTATTTTATTTTGTTTTATTTTATTTTATTTTATTTTATTTTATTTTATTTTATTTTATTTTGTTTTATTTTATTTTATTTTATTTTATTTTATATTTAGTTTTATATTATTTTTCTTCATTTTTTATTTTTTATTTGATTTGATTTCGTTTTATTTTATTTTATTTTGTTTTATTTTATTTTATTTTATTTTATCTTATTTTATTTTATTTTATTTTATCTTATTTTATTTTATTTTATTTTATTTTATTTTATTTTATTTTATTTTATTTTATTTTACTTTATTTTATTTTATTTTATTTTATTTTATTTTATTTTATTTTATTTTATTTTATTTTATTATAATTTATTTTGATTTTTTTACATTGCTCTATTTTATTTTATTTTATTTAATTACTTTTATTTTATTTTATTTTTTTTTTATTTTATTTTATTTTTTTTTATATTTATTTTATTTCATTTTATTTTATTTTATTTTATTTTAATTAATTCAATTTTATATTATTATATTTTATTTTGTTTTATTTCATATTACTTTATTTTATTTTATTTTATTTTATTTTATTTTTATACTTATTTTATTTAATTTTATTTTATTTTATTTTATATTATTATTATTTTTAAATATATTTTATTTTATTTTACTTTATTTTAATTTATTTTATTTTATTTATTTTATTTTATTTTATTTTATTTTATTTTATTTTATTTTATTTTATTTTATTTTATTTTATTTTATTTTATTTTATATTATTTTATTTTATTTTATTTTGTTTAATTTTATTTTATTTTATTTTATTTTATTATATTTTATTTTATTTTATTTTATTTTATTTTATTTTATTTTATTTTATTTTATTTTATTTTATTTTATTTTATATTATTTTATTTCATTTTATTTTATTTTATTGTATTTTATTTTATTTTATTTTATTTTATTTTATTTTATTTTATTTTATTTTATTTTATTTAATTTTATATTATTTTATTTTATTTTATTTTATTTTATTTTATTTTATTTTATTTTATATTACTTTATTTTATTTTATTTTATTTTATTTTATTTTATTTTATTTTATTTTATTTTATTTTATTTTATTTTATTTTATTTATTTTATTTTATTTTATTTTATTTTATTTTATTTTATTTTATTTTATTTTATTTTATTTTATTTTATTTAATTTTATTTTATTTTATTTTATTTTATTTTATTTTATTTTTATTTTATTTTATTTTACTTTATTTTAATTTATTTTATTTTATTTCATTTTATTTTATTTTATTTTGTTTAATTTTATTTTATTTTGTTTTATTTTATTTTATTTTATTTTCTTTTATTTTATATTATTGTATTTCATTTTATTTTATTATATTGTATTTTATTTTATTTTATTTTATTTTATTTATTATATTTTATTTTATTTTATTTTATTTTGTATTACTTTATTTTATTTTATTAATTTTATTTTATTTTATTTTATTTTATTTTATTTTATTTTATTTATTGTTTTTTTAAATATTTAACATATATCTCTTTAAGTTTATCTAAACATTCACACATTGCAACGCACGTTTCTTGGCTTTCCTTCTATTACAATAATTACGCTAATTTGATCACGTTTACTTTACTGCTGTGATGTGTTGTAAAGTAATCAACACTTTTCAAAATTATTTTCTAAATGCAGATTCTCGTTTGACACCAAAACTTTTCAAAGAACCGGACAAATGTAGTAAAACGTGAAAATGCAAATAATCATTATGAGCTGACATTCGACACCGATAGAGCGAGATGCTGTATCTAAAACAAAGAAACTGTTAAAGCTTTTAAAGGTGGACGATGAAAGCAGAAAAAGTTTTTGACACAAATAATTTCCACTTTAGAAGCTGTAATTGTGACATGTAGTATAAGTTAAACTAAAAACCACCTACACAAACAAATTCACAGGGTAAAACTACAAAGAGCTCCTAACGAGATGTTAATTTTTTGGTCGAAACTGCTGCACTGCCTCGCTATAGTTAGAGATTAAAATTAATTCCGTTGTGGAAACCGATTAGTTGAGATACACTTTCAGTGTCATATTAAAAGATTATTGATGAAATATCGAAAAAATAATTCAATAAATAGAAATTAAATAAAATGGCTCTGATTTTTGGATAAGAGCTACCGACAACGATGTTTTCATAACGAGGAATAATAAGTGTCTTCATATCCTTAAATATTGCCTTAATGCGATTGGTAAGCTGCGTCCAAATAGTCGAAATTCCATGATTAAAGATTGCTTATTTTGGACAAGAGCTTGCTTCTCCAATTAAATAACGGTTACTTTCGACAAAGAACAATAATCGGTTGTGTGCTCTTGTATTTAACCATTTTTTTTGTTTGGTTTGTTTAAAAGTTTCAAATTGTTGTAGAGTTTCACATGGTTGGCTACTTTTGAAATTTTTGTGAAAAACTTGTGTTGTCAACCTTCTAGTTTTAAACTTATTTTAAATTCAGTGGAGTGAATGTATAAAAACAAGAGTGTTAAATTTGACTATGCCGAATCTTTGATACCCTCCATCTGGGTTATGAATACGAATTTTTAGCATTTTTAGAGTTAGAAAGTAATCAGGTTCAAGATCAAATATTTTTACTTTAAATAAAGCCAAAAACATTGGCACATTTGATTCACAAAATTTATCAATATTCTGCACGACAGGTTAGCTATTTCGGGTCGAGTCATCAGTCTCCATCAGTAACCAAAAGCACTAGATAGTTTGTTTGGTCAAAAGTTAAATATAATTTTGCTGTGAAACCAATCCAATGAGAATCCAAGCAAAGAGTTATACTATTTAACATTTTCCAATATAACCAACTAAAATATAAAACGTCTTTGAGACACATTTGTATATGTTTTTATATGAGTAGACATTGCATACTATAATATACATGTTTGTTTTTGTCTTGAAAAAAGAAAATAATCTAACTCATAAAAACAAAGTTTTTATTAAAACTCTTTCTTTCCTTATGCATATGAGTTTTGAATCTCTCCGTGACTTTGCGTGACTATTTTAAAATTAATATTTGCTCACAACAAGTCTATGGACAAAGCTTTAGATTGATCGGTTGAGGGGAAATGGGTTTTAATCTATCCGTGACTGTGCGTGACTATGCGTGAATGTGCGTGACTATATCAAAGTTAATCTTTTTTCACACCAAGTGTATGGACCAAGTTTCAGATCGATCGGATGAGGGGAAATGACATTTCGATCACTCCGTGGCTATGCGTGACTACCCCGGAATTAATCTGTAGTCACAACAAGACTATGGGCCAAGTTTCAGACCAATTGAATAAGGGGGAATGGGGTTGACCCACGACAGACAGACAGACAGAGAGTATGAGTTAAAAGAAAGAGTTTAAAAACAATTTGTTTTTACTAAATTCACATTTGTCTTCATATTTCAGGCCATATCTTGACACAATGGTGCACGATTTACCACAATTTAGATAACAACCTTCTCGAAATAATGGCAAACAATAATATCCTAAGGTTGCAAATTAATTTTTCGATGCGTTAAAAACGGAATGACAAACTGATATACCCTCTGCACAGTGGTGTGTAGGGTAAAGAAATATAACATATTATGCCGTGCTTTTCTTTTTTCCTCAGATTATTCTCATTTCTTAAACTGTATGTTGTTAAACTGTATGCTGTATAATTAATATTTAGTTTCATAAAACTATCACTCATCCGCCTGTCATAATATAAGAACTAGCGTCGCGTAAATTTCACATGCACACATACCAATTGTTTAAAAAGTACCTTGCTTTACAGAACTAAATACCTTTTCTATCAAAAGTTCCTATTCTTAAAAAAGTACATCTTCTTCAAAAAGTACCTTTTTTCAATAAGTAACTTTCCTTCAAAAATCAACTTTTCTCAAAATTTTAAATTTTTTTACAAAAGTACCTTTTCGTAAAGACGTACCTTTTCTTAAAAGAGGAAATTTTTTTAAAAGAACCTTTTTTATAATAGTTACTAGGTGGAGCCCAATGCGCTTCGCTACACCCATCATAATGAAATAAAAACATTTTGTAGAAAACTATTTTATTTACTCTTGGCGATTTTTGATTTTGTCGATTTTCGTTTTTGCGATTTTAGATTTGGGCGATTTTTGATTTTGACGATATTTGACTGGCGATTATTGTTTTTTGCGATGATAGATTTTGCAGTTCTTTGATTTTGGCGATTTTTTTTTGGCGCTTTTTGTGATTTTTGTTATTCCCGATTTTCGGTTTTGGCAACTTTTGATATAGGCGACTTTTGATTTTGACCATTTTTGTTATTCGCGATTTTTGTTTTTTTTTTTTTGCTATTTTTAATATTGGCGATTTTTGTTGCTTTGCGATATTTGATATTAACGATTTTTGATTTTTAGCGATTTTTGATTTTGGGGACTTTTTTATTCGCGATTTTCAGTTTTAGTGATTTTTGGTTTTTGTCAATTTTTGTTTTTTTGCGATTTTTGTTATTCCCGATTTTCGCTTTTGGCAACTTTTGATTTAGGCGACTTTTGATTTTGGCCATTTTTGTTATTCGTAAATTTTTTTTTTTTTTTTGCAGATTTTTGTTTTTTTTTTTTTTGCTATTTTTAATATTGGCGATTTTTGTTGTTTTGCGATTTTTGATATTAACGATTTTTGATTTTTAGCGATTTTTGATTTTGGAGATTTTTCATTCGTGATTTTCGGTTTTAGCGATTTTTGATTTTGTCAATTTTTGTTTTTTTTGCGATATTTGTTATTCCCGATTTTCGGTTCTGACAATTTTTTTTTGGCTACTTTTGTGTTTGGCGATTTTTGTTATTGGCGATTTATGGTTTTGGCGATTTTTAACTTTGACAATTTTTGTTTTTTGTGATTTTTGATTTTGACATTTTTTGATTTTGGCAATTTTTTATATTCGCGATTGCATGGTGGGTGCCAGGCCATACTATTCCTTCCAGATAGGCAGCCATCTATTGAAAACATTTCAAGACGATCGGTCCAGTAGTGTAGCCTCCTGTAAACCACAAACAAACAAACAGATACAATTCTATGGTTGCCATGCGCTCATACAATATTTTTTGTTTTATTATGCTGTCCTCTGTAGGGCCTACAAAATGCAGTGTGCCAGACTGTAAAGTGAAAATGGGTTTAGAACTAACTTTTGCTAGCTGCACCTTAATCCATGTGATCATTTCGAAAAAAGTGGTATCATATAGTCGGCCTTGACGGACTTTAATTTTATAACAAAACAACAAGAACCTTGTTAATTCCCAAAAGGTGTGCTTAAATCTTCTATTTGATTTCAAATGGTTTTTTGTACAGTGGAACCCAGATTTGCTGCTATTAATCGACAACGATGCTATGTTGCATAATTGAAGTAGTAAACAAACACGTATCTGTAATTTTTTTTAAAGTGTTGAAAAAAGTAATTCTTTTAATAAATCTCAACACAAGAAAAGGGTTTCTAATTTCAGATGTCTTGAGTTCTACTGTATTTGCGTTTGTAAATTGGACCTTCATGTC